>CAUYUJ010014856.1:150763-245763 GCA_963575745.1 Prorocentrum cordatum | reverse complement strand
AAAGGCTCTCAGAACCTCTCTTAGAACCCATGAGAGGCTCTCTCACAGGCTTTCAGAACCTCAGAACCTCTCAGAGGTTCTCTCTCAGAGGCTCTCAGAACCTCTCTCAGAACCTCTCATAGGCTCTCTCAGAACCTCTCAGAGGCTCTCAGAACCTTTGTCAGAACCTCTCAGAGGCTCTCTCAGAGGCTATCAGAAGCTCTCTCAGAACCTCTCAGAGGCTCTCCCAAAGGCTCTCAGATCCTCTCTCAGAACCTCTCAGAGGCTCTCTCAGAACCTCTTTCAAAACCTCTCAGAGGCTCTCTCAGAGGCTCTCAGAACCTCTCTCAGAACCTCTCAGAGTCTCTCGCAGAGGCTCTCAGAACTTCTCTCAGAACCTCTCAGAGGCTCTCTCAGAGGCTCTCCGAACCTCTCTCAGAACCTCTCAGAGGCTCTCTCAGAGGCTCTCAGAACCTCTGTTAGAATCTCTCAGAAGCTCTCTCAGAAGCTCTCATCTCAGAACCTCTCTCAGAACCTCTCAGACCTCTCAGAGGCTCTCAGAGGCTCTAGAACCTTGCAGAGGCTCGGAGCTTTTCAGAGGCTCCAAAGTGGTTGGGATATCACCCGTCCCACGTGTCTTTGACGGTTGGGATCTGAACCGTCCGGTTGGGATCTGAACCATCCGGTTGGGATCTGGACCTTTCTCGGTGGGAGGGGGGGACCCAGATCAGAATGCCACCCCCCCCCCCCCAGGGGTCCAGGAGCCTCCCCAAACACCCAGGACGGACCAAGAGTGCCCCAAAAGAGGCTGCCAAGACTGCCAAGAGGGCCCCGAATCGCCGGACGATCGGTCCAAGACGCCCATGAGAGCCTCCAGACAATCCAAGAGGCCCCCAAGACGCCCCAAGAGGCCTCCAGTAGCAGTCCCACGAGGGCACCAACACGAGACAACCTTCGTTGATTTCCCGTCGGTTTTTGACAGAGTTTGGCGTTCGCACCGTTTTCGCTTCCCGACGCTTCAAGAGACCCCCAAGACGGCCCCCAGAAGCCCCAAGAAGACCCCAAGGGGCTCTGGAGAGCCCCCCCACGTGGCTCCGAAGAGGCTCCCAAACTGCTCCTCAGAGGCCTCTGAGCGCGCCCCGAAGAGACTTCAAGAAGCATCCCTGAGGACTCTGACCCACGTCAGCGTTGCCGTCGTCGTCGTCGCCGCCGCCGCCGTCGTCGTCGTCGTCGCCGCCGCCGCCGTCGTCGCCGCCGCCGCCGCCGCCGCCGCCGCCGCCGTCGTCGTCGTCGTCGTCGTCGTCGTCGTCGTCGTCGTCGTCGTCGTCGTCGTCGTCGTCGTCGTCGTCGTCGGCATCGTCGTCGACATCGTCGTCGTCACCGTCGTCCCCCTTCATGGTCGGCGGCACCGGCCGTAAAAGGCCTTCGCGATATCTCCAGATCCGCCGCCCGCAGGGGTCCAAGGCCGTCGGCTCTCTCCGTGCGGTGGGTTCGGGGGTCTGTCCCCGTCGCGCAACCATGGGCCAACGTTGATGGGAGGAGGGAGGATGGAACTCGATGAGGAAGGACGATGGGTCGAGAAGAAGGATGGAAGGACAACGATGAGAGGGCATGAGATGCGGGTTTCTTCTAGAACGCTGAGGGTGAGTGAAGAAGGAGGACGAGAGGAGGAATTCGATAAGGAGGAGAATGACCAGCCGGGAGGAGGGAGGAGGGAACTCGATGAGGAAGGACGATGGGTCGAGAAGAAGGATGGAAGGATAACGATGCGCCAGCACGAGATGCGAGCTTCTTCTGGAATGCTGCGGGTGAGTGCCTGACCACTCGACCGCGCAGATACCCAGACGTGCACCCCACTTTCCGGCACTTCCCAGGGGTGAGGGAAACTAGGTGGCGCGCGTCGATCTGTTCATGCATTTGGCGACGGTGCGCGTCGGCTGTTTCCATCGAAACGGGACCCGTCGCTAATCCTAGCGTCTCGATCCATGTTTGCGTTTCCTCGATCCGTGCCCGTCTCCTCCTCCTCCTCCTCCTCCTCCTCCTCCTCCTCCTCCTCCTCCTCTCCCATCCCTCTCTCCCTTGTAAACAACACTTCCCTGTCGCACCCTGGGACGGGCCGATAGGGAGGGACCAGATGCGGATTTGGATGGCTGTGATGTCTACCTCACCTGAGTTAGATGCCCTTGTGTGGGCCAGGTCCAGAGGATCTGCCCATAGGGTGCCCCTCTCCCTCCACCACCTCGGGTGGCGCGCTGATAACTTTCACGCGGCGAGGTGACCTCTATACATCGTCGGCAACCTCACGTGCACCTCCCATGCCCTTGTGGGCAAATGTTTAAAGATCTGGCTCTCAGAGAGCTCTGGAGCGACGACTTGCGTCGAGCCTGCCAGGTTCCACTTGGTGGAGAGACTGTGCAGAGCCCGTGCGCTCTTTGTGCCCCTCTCGCAAAACAGATGCAACAGAAGTATTAGTAGAAGAACAGAAAAACAAACACAGGCATAGACATAAACGTTTGGCGCTCCGCGCGGATCTTTTGGATCCGCACTGCACCCCCCATCCCTGGCGCGCGGAGCGCGCCAGGGGCGGCGCCGGCGCCGCCTGGGGGGGCCCCAGGCGCGGATCCAAGGAATCCGCGCGGAGCGCCAAAAGTTCTGTTTGTGGCGTTCTTTCTTCTTCCCACTCGATCACTGAAGAAGGGAGGCGCTTAAAGTAGATTGGCACCTGGGACTCCCAAGCCAGGGCTGGACCTAAACGCTGTTTTTCGTTTTGTTGTCGTTTTGTTGTTCGTTTTGCTCTACCCGTTTTCCTGTACCCCCCTCCCAAAACGAAAAGCGAAGCACAGCCGAAGTCCAGCAAAACAGCGCTGAGGTCCAGCCCTGTCCAACGCTACCTACTTTCAACGACCGATGGGTATCAACGTTCAGCACGTTTCTTTTTGCAGGAGACTGTTGGACGGGGGACAGGCTCAGAGAGTCAGGGCGCTGGCATGACGAAGAACATCTCCAATTTGTGTGGCCTCGCTGGCCCTCTCGCTCACCGTCGGTGCCAGTGTGGCGCTGGCCAGGGCAGCAACCTTCGCATAGAGCATGCGGGCGAGGAATTTGTCCTAGAAGATAGGGCTACACGTCTGCCGCGGAAGAAATGGGTAAAAACATGAAGTAGGAAGGCGGGCAAAGTAGATTGGGTTCAGGCCCTCCCAGAGAATAATAAACCACATCAAAAGAACATCGATTCTTGAAGTAGACTTTCAATGTCCGGCGTGTACGCCTGAGTGGGACACCCTTTCCTGGTCGCGCCTGATCGTCTCGCAGCCTCTCGACATTCCCTCCCCCTCCCCCTCCCCCTCCCTGAGAGCTTGAGCCCCTCCTCCAAAAAGTGGAGGGCGAGGCGATCGAGGTGGAACACTTGTTAGACTTGCATTATGGGTGTGACGTCGTAGTGGGCGACTCTGCTACTCAGCTCACACTCCGATGGCGCAGCAGAGCAGCATCTGCAGCAGTGTCTCTCGCCCCTGGGGGGGAGTGTGCTCTGCGTGCGGGAACGTCTGGAGTGGAAAGGCCAAACCTGTTTCGGACCCCCCAGGCCGCAGAGCAGGCACAGCCGGCCCGTATCGTCCGGATGCGCGATGAGGATGCAGGGGCCTTGGAGGGCCAGTTCGAAGCCTTTCGAGCGGGGCGCGGCCAACAAAAGTGGCCAAGGATGGACCGAGGAGGCCAGGATGCACGGGTACCCGTGGGAAGGTTACCCATCGGTCGGAAGTAGGTAGAAACATGAAGTAGGAAAGCGTTGAAAATACATTGGATTCCGTCCGCTCCCTAAGGAGGATGGAAAGGTGCAGCCACTCGACCATTGAAGCAGGAAGGCGCCTAAAGCAGATCGGCATCCAGGAATCCAAAAACACCCACCTTCAACGACCGACGGGTACCGTAGGAGGCAACTACTGGGAGGTCTTCGACGGAAAGGTTAAGGAGAATTCAGCCCCATAGGGGGGCTACGACGCAAAATCAGCCTGCGGATTGAGCGGGATTCAGCCGGATTAGACCGGAATAGACTGGATTGAGCCGGAATAAGCCGGATGAAATCGGATTTCCGCCCAGGGCAGAATCAGAGGTTGACTTCCCAGGAGTTGCATCCGAAGGTGCCCGCCCTTACTCTGCGGGCTGGCTGTAGCGGGAGCCACACCGAGCGCTCTCGTCGACTCCTCCCCCCCTGCAGCGTGCCGCGCGGTGATCTGGCTCTCGGGGCGGTGCGCCTGCGCGATGCCCGTCGCAGAGGGTAGCCTTTGCCCCCGAACCGTTGTTTTTGCTTTCTTTGTTTGCGGGGCTCAGGTGCTGCGCGTCGCTTGCGCGGCGGCAGGCAGCAGGCCAAATCCCACCAGCCCTTTGGGCGACAGGTGGTCTAAGGAGGGTCTTTTCCTCTTGCACAACCCATCTTCCCTTCGAGGAGGTGAATCCTCCCCCTCCCCTCCCTGAGGTTTTTTGGGAGGGATCGCGAGGTGCCGGAGGCTCCTTTTTCGGCCATTGGGAGGGACATTTTTTGCCGGAGGCTCCTTTTTCTGTCATTGGGAGGGACATGTTCCGCCGCCCCTCACAAGGATCGTGGCCCCCTCCCTCGTTTGACCGACCGCCTCCAAGATGGCCCCAAGAGGCCCTCCAGGGCTCCCCAGAGGCCCCAAAGAGGCTTCCACTAGCGCCCCAAGAGGCCCCAAGCGGGCTCCAAGAGGCCCCCGAGAGGCCTCCTAGAGGCCCCCAAGCGGCCTCAGAGAGCCCAAGATGATATCCAAGATGGCTCAAGATAGCCCAAGCCGGCTCAAGATGGCTCCCAAGATGCTCCACGAGGTCTCAAGACCGCTCCAAGACGGCTCAAGATGGCCACGGAGCCTCCCCAGGAGGCCGCCAAGAAGCGAACATCCTTTGACTATGCGAGTCTCTTCCTCTCTCCCCCTGTCAGCTCTCATGGGCATCGTTTCTGGATGGGCTGGTGGGCATACCATTTTTGTTCGCGAGCGCAAGCGGAAGAGCCGCGCGCCGTCAGGAAGATCCGAAGGAAAAACCATGGCTGGTGGGGATACTTTTTTTTATGATCTGCGGCCCAAAGGACGGTTCCAGAGGGCGGGTCAATCAGGTCGTCTGGGGCACAGAGCCAGATAATTGCGAATCCAGCAGTCGCTGGTGGGGATACGCGAAACGTCAAGAATTTAGCCACACTCTTGGCTAATGAAATTTCCTGGCGGCACTTCGTACGCGCAGCAAAGCTGACTGTGTAGCGCAGCGTGGCCCAGACTTTAACTTCTGTCTACTCATCTCCGGGTGTATGACTTCTTGCTTGCAGGAGACGGGCCAGCAAACAGGCCCCCAACGGCCTCCTCAGCGTCGCCCTCCTTGAGGTGACCCAAAAGGGGGTCCAGCTGAAATGGGGTGGTGCAAGAGATTCGGGGCAATTGTATTGCAAATGTACTGCGCCAGAGAGTTGTATTGCATTGTATTGCAGGTAAGGCATTGTACACGAAAATCCAGCAATACATTTGCGCCCCAGAATGTATTGCCCGCCGCAGATACATTGCAAACCCACAAATCTATTGCACTAAATATATTGCACCACCTCCTTGTCGCTGGACCCCTTTTTGGGCCAACCCGACCTCCACACCCCAACGGCTCACAATCCTAAGGGAACCATAAGAGTCTGAAGGGGCCCCAGGACACACAAATAAATACACACAAATAAAACGATTCCCCATATTTTCGCATATTTTATAGGTTTTTGTCTCCCCCCCACTTCCCATAGTTTTGCATATTTTCCTGGGAGTCGACGATTATTTGTGTCTGTGTTGTTGTTCCCCTCCTGAGAGTCTCTATCTGCTTGGGAGCGTAGGGCTGCCAGAGGCAGCCAGGACGCCGACAGGCCAGCCAGGCCTGCTCTCACGCTGCTCCCAGGAGGCTTACCCCCCGAGGCTCTCGCTACCCTGAGATGGTTGCTGCTGTCCTCTCCTGTCACCCCAAACTCGATGACTGCCTGGGTAGTCGAAGCCAATCTGGAGCCAATCTGGCAATCCCAATCTGGCAAACGGGGGCAATCTGGCGAGGGAGCCAACGCGAATCCAGTCTGGCGAATAACCCAAATCCTCCAATTTGGCCAGGCCAGATTGGCCCTTGGGGCCCAGTCCAATCTGCCAGTCTGGCCTTCGACTACCCAGTCTGCCGCGCGCCCAAAAGACTCCGACCCAGGCGAATCAGAGATCCGAGTTCGCACGACTGGTCAACGGTCGAGACGGGTTCAGGATGGAGGCACAGCAAGTATTGCAGCATGTCGTCCGGGCAGGACTGCCCGATGACAGGCTGCCGTGGTCCCCCCCACACGGCCCTCATAAAGCTTCGCGGAACGGAGCTCCGAAGGCACAACGTGGGGGTCGCGACGATCCAAGATGCTCAAAGGCTACCGCAAACGTGTTGCTTCCGCTGCGGAGCGTACTCCAGGCGCCGTTGCGTGCGCTTCGCCTCTGACTGTCCTCCTGACATCTCAAAGAGCGGAGAGCAAACGTTGTTCAAAAATCGTCGTGGTTTGCACCCGCACCATTCGTGTGGGTCCGCGGTGGACTCAACACGAGTGCCCGCGTTTGTTTTGCTTGCTGCTGGCTCGGCTGCAGGTCAGCCCAGCGCAAGCTCCACCAGCTTGTCTCCCACTGGGGGAATGCTGGCCCTCTCTGAGCGTGGCAAGACGAGAGAGCTGTCGGCCCGCGCCGCTCGCTAAGTTTGTTTCTGATGACGTTCTGCCTCGGGGCCTTCGAAGAAACACCTCCATCCACGGAATCATCCCCATCCTCCACGTCTCGCTCCTCCCTCGCTCTCATCGCTCCTTCTCCTTCCTGGCCGTTCCGCCTCCTCAGACGTCCTCCCGCTCCTCGCCTCCGTCCCCACCGATCAAGGAGCTCCTCTCCCCTCCCTCCTCCCTCCTCCGATCCTCCATCCTCCTCGAACTCCTCGTCCCCCATCCGCCTCTCGTCGACTCCCGTCGCCCTCCTCTTCCCCAACCCCCTCCCGCGGCGGCTCGGACAGGCAAGGCTGCATCGCAGGTCGATCTCCCTCGCTGCGCCGAGCCCCGTCGCCCTGCGATGTCCCCCCCCCCTGGGAGGCCCTTCCTTCGTAGGGGGCAAACGAACCTACCTCGCTTTTGACCACCCTCGCTTCCAATAGATACCAAGCGATGCCAAATTGCAGCCTGTTACTGGTCAGGCCGCTTGACGAGGAGGCGCGTGGTATGGCTTGGTTTTACCTGGAAGCGAAAGCGGGGTAGGTAATTCACGCTCTGACTTCGGCTGGCTCTCGCGCCTCGACTCGGGCCTCGCGCGGCCGCTCGGGGAGAGATGCGCCTGTGGGGCTGTCGCTTGCCTCCGCCCGAGGGCCCCCCCAGGAGGGCCCTCGCGAGGGCCGCCCGACGGCTCTCCGAGGGCCTCGCGAGGGCCTCGCGAGGGCCACCCGAGGGCCCTCCCGAGGGCCTCGCGAGGCCCTCAAGAGGGCCCCGCCCGAGGGCTCTCCGAGGGCCTGCCGGGAGCGTCCAGCGAGCTGAACGGCAGATAGAGAGCGGCAGCAGCTCTCGGGGCCGCTCCGCGGGGAGGGAGCGCCGGAGAGTCGGCACAGAAAAGTCGAGCGTCGAGGTTTGGGCGGCTTGGCCCCTATTGAGAGGGACGCCTCTGAAGCTGTACTCTGTCAAGTGCCGAGAGCGGCAGCAGGTGGGGGTCGGCGTGTCCGCTCGCGCAGCTGCTCTCCCTGCTGCCTCCCAGCGCCAGATCGGCGGTGGACAAACCTCCCTTTAGTAGACCTCCCCTTAGTGAAAACGGCCTGGGGCCGAAACCGACGGACCTGGACCCGCAAACATGACGGCCGCGACGCCCTCTCGCGAACCGAAAACGGCCAATTCCTTAATCGACGTGTCAGGGTAGGAGGTCTGTCCACCTCCGACCAGAGGCGCGCCAACGTATCCAGGCAACCAGCTTCCCGCGCAGCGGGACCTCGTGGCCTCCCTCTCTTGCCCAGCCCTCGCCTGTCGTCCGAGCCGAGTGCGAGGACGTCCGAGGGCCTCCCGAGGGCCTCTGAGGGGGCCTCCGAGAGTCCTCCGAGTGCCCTCGCAGGGGGCCTCGGAGGGCCTTCCTCCGGCGTCCGACGCCCTCTCGCGCGCGCGCGGATGGGCCGCGCGCCGCCGGCCTTCACCCGCACGCCCTGCCGCTTGGCCAGCTGCAGCTGCGTGGTGTGGCGCGCCCCGTGGCTGACCAGCAGGGCGCGCAGCTGCCTCCAGTGCTCGGGGTCCTGTCGGCACGGCCCCCCCTCGGTCAGGGGAGAGAAGGGCCCGTCGCCAACCTCCCCACCTCCTGAGGGGCAACGAACGGGGGGGAGGGGGGACTGGCATAGGGGGGGACATCGACCTGGAATCGGGGATGCACCGCCGATAGATCGGCGATAGGCCCCCGATAGCGAATCCGCACGTTCCTGGGCGTGGGGGGGGCTGTCAAGCCCCAGTCGGCGATCCATTGGCGATTGCGGGTCGGTGCATCCCCCCCCGTTGTTGCCCCTGCCCTCCACTTTGCTGCGGACAAAAACCCACGACGGGAGGGTTTCGGCCCCAGGCCCCGGGACCGTCAACACACAACTCACTGCACCGACCTTGCAGACGTGCTGTAGCGGATTTTCGCGTGGATTTCTGTCAATGCAAAACACCGAAAGCGAAAACACGGAGTGAATTTCACGTGCATGTTTCGTGGTTTCGTTCCTGGCCAAGAGAAGCCCGCACGAAATTCACATCAAAATCCTGAGCGAGATTGTCCAGGACAAACAGTCTGGGCCCATCCCATAGGTTTCCAAACGAAATCTGCATTGCGAAACTGGCACCACGACACAACGACTCGGGATGGGAAGCCCGTCGTGGGGAAGGGGTCCAGACCCTCCGGGGGGGGAGGGGCACGCCGCGAACAGCACGACGTCGGAGGTCTCTGGGAGAAGCGAGCACGACGGGAGCGCGGCGAGGACGAGGACGACGAAAGCACCGACGGGGGGACAGTCTCGGGGATGGACAGCGCCACCTTTAGCAAAACGTGGTTTCGTGCAGACGACCCCGGGCCCAAACCTGGCGGGCGCAAGCCTGGAATATGAGGGCCGCGGCGCCCTCTCGATAACCGAAAACACGGACCATTCACGAATCGATGAGTCAGGGTGGGGGTTCTGTCCACCCCCGAGGACAGGAGGGCGGCATTGGTGGGGGAGGGGACGGGCGCGGGAAGGGGAGCTCTGGCCGTCGCGCACATCTGGACGACTGGTCGGCAAGGGCCCCCGATTTCCTCCTCCTCCTCCTCCTCCTCCTCCACAATTACTCAATATGAATACTACTCTCCCTCTTCCCCTGATGACGTCTTTTGCGTACTCGCCCCCCACCCCCGCGTACAGGTTTTTTTACACACGATTCCCCGGAATTGGGTTTTCGCTTGCGTTTTTTTTCAAAATGCTGCTCTCGCTGAGGCGCCGGCCTCACTTCTGCTCCCGAATCGTTCCGGATCGTGCTCCCGCTGCAGCGTGGGCCTCATTTTCGGATCGGTGTTTTGCCTCCGTCGTTCAGGATGGAGTTCTCGCCCCAGCGCGGGTCTCTTTCTAGCGCGCCCATCCGCCCGCCACCACCGCGCCGCACCACACCCCGCCCCGCCGCACGCACACCCACCGCCACTTCCACCCACCAACGCACGCACGCACGCACGCGCACCACCACCGCGCACCGCCACCACCACCGCACTACCCCACCCACCACCACCACGCTACACCGCGTCACACCATATCACACGCGCGCACACACAGACACGCACGCACGCACGCACGCACGCACGCACGCACGCACGCACGCACGCACGCACGCACGCAAGCAAGCAAGCAAGCAAGCAAGCAAGCACACACACACGCGCACACACACACACACACACACGCACACACACACACACACCACCACCGCCACCACCACCACCGCCATCACGCACGTACGCACCTGGCCCACCACCAAACCACCAAGACGCCACACCACGTCACACCACAGCACACGCGCACACACGCAAACACACGCACACACACACACACACACATACACACCACCACCACAACAACCACAACCACGCACACACGCACGCACGCACGCGCACCACCACCCACCACGCACACGCGCGCGGAGCCACAGGTCCGCCACGACACGCGTCCGCGGATAGAGAAAATCAGCGCCATGGTAAGGGATGGGAGGGAGGGGTAGGATGTCAGATGTTGACGCGAGCGCACCTAACTTGTCCTCCTCCCCCTCCTCCTCCTCCCCCTCCTTCTCCTCCTCCTCCTCCTCCTCCTGCTCCTCCTCCTCCTCCTCCTCATCATCATCATCATCATCATCATCCTTCTTCTGGACCTTCCGACCTGACCTTCCGCCCCTTGTTCGATCTGACCTATGTGGGTCTCCTTGCCTTGCGTAAGGCTTACAGGATGTCGGAAGGTAATTATGCAAGGCGGAGGTGGAGGGAAGACCGCCCACACGGGCCCGGGTGCACGCGTGAAGCCTGGCCCGCGCCCCCGGAATCCAGCTCCGAAGGAGGGCCTGGGGGTGCTTGCCATCGCTCGGACGTCCCCTCTGTGTGCATTTGTCGGTGTCGTGCGTGCATTTTTCCCCGAGATGATCCGAGATGCTCCTCGCCGAGGAGGAAAGAAGATGCACTTTGGCGATGCTCGGGGAGGGGCGGTCGTGGGGGAGCTGCGCGGCTAGGCGCAGAGATTCGGCGGCGAGACCAGGAGGGGGGGGCAGTCTGGGGGCGGGCCTCTCAGAAGGCTCAGAGAGCCCAGGCCTTCGGAGGAGATTCCCGAGCCTGCGCCGAAGCCACGGCCAGGGCCCCGTGACCCGGACACGCTGGACCGAGACATGCAGCCTCCCTCGACACGAGTTGTTCCATAGTGCGGCACGAGAGAACAGCTGCACTGCAACACTGCTGGAGCCTGCTCTGGAGCCACGCAAGGCTTCTCCGAAGGCCGGAGGCCTCCTGCAAGGCTCGGAGCAGGCCCGCCCCGTCTCGGGTCCCCCTCGGCGCGCCACCGAGAGAGGGCACCGTGCGCAGGAAGAGTGAAGGGGCGAACAAGCGACGACTCGACCTGTTCCAAGTGCCAAAGACAATTCGCCTTTCGGTTGCCCCGAGTAGCCACACGCTGGAGCGGACTGCCTCTGCCTCGCCGCCGACAAACAAGCTCCAGCTGCCAACCCTGGGGTCTCTCGACCCCCCCCAGGCTCAGAGAGCAAGGAAGGCCAGGCAGTACCCCTGGCCCAGAGTGCCCCCCAGGATCTCCGAGGAGGCCCCCACCGCCTCCAGAGCAACCCGCACGAGGCCCAGTGGGGCCCCAGGGTGCTCCGGCAGGGAGCGCGCAGAGCTGGAGGCACCGTGGGCCATGGGGCACCTTTGGCACCCCCCGAGAAGGCTGGCCCGCGCCCCGGCCGCATGTCCGAGACGCGTCCGGCCGCGGCCGCGAGGGCACGCCCAGAGGGGCCCAAGCAACAGGCAGGCGGCAGAACGGGGATCTCACGAGGCACTGCCTGGCTGCATCACCTCGTGACGACAAGAGAGCGGAGGAGCCGTCGGCCCAGCCGGCACGGGCTCCTTGTCCGACCCCACGGAGGAGGAGGAGGAGGAGGAGGAGGAGGAGGAGGAGGAGGAGGAGGAGAAGGAGGAGGAGGAGGAGGAGGAGGAGCAGAAGGAGGAGCAGAAGGATGAGCAGGAGGAGGAGGAGGAGGACCAGTGTAAACCCAAGAGTCATCAACGATGTTGGAGTCAACCCTCCCTCCAAGCTCTCCCTTCATAGGCCCCTACAACGGTTCATTTCCACTGAGGGAACTGCCTTGTTGGAAGACAACCGTTGGAAGACCCTGGAGCATGCCAAAACTTTCTCTTCAAGAATTCAACGCCACGGATCAACCTGACTGCTGCGTCTTGACGATCTGGAATCGTACCAAAACGGCATTCTTGGGACCCGGGACTTCAGCACCGCGAATCGACATAACTGCTGCGCCCGCGTAGCCCTGAATCGCTCCACAACGCAATCTCTGGTACGTTGAGCATGGGAATCCGTGAAACTCTTCCACATGTTTGAAACGAATGTACGCGGCGCTAAGACGAGAACCACATTTTTAGAACGACCCACCCTCACTCCGTGAAACTCTTGCAAGTTGTCGAAACGAATGTGCGCGGCGCTATGGCGAGAACCACATGTTGAAAACCACCCGCCCTCAATACGTGAAGCTCTTGCGAATTGTTCAAATGATGTGCGCGGCGCTACAGCGAGAACCACATGTTGAAAACCGCCCGCCCTCAATCCGTGAAGCTCGTGCAAATGATTGAAGAGACTGTGCGCGGCGCCAAGGCGAGAACAACATGTTGAACACCACCCGCCCTTCATCTGTGAAACTCCGCCGCCCACCAAGCTTCAGGATCATAATGGTGAGGAACTCTCAGGCGAAACGCCCGGTACAAACTGGTCTGGGGGTGCGACAGGGAGAGATCATTTATAAGGAAAAGGAATGGAGGAGGAGGAGGAGGAGGAGGAGGAGGAGGAGGAAGAGGAGGAGGAGAAGGGGGAGGAGCCGCGGGCCCTGTGGGGACAGGCTCCTTGTCCGACCCCACGGAGGCCCTGTCGGTGACGTCGAGCGCCTGAGCCGCCCCCACCCTGCGGCGCAGCCACCCGTTGCTCCGAAGACGCCCTCCCCACAGCAGGCCGCAGCGCGCACGAGCGGCCTTGCGCGAAGGCCTCGGCCTTCTTTCCAAGCAAGCGAGAGGGGCCTCTTAGAACCCCCCCCCGGTTTGCGAGCAGCTCTCCTCAAAAAACACTCGGGCCCTCCTCGGAAGGCACCCGAGCGGCGATGAAACAAGAGTCTTGCGCCAGGTCGAGCATGTCCTCCTACAGGCGGATTTCAAACATACAATGAAAACTAGCAAAACATAGATTCAAACTTATTGGATTGAGAAAAGAACAAGAAAAATGACCCAATAGTAGTTTAGAAACTATGTTTGAATACTCCCCCTGTAGACGGACATGCCCGACTCGAGTCTTGCGCGAGGAGACGCAGCGACCTTGCATGGTGGCTTACAGTTGGGGCGTTGACCCAAGGAACCCTAAATAAGGAACGAGGCCCCTTTGTCCAGAAGTTAAACTGCGATTGCCTTCGGAAATCTGAGGAAAGCCTGAAGCAAACTGTGAAACAATCAAGGATCACGGAGCCCCTCCCCAACGAAAAGGGTTCCTTCTTCAGGACCCCTACTGTACGCGGGCCGCCGAAGCGCGGCAGGCCGCCCTGGAGACGAGTGCGCCCACGCGCGACCCCACGCGGGCAGCCGGCGCGTCGACGTCGGCGAGCACGGCCCGCCCCCTGGCGCGATCCGCGCGCCGGGGAGGGGTGCCCCGCGCAGATCCAAGGCATCCGCGCGGAGCGCCAAAAGTTTCATGTTTATGGCGGCTCTCTTCTTGAAGCATGAAGTAGGAAGGCGGATAGAGCAGATTGGGTTCGGGCCCGCCCAGAGAGTAACCAAACGCAGCATAAGCACATCGATTCTTGAAGCAGGGAGCCGCTCGAAGAAGATCTGGGATCTGGGAATCCAGAGATACCTACTTTCAAAGACCGATGGGCAGCGGCATCGGTCCCGTTTCTCCCATTCGGGGATGGACAGACCCCCCTTTAGTAAAACGTGGTTTAGCGAAAACGACCAGAGGCCCAAACCTGGCGGGCGCAGGCCTGGAAAACAACGGCCACGGCGCCCTCTCGAGAACCGAAAACGGACCATTCACGAATCGACGTGTCACTGTGGGGGGTTCTGTCCCCCCATCGAGCGGCTTTCTTCTGGGGCTGAGGAGCCTCCGCCTTCTGAGGGCGCCACCCCCTCGCGCCGGCAACCCCGCACGCGCCGCCCAGAGGGTGGGCCGAGCAGCCCTCCGCTGACAAGCTGCGCTGAACCCTCTCGGGAGGGAGGCGCGCCCCTTCTCCTGCTCCTCCGCAGCAGTCTGCCCTCTTGTCCCCTCCTCCAGCCTCCTCCTCCTCCTCCTCCTCCTCCTCCTCCTCCTCGTCCTTGTCCTCCTCCTCCTCCTCCTCCTCCTCCTCGTCCTTGTCCTCCTCCTCCTCCTCGTCCTCCTCCTCCTCCTCCCCTATTCCTTTTCAATTCCTTTTCCTTGGAAATAATTTCTCCATGTCGCACCCCGGAGCATAAATTTACGGCGGGCCTGGAGTTCCTCACCATTTCTGACTATGAGGCTTAAGACATGACATCGGCTTCACAGATTGAGAAAGGGTGGTTTTCAAAATGTTGTTCTCGCCTTAGCGCCGCACTCGCTCGTTGAAACAAATTGCAAGAGATGTATGAAATGAGGGCGTGTGGTTTTCAAAATGTGGCTCTCGCCTTAGCGCCCCGCACATTCGTTGAACAAGCTTGCAAGAGCTTCACGGCTTGAGAGCGGTTTTTTCAAACTGTGGCTCTCGCCAAAATGCCGCGCACATTCGTTTAAAACATTGGCTAGAATTTGAAATTTGTAAAAAAAACACGTATTGAAGGCGGGTGGTTTTCAACATGTGGTTCTCGCCGTAGCGCCGCGCACACCCGGTTAAACATTGCAAGAGTTTCACGGATTGAGGGCGGTTCCTTTTCAAAATGTGGTTCTCGCCTTAGCGCCGCGCACATTCGTTCATCAAATTTGGAAGTGCTTCACAGATTCCCATGATCAACGTACCAGAAATGTATTGTTTGTAAGGGATCAGGATCATGCGGGCGCAACAATTATGTTGATTCGCCGTGCTGGAGTCCCCAACATGGCGTTCTTGTACGATTCCCGATCGTCATGACCCAGCAGTCATGTTGATGCGAGGCGTTGAAATCTCGAGAACAATGATTTGCCATGCTTCAGGGTCTTCAAGGCTGTCTTCCAACGAGGCAGTTCCCTCGATGGGAATGACCCGCTGTAGGGGCATATGAAGAGGGAGCTTGGAGGGAGGGTTAATTCCAACATCGTTCATGACTCCTGGGTTTACACTGGTCCTCCTCCTCCTCCTTTTCCCCTCCTCCTCCTCCTCCTCCTCCTTTCTCCTCTCCTCCCTCTTCTCCTCAGCTCCTGCATAACTTTCCTCCTCGCCTCCTTCCCCTTCGCCCCCTTCTCCCAAATCTCTCCGTCTCTGTTCCGCCCCTCACCGCCCTCACCCTCCTCCTGACCATCTCTTCTCTTCTCCTCTTGACCTCCCCCCCTCTCGTCCCCTCCTCCCCCCCTTCCCCTCCTCCGCTCAGCCTCTTCGCCGTCCGCCCTCCCGCCCACCCTCCTTCCCCTCCTTGCTGGCTCCCCCCCGTCCCCTTCAGATTTTTCGTCGGCCGTCCCGCGCACACCGAGCTCTGCCCCTGGCCCTCTGCTATGCCTTCCCCTGTCTCCCCCTCCTCCCTCCCCTCCTCCCCCCATGCTCTCTCGCCCCTCCTCTTTCCTCCGTCCCTCCCTCCCTCCCCTTGGCCTCCTCCCACACTCAATCTTTCGTCACCCGCTCTTCCTCTTCCCTCCCCCCCTCCCTCCCTCCTCCCCCCCCCGGCCGTGTAGAAGAACTGCTCGGTCCCGTCGTCTTCGTCGCCTGGGCTCGGGGGCAAGGGCCGGGATGGGCGGACTGAGCGCAGCTGGGCGAGCATGCGACCAACTTACAGTGCACATGCGCCAGATGGAATAGAACCTGTTAGCCAGCGTGGCCCACAAGCAGCGAGTACTTGTATCGTGGGAGTGGGAGACTGCGCGTTGTGAGCTGTGTGATGTACTTCGGCTGTGTCATGTTGTGCGCCGGAAGTGTAGGCTATGTTACGTGGTGGGAGCTGGAGGTGGCAACTACTCGGCGAAAAAGCTGTACGGCGCAAGCTGCGTGGCGCAGGCTGCGTGGCGCCAGCTGTGTGTTGTGCAAGCTCTATGCCCTGTAGGCTGTGCGGTGCACGCTCCTGTCTTGCCGTCGCTCGGGCCTCCATTTCCCGTGCATTGGTCGGTTTCGTGCGCGGTTTTTGTTGTTGCTCGATGGTCCAGGATGGTCCTCGATGGTTCTCGCCGAGAAAAAATGCACACGTCCGAGCGATGCCAAGGTCACTTTTTGTTCCCCTAAGATCAGCTCAGGGAGGAAGAGGGTTTGGAGGGAGAGGAAGATAGACTGGAGGGACTTGGAGGGACTTGGAGGGCTCACAGGAACATAGATAGAAGAGGAACATGGACAGGGCCGGCGGACTTGGAGGGAGAGGAAGATAGAATGAGACCCACAAAGCATAGATGCGCCCCCAGACAGCCCCAAAAATGCACACGTCCGAGCGACGCCGAGCTGTGCTGCAGCCCGTGCTGCGCCCACGAGAGGCAGGCGCCCTCGGGGCAGGCACCGGCCGCGCAAGCGTGGCCGCACCCCGGCGGCCCCCCCCCCATGCGCACGGGGCGCCCCCTCGAGGCGGGCCACGGGCGGGCACCGGGGGCACAGGGCAGTTTTTAATACATCCTCCTCCTCCTCCTCCTCCTCTTCCTCCTCCCCCTCCTCCTCCTCCTCCTCCTCCCTCCTCCTCCTCCTTCTCCTCCTCCTCCTCCTCCTCCTCCCTCCTCCTCCTCCTCCTCCTCCTCCTCCTCCTCCTCCTCCTCCTCCTCCTCCTCCTCCTCCTCCATTTTCAAACATATAGGATTTGAATACATGATTGATGTATGAGTACTTGTATGCATGAACTCATCGTTGTTTCTCGTACTGAATCCCTGCATTTTTAACACGTGACCGGCACGCGGAGCATGTATTCAAAAAACGGCACTGCAGGCAGACCTCGGCGGGGACCCGCACGGCGCACGAGGCGCCCAGGGGCGCCCACGGGCTGGCCACGGGCGAGACCCTCGGCGGGCCCGCCCAGCGCGCACGAGGCGCCCAGCGGCGGCCACGCGGCCAAACAGCGGCGGGCCCACCCAGCTCAGCAGAGAGAGAGAGAGGGAGAGAGAGGTGATGAGAGGGGGACAACAAACCTGCCTCGCTCTTGGCCACCCTCGCTTCCAGGAGATACCAGACGATGCCAAACTGCGGCCTGCACTGGTCAGGCCGCCTGACGGGAGGCGCGTGGTGTGTGACTTGGTTTTGCCTGGAAGCGAGAGCGGGGTAGGTAATTCACGCTCTGAGATAGAGAAGCGGGGATCCCCATGCGCCAGCACTGTTTGCTGCAAGCGCTGCTAGGAGAAACTGAGCGTCCCGGCCAGAGTCTGCTGAAACGCGGGTGCCCAGCGTCACTCCCCTCTGGCGCCCACCCCCGAACCTTCGTCGGGGTCCTTGACCACTCTCGGGATCTTCTGATCCCGACCTTCCCGACTGCCTGTCCCATCGTGGTGATGATGATGATGCCTAACGTCATGATTTTATCGCAACGTCGACCCCCAGAAATCTCGACCCATTCCCCGGGACCGGCTTCTCATCCTCAGCCGTTCCCTGACGGTCCCGGGGCCCGGCGAGGGCCCCCAGATGCCGAAAATGGGGGAACAAAAAAAAAACGTCCGTCGTGATTTTTGTCACTGCTCGAAGGGGGCCTGGGTCCCGGCCAGAGTCCGCTCAAACGCACAGGCCCCCGGCATACTCCCCTCGGGCGCCGTCCCTCCGAGCCCTCCGAGCCCTCCGAGCCTCGCCTGGCCGCCTGGCCGCCGGCCAGCCGGGCACGGCACGCCAGGAGTTGCAGATGTGCCGGGCCTATGCGGCGACTCCCCCTTTTGCTGCTCGCTCCTCACTCCTCGAGGGATCCCACCGCTCCTCTTTGACAACCTACCAGACCACCCCAACCCAACCCGAAGGCCCGAATTTCGGGTGGGGGGGGGGCACGGGCTTCATGTGTGTGTTTTTTCTCCATGTTCCCCGACCCCCCCCCCACTGGAAGTGGAGGGCAAATCGGGGCCTTCGGGTTGGGTTGGGGTTGTTTGGTGGGCGGTGACTCTTGAGGCAGAGGGGGACCAACGCAGCTGACGTTCGTGGCGCCTCCCGGCGCCGGGAGGCCGCCAATGTGCAGAGAGAACCGCTGGGCGGCAGGGGCCGAGGCGGGCTGCACGCAGCAGATGGCGCACCCCCCTTTCCCCTATACAGTCGGACTGGATTGGAGAGGACACGCGAGAGGACACAAGACCCTTCCGAAGACCACGTCGCCACAGGAATACAGGAGGCATGGGTCCCGCAATGCAAGACACAACGATACCCTTGATTTGGCAGGGTCGACCTACTAATGAGGGCCGACTGTACGCCCCCCCCCCTCTGTCGACCGGATCCGCCTCCCCTCCTCCGAGGTGTAAAGCCTCGTGGAGCCGCGCCGACGCCCGAAAAGGGCGTCGGAAAGAATGCGTACAATGCCCAACAGCACATGTTGTCCCGAACCGACAGCGGCCGCTGTTGGGCAGGCGGCCTCCTGTCTCGAATGGACACAGGCCGCGGCGGCGTGGACAGCGAGCCCTGTTCGGAGTGAACAGGAACCGAAGTTGGGCATCGTACCCATTCTTTCCTTGCCCAATTTCGGGCGTCCAGAGCCCAGGGGCACACAAATGAATAGACACAAATCCCCGGATCCCCTTTTATCTCTGATGTTTTCTGGATGTTCGCCCCCTCCTCGGGCTTCCCACGTTTCCCCATCTTCTCCTGGGAGTCGACGATTGATTGAGTCTGTGCTTCTTTCCCCCCCGGAGTGGAGGGCGATCGATCGACGGCGACGGACCCCCTTCGCGGATCCGAGATGTTGCCGGCGCGCACAAGGACAGGGCATCGTACCCATTTTTCCCGTGCCCATTTCGGGCGTCCAGAGACCAGGTCGCCCAACCTCGCGCCCTCGCGCCCGGCGATGCGCGAAGAGGATCTTCGCGCCCTCGCGCCGCCCCCCTGAGAGGAGGGCGGCCGCTCCGGCCCAGGGCGCGCGACGCGCGACGCGCCAGTCCCTTCGCGCCCCCGCGGGGTGCCTGCAGTCGAGGCTGAGAAGAAGGGTGCGCGAGGCGCAGGGGGGCGTAAGACCCGGGTACAGGGGACTCGGAGATCCCCGACGAGGTCGTCAAAAAAATGACGAGGCCGAGCCTGCATTTTGACGAGACCTCCCGCTGCAGACATCCCACGATACTCCTACTCGTCAAAATCCGAGTCGCGGTCGTCAAAAAACGATGGCGAACCCGAGTCCTGGCAAACCCGGGTCTTACGCTCCCCCGAGAGGAGGATGCAGGCCCCTTGGAAGGCCATGCCGACACCCTTCGAGCGGGGCCGGCCATCGAAAGTGGTCAAGGATGGACCGAAGATGCAGGGACGCAAGGGTCCCTTGGGGCGTCGATCATCCTGACTATCAATTCTGACTGCAGGCCAGTGGCCTCTTCTGCGAAAGGCCACTCCTCCCCGAATACCTGGAGAGGGGGTGCCTGTGCAGAACCGGTAGCCTCACTGGGGGGCCCCAGAGCGCAGCGCCCGCCTGTGCGCCGGAACCCCTGGCTCTGGACCTCCTCCCAAGGACGGCATGTTCATCCTGGGCCGTTTCTCGGCAGTGTCCTGGGGCCCAGCCATGGGCCCTACGAGGCGGAACATCGGCAAAAGCCTGCCGCCGTGGTCTCTTGCCGCGGCGCGCGGGGGGTGGCCTCAAGCAGCCGCACGTGAAACCTATCCCCCCCTGCAGGTCTAGGGCAACGAAAAATGGCATAAACAGTAAAAAGTCGGAGGTCCGCGCGGATTTCTAGGATCGGCGCTGGGGTCCCCTGGCGGCGCCTCCTGCGCCGCTCCTGGCGCGCTCCAAGCGCCAAGGAGGGAGGCCGAACGCCGATCCGAGCAATCCGCGCGGACCGCCGACTTGTTAACCCGGAGAAGCAATTAAGGACCCCCCCGGCGTTATCATTAGCACCGCGCCGTAATTAAATGATTATTTGGGGGGGTTTTCGCCGAGCGATATTATTAGCACCGCGCAAATGGAAGGAAAATAAATAATTCCAGCGCCCCGCCTCGGGTGGCATCCCAATTAGAATTGTAATGAGAATAAGAATACGAATACGAATAAGGAAAAGCTGAGAAAAGCTAAGGAAAAGCTTAGAAAAGCTAAAAAAAAGCTGAGAAAAGCTGAGCCTGGCCAGTGGGACCCGTGCGATCTGGTGCACCCCCTCCTGGTGCCAGGATAACGCTTCCGGGTGCCGGGTGCGTTATCCTTTCACCGGAGAGGGGGGGGGGGGTCCTTAATCGCTTACTCGGGTTATGTTTATGTCATTGTTTGCTTCCCTAGGGTCAGATCTATGAAACGCCAGCCGGGCTTCCGAACCTTGAGGATGTCACACTAGCCAAGTGTTAGGTCGGGCATGTCCCCCCATAGGCAGATTTTGAAGGACAAATAAAAAACATACCCAGAAACGCATCCGAAAATGACCGACAAGTCATAGGGAAATCGTCCCCTGACGGCGAAAACGACAATCGTGGGAGGAGGGGGAGGAGGATGAGGAGGGGGAGGAGGGGGAGGAGGAGAAGGAGGAGGAGGAGGAGGAGGAAGAGGAGGAGGAGGAGGAGGAGGAGGAGGAGGAGAAGGAGGACCAGCAGCAGCAGCAGCAGCAAGAGCAGAAACAGAGGGTGAGGAGGGGACGGGGAGGAGGACGAGGAAGAGGACTATCTTTTTAAACAACCTTTGACTATTCCTCCTCTAGATCTAGGGACACGCCCGACTAAAGCAAAGGGCATCCCAGCGGGGGCGTCGATTGGACCCACAGGGGTGGGGATCGCAGCTGGCCGCAGAGGCCAGGGCCCTTGGACGCGAGGGACTGGAAACAGGGAGGAGGAGGAGGAGGAGGAGGAGGAGCCACGGGCTGAGGAGAGCGGGGCCAGCCGTCGTCGTCGTCGGCCCGCCCCCTGCCCCTCGTGGCCGCGCGCCGCGGCGGTTGCAATCGGCAGCCGCTGCAGCCGCACGCCCGCGGGCGCCGCCGAGCTGCCGCCCCCTCGGGCCGCCACCTGCGAGGAGGCGGCGAGCGCGGACGCCTGGCCCCCGCCAGGCCGCGCTGGAGGCGGCCGCCACGCCGCGCACCGTCGGCGAGCCGGCCTGGCACCGCCGCGCCAGGCAGCAGCGCGCAGAGGCCAGGGTGCTGCTGAGGGTCTGTTCGGCGGCGCAGGTGCTGGACCAGCACCACTCCGCACAGAAGCACCAGTGCAACCAGCAGTTCCAGCGCCACCAGCAGAACGAGATGGCGCAGCAGTGGACATTGGGACCGCCTGTCGGAGCGCAGCCCTGGCCATGGAGAAGGCAGTCGCGTGGCAGGTCGACGGCCAACAACCAGAACAACCACAACCACCAGAAGAACGACCAGAGCTGGCAGCAGGACCGCGACAACCACCAGAAGGACCACCAGAAGGACGACAAGAGCTGGCAGCAGGACCGCAACAGCCACCGCCAGCAGCACCAAGGCGAGGACACCTACAAGAAAGGATCACGAACTCGCTCCACACCTCGCACAACGACACGGACGCAGAACAGGAAGCACTACAACGCGCACAACTTCTTCGACGGCTTCCAGTTCTCCAAGAAGCAGCGCGAGATCCTCGACCACGTCCTCCCTGCCGACGACGTGCGCATGCAGTCCCACGAGAGCTTCTCCACGCCCCCGCTGGAGGAGGACATGCGCCGCCTTTGGGTGACAACCAAGCGCGGACGCATCGCTAGGTTGGCAGACCAAGCTCAGGGCGCACGCGCCGTCGGCGTCGACGATTCCAAGATCGTCGCCGAGCTGTCTGTCAACAAGGCAATGCTCCTCCTCACGTTGTCTCCCGACGAGCGGGTGCACTACTACCGCCGATGCATCGACAACACGGTCAGGCGAAAGAATGCGCTCAAGGACGACATCAGGAAGATGCAGACCGAGTTCGACAACACGGAAGGCAGCTTGAGGACACTACGGGCTCTACTCCAGGAGTCAAAGTCGAAGAGGGACGACGCCACATCCGACCTCGAGTACGACGACGTCTACAGCGACAACGACGAGAGAGAGAAGGACCACCACAACAGGCGCAGGACTCGGACACAGACACCTCACCCACGACAGCGCGAAGACCATCGACCCCAGAAGTACGCAGCACCAGCAGCAGCACCACTTCGACAGCAGGACGACCCACACCAAAAAGGTCACAAAGAGCTGCTCGAGATGATCACAGACCTCTCCAAAAAGGTGGACCAGCAGCGACAACACACGGGACTCCATCAGCACCACCTAGCTCACCTCCACCAACAAGCTGATCTCCGACAATCCGAGCACCGCGAACAGTTGCAGGAGGAGTTCGCGCGCATGGAAGCACACACGTCTCGGAAGGCCTTCAACGAGCTTCATCTCGAACTACAGCACCACGAGCAACGACTCCAGCGCCGCTTCCAGGAGGAGATAGACGAGATCAACGTGCGCAGCCGCCACCAAGAACATCAGCAAGTACAACGGGTCCTACGACAGTCCGAACAACGACGTCAGGAAGATGAAGCTGAACAGGCACATCGCATGAAGACCGAGCTCGAACAGCATCAACCACTTCACGACGCTGCATGCGGTCACCTTGCACGGCGGGAAGCAGTACAGCAACAAGAACTACGGGAGGCTAAGCCATTCTGGCTCCAGCATCTAATATCTGAACACCGCCTTCAACAGGAGGAAGCTCAGTGTGCTCACAACCTCCTACTTCAGCACGAGATGAGAGGGCAGCAACAAGAAGACGCACTTCGACTGGCTCAGCAACGACAGCTTCACGAAATCAACTGCAGGGCTCAGGCGGAATCATCGGCACTCATGCAAGCCAAAGAGAAGATCCTCGAGGAGTACGGCGAACTGCGTGCGCAACAACACGAAGCAGCCACGATTCGAACCGAGCACCAGCACGAACGAGCCCGACTCCAAGGCGAACGTGCCAACCTACACCTCACCGAGCAGCAGCTCCACGACAGGTACATCAACCGCCTGGCGACGACCGAGGAGATGCGAATAAAGGAAAGGGAGGAAATGCAACGTGAGTTTCGACAAGCCGAGCTTCATCATGACCCTCTTGATCTTGAACTGTTGCAAGAATTGAACACGAGATTCAGCGAGAGAGACGAGGAGGAAAACAGACAGCAGGCGTTAGCCGACTCAGAGGAGAAGCGCATCCACCGCGAGATCGAAGGCGCCCTCACCGCGATCATCCCAGGCCCCTACGAGATGCCTCACCCACACGCCGACATCTACCTCGAGCAGCTACGACAGATGAGCTCTCCACCGAACGCAGATCATTCCACGTCCAACTCAGACGCATGGAGCTCACGAGACCTCGGCTCTGCAGCCGCACCACCCACCTCACCACCCGCCCCGAACCCCGACCACACACGCGACAGAACGCCCATACACCCTCCAGCCAGTATCGCCCCACTCAGCGATGCCGACCACGACAAGCCCTCTGAAGCACACCACGGCGATACACAAGCACACCAATCGAGCTCTCCAAGATCTTCGTGCTCTCCCACGCCCATCGCCGACGACGGCTACCTCTCTCAGCACGACGACGGACAGTCTACGCCCATTCCTGACATTCATCACGACTCCGACCTCGAAGGCACCGACACCCCCATCCCAGCTGAGCAGGCCACTCCCCCCACCCCACACATCATCTTCCCTGAAGTACGTGCCATGTCCGCCCCCCCCGACACGAGATCGACACCCGACGACCAACAGCGTTCCACGCCCCACACCACAATTCTCATCGATCTCAGCGACGACGAGCACGAAGTACCCACCACGCCCAAGACTCGACCGATCACCAGCATCACCCCAACCCAAGCCTACAGCCCCATCATCCCTCCACCCAGATTCCATATGGGAACGCCCGACAGGGCCCAGTCAGCGCCACCCTCACGAATCCGATCGGCCCTTAAGAGACAGGACCCCACATCACGACCACCGCGGAAGGTCCGTATCCACGACAGCGGTGACGGCTTCGTGGACATATCCGACCGCGTCCCTCTCCGTGCCGATCCCGACGATGAAGGATCGGACACCGCGCTGCGGCCAAAAAACTAGATACGAACGACCCCGATGAGGGCGCTCTGGCTCATCGGACCCGTCGAAAAAGACCAGAGCAACAGGCCCCTGGGCGGCCTCAAGCGTCCATACGCAACTCTCGGCTCAGCGCCACACAGCATCACAATGTCACAGACGCAGCAACGAACCTTGCGACCCCTGCGGTGCAGGTAACTTGCAGCTTCAGACACGCACACCCACCCCGACTTCCACTAGGGAAGCCTACATCGACTGACCTCGACAGGCTGACACCCGCTTTGGGGACCGCGGACCAGCACCGAGCGCCAGGCAACATAGACAGCCGACTCTGCCATCTTCCCTCCTCGATAGCAGACTCCACTAGCTTGCAGACCGCAACCAACCTGACGACCCAGGGGGTGCAGGTGACTTGCACTTCTGACAGCCACCCTCCGACACACACCACCAGTCCACGTGCACTGACTCCTGCTTTGGGGATAGCAGATCAGACCCGACGGACAACGGCAGTAGTTTCACTTGCCTCACACGACCAACACGACGCAACCGATGGACAACCAACAACTATCCACCATAGGCGCCACCCGACCGAAGAGTGGGAAATCCACTCGAGCGGTTCGCGCCCCCACCCAAGATCGACTGCCATACTGGGGAGGGTCCCCCCAGATGGCACCTCGCGCAGGTTGACACCTCCACGAGCGCCACCTGGCTCCTACGCCGCCACCTCCGACACATCGCCAAGGCACGACCTACTTCGCTCCACCATTTCTGAGAGCACTCAGCGTGTCACGCCGACCACACCAAGAGTAAGGACAGGCGACGAGACGAATCGGCTACACACACCACCCCGACTCGAGCGACCCAAGCCCGACGCCACGGTCGCCACAACTAGCCATTTTGGCTCTACGCATGCACGGAAATTCAACGGCTCCGACGTCCACAACGAGACGCCCGAGTACCACAGTGCGATCACGATAGACTACTTCCCTGGGATCGAGGATACCTTCCTCGATAATAGCAGCGAGATGGATAGCGGCAACTTCCACCTCGATGACGACGCCATTCGCACGCGGCTTCTGGCACGAGTCCGACGGCAGCAGCAACGGCGACTAACAGCACAGCAGACATCTACGTACACCACGACCCACAATCGATTCCAAGCCCTGCAACCCAGCCCACCGCCACCCCCAGCAAGACATACCACCACGCTTCCGACACAGCAGCCCACCGGCCATCCACCAGTAGCCCTGACAGCATCCCAGGGCGCTGGACATGGCACCGCAGCACCCGACAGAGACCGACACGCGGCCACAGGTGAAAGGCGACAACGACAAAAGACAGCTATGCACCCCTTTCGATGCCCAACAGGAGCTTCTGCAACAACGCACAACGGACAAGCTGCACACAGACGACAGCAGAAGGCGACAGCATTGTTACCGTTTCGAGTACAGCGACCACCCAATCCCAGCGCCGACAACCAGCCCCAACAACTGCAACCATCGTACCACGAGGCCAATCTCGACATCACAAGATACCACGGCATGCAACCACCAGGCGACTGCACATGCGACCTAGGGGACACCAGAGGACTGATCAGACGAATACGGGCCACGACCGCCCCCTTTCTCAACGCCAACATCGAAGGTGACGACCTGCACCCAGCAGCAACATATGCGCTCAACAATACGACGAAAGGCAACAACGCCCACAGCGCAAAGCACATCTTCACTGACGCTTCCCACAACGCACGGAGACCAGACTGCTGCTCATGGGCATTCTTGGTACTACAAGAAGGTGGCGAACACGACCAACACACGTTCAGAGGAGCCTTCAGCAGCATCGTCAGCAAGAGCCACAACATGAAGTTGAATGACCGCAGTACCACCAACACCACAGGCGAAATCATGGCCATCGTGCAGGCTCTCATGTGGTCCATCGCCGTCGCCGAGCCGCAACCTATCTGCATTCACACCGATTGCGAGACGGCCATCAACATATGCATGGGACGCGCCACAGCAACAGCAGACGAACATCTTGCGAGATTCATGAAGGTCATCTTTGATACGCTCAAGAACGAAAACGACATAACCTTGCACCACGTCCCGAGTCACGAAGGCATGCCGTGGAACGAGCTCGCCGACGGAATCTCAAAGAGGACACGAAAGCGCTACGAGAGAGGCCACGACTACGACACCATCCCGCACAACTTCAGAGACATCATCGCGGACACAAAGTACTATCAATGGGAGTCGATCCTCCAGACTGATCATCCCGATCGAGCAGCTTACCCACTACGCGAAGGTGCCACCTTACGCTTTGGATTACCAACTCGGAATGCTAGTGTTCGGCACCTCATGGCGCCTAAGACGGTCTCTGCCAAAGAAACCAAGATCGAGCTCTCCATCGCAACCTACAACGCCGAGAGTGTCAGAGAGTCCGACGCTCAGCAGCAGAAGAAGTTCACAAAGGCAGCACGGCTTGCACACCAGTGGCGGGGACCCTTGCTTCGACGACAATTTCAAGAAAAGCGACTCCACATCATCGGCATTCAGGAGGCGCGCAACGAACGACGTACAACAAACGGGAATGGATACTTCATCATCAGCAGCCCGCACGACCACTACAACGCTGGATGTGAGCTATGGATCAACGTGGAGAAGCCCTACGCCTACAACAAGGACGGCCCACAGCACTTCGAGCCCAGACACTGCCACGTTCTCATCAGCGAGCCAAGGATCCTCATCGTCAAAGTCACTACGGACTGCATCAATACCACCATTTGTGTATTTCATGCTCCTCACAGCAAGAAAGGTCCTCAAGAACGACAAGACTTTTGGCAGCGACTACAGAAGCTCGTACAACAGCACAGACCCAACCTCATGCTCGCCGACGCCAACGGCCGACTTGGAAGCGTGCAGTCGACATCGGTTGGACCTGCTGGACTTTCCCAGACCGAGGACAGCAACGGCAAGGAACTTCACGAGTTAGCAGCCGCAGGGCACTACGTCATCGCCAACACCGTGATCTCCAACGGCGACGAGCACCACACGTGGACAGACGCATATGGGCACAAGCACCGCATCGACTACATCATCGCGGACGATACGCTCATCAGACACATCACCGACGTCAAGACACTGGCCGACATTGAGACCATGAAGAAACACCGACAAGGGCAGCATCAACGCGAGGATCACCTGCCAGTTACAGCTCGAGCCTGTTGGACCGTGCGGCACACGGCGCCAAAGCAGCTCTTCCCGAAGATAGACAAGCACCAGCTCAATGACGAGAAGGCCGTAGAGACCTTCAAGATGCACCTTGACGCTACTGTCTTACCGTCATGGGGAACCGACTACGATGAGCACATCCACCAGTACATGCTGACCATCATGGACGCAGCGACCTCAGCGTTCAAAAGAAGCGGGAAGAAGAAATACCAGGAGTACATCTCAGAGACCACGCTCGATTTTGTCCTCAGCCGACGGAAGTTCATGAAGCTCCTCCGTAAGGCAACAACACATGGAGCGACAGCTAGCACGATAAAGCGCAGAATCCAAAGGCTCATCAACGACATCCACAACGACCCGACCCTTCAGATGACTCCCGAGGCGATCCACACTACTTACTGCGAGACTTACATGCTCAACTACGCTGCAGCGAACTTCCCTTACAACCCCGACTATCATGGGTTTTTACAACACGTACGGCACTGGATCGACGCCACGAGAAAAGTAATCGTCAAGATGACCAACAGGGACTACGACGCGTTCTTGGAAGAGCAAGCACAAAAGGCAATGGATGCAAAGCGCACTGGCGACACGTACACCGAGTGGAAGTACACCAAGAAGCTCCTGCTATTCGGTGGCCGCAAGAGACGTAAGCGACAAGCATACCCCATGATGAATGCAGCAGACGGCACTGTCCTCGACAGTTCCACGAGCAAGGCCGACGCAGCCACACGACACTTCGGACACAACGAAGCAGCCGACATCATCTCCGCTCAGGACGTGGTTGACAGATACAACGCCAAAGAGGACAGGACCGAACCAGCTCAGCCCAGGAGAACGCGCCACGTCAACAACTTCGCCAGCATCTACGAGCTCACAGACATCCTCCACAAAGCGAGACCTCACCGCGCACCAGGACCAGATCGGGTATCCGACGACTTCTCCAAGATCGCCCCACGGCAGATGGCCCGACACATGCATCCGATCATCACCAAAGCAGCGCTCTTCTGCAGGGAGGGCGTAGCTCTAAAGGGGTCCAGGATGACGTACTTCTGGAAGGGCAAGGGCAGCGAGGAGGACCTGAACAACCAGCGGTCAATCACGTTGGCCAACACCGTCATCAAGCACCACTACAGATACATCAGACAATGCATGAAGGACCTAATCCCCACGATGCTCTTCTCCACTCAGACGGGAGGCCGACACCACTACAGCACGGACATCAACCACATGACGATGCGGCTCCTATCCAATACTGCCTACCACGCGAAGCACGACATGGTCATCATCATGATAGACTTGAAAGCAGCCTTCCACAAGGTAGTCAACCAGCTCGTGTACAACTTCACCCAGACCAAGGAGCAGCTGGACGACCTTCTCGCCCACATCGACATTCCCCATGTCATGCTTCCCGCGATTGAGGCCCTCATGACCGACAACGGCATCGTCAACCAACACGTGGACAACCAACACATTGTCGACATGCTCACGGAGGCACACACTGGGACTTGGTTCTACATCGACGACCAGTGCAGCTACGCAGCACCACGACTTGGTACACGCCCTGGCGTACCAACAGCCGACTTCACATTCAACATGCTCATGGCGGACGTCACGCGAGACTACCACGACCACGCCGTCGAGGATGGAGCGACTTTCGACATACCGCATGCCCCACCACGTCTCCGAGCTTGCGACCACAACGCCACACTGTCCTCTACATCCTTCGTAGACGACGTCAAGGCGGCTGCATCCACGGCAGACGGCACCATGATACACGCACTCATCTCCAAGATGTGGGGACACCTCATACGCGCGACACTGCGAAGAGGCCTCCCGATCAACACCAAGAAGTCCAGCTTCATCGTCTACCCCAACACCGTCGCAGGCAAAAGAGCTACACGGACCATGATACGGGACAATCACAGCATCACCGACATGGGGCTCTGCGTCACCATCGCTAGAAGCACCAAGCTGCTGGGCGCGATGTTCAACGACAGGAACGACATGGGCCAGGAGACGGCAGCACGCACCATCGCGCTACGCGAGACAACAGGCCCACTCCGACGCACCTTGTTCCAACGACAAGCCATCTCCATCCAGACTAAGATCCACTACCTCGAGTCCTTCGGCTATTCAAGACTGCTATTTAACGCGGGGACATGGATCATCACAACAGCGCGGGACTACCACAGGATCAACACAGCCTACGTCACTGCGGCACGACAGGCAATAGGAATTACACACAAGGCCATGAAGGACAAACACATCACCAACGAGCAGATATTGGCACGTGCCCAACTACCGAACCTCGAAGACCGACTACGATGGCTACGACTGCGAGAACTTCTGCGACTCATAAAAGGATGCCCGTACGAAACGCAGGCACTCATTGACTACGACATCGAAGTCAACGGCACCTGGACGCAAACCATCAACAACGACATCCACACATGCCGACAGCACTGCGACGGCACCCGCATCACCACCGCACCCAAGGACATCATCGACTTCATCAAGGCTGCACGCAACGACATGCAAACGGTCAAGTCTTTTATTACGAGCACCTACAAGCGTGCACAAGACTCATCCTCCGACCGAGCAGCGCAGGACCAGCTGCGCGCAGACCTATCGCTAACGGCAACAGCACTGGGAGTGCTGCCACTACCCCGACAAGCAGGAACCACGACACCAGCACCAGCCAGAGTTATGTGTTACCATTGCGGTGCTACATTCAAGACCAAAGCAGCACACAACAAGCATGTCTACGCCGTCCACCAGGACAAGCACACCATAGACAACTACATCGTCGGTGACACCTGCCAGGTATGCTTGAAGTACTTCTACACCGCGAACAGACTTACCAAACACGTCAAATCGTCACGCCAGTGTGCAGCCACACTGATGCAGTTCGGAGCGAAGCCGCCAACAGAAGACATCGACGCGCACAAGGAGGAGACCCGACGCGTACGACGATCCAACCGACACGCTGGGCTTCCAGAAGACTACGCCGAGCGGCCACCCATCCAGCTACAGGGGCCATCACTGGGACCACCAACCCACGCCGACCACGACCACCGACCAATACCAGCCCAATTACCCACCGACGCACCCACCACACAAGACAGCGGACCCAACCGAGCAGACACGGGAATGACTGACATCACAGGAAAGCCCAGCATTGTACTGCTCTTCACCACCAACCACGACCACACCAGCGCGGTGACCGACGCCCTCCAAGCCACCGCAGACAGACACAGCATCTCCATCGAACTCCACCACCTGCCAACCATGCACCCACCCCAAACCGACCCAACGGCTTCCGACATGGCCACGACACCATACGACCACGCTGCCTTCTGCATCATCGACGCCGACCTTACGACCTTCAACCGCGACCTCAACCTCAGGACGCAAGAGGCACCTTGGGGACGACTGGACCTCACACCCACGCAGCACAAAGCGGTACGACAAGACAACGACAGCATGCGGCACGTCCTACGGACCGCACAGCGGATGATGACGATGCGCACACCTACCATCATCCTGGACAGCAGCCTCCGACACCTGCAGATACAGGAATATGCATACATCACAACGACGTGCAGCACAACCCCGACCACAGCATTCACTGCTTGCAACTGTCCTGCAGACATCACTACGACAACGACACTGACGCAGGCCATAGAGCAAACACTCCAGCCCACCGCCGACGCATACACAAAGGCACAGACGTGGCACTATAATGGATATGATGGCAACGATTGCTGGATGTCAGAACGTCCAGGCGCGGTGCTCCTCGAGCCGCGACCTGGACAGTACGGTGGCCAACTGTCGGCGGAGGAGATCCAGAAGGAGCTGTCGTCTATTATGGCACATACACAGTTTGCAGGATACCCTCCCAAGAGGCCTCCACCAGAGACCGCACCTCCCAGGCTGGCATCTTCGACTTCAGCATTACCTCCAGCGGCACCAACAGGAAGTATTGCATGTTCTTCAACACCCGTCGGCACGCACTGCTCACCTCCCCAGCCCACGGGGCGCTTGGGAGGTCGGCATAGTCCACCTCCCCAGCCCATGGGGCGCTTGGGAGGCAGAGGGTACCGACCGACGGGGGTCATTGAGGCTACTGGGACGGAAGTCGGTGGTGGGGCATCACTCCTGGAGACAGCGCAGCACCAGCCACGCCAGCATCACGAAGGCGTTGAGCAACTTCGTCAAGCTGGACTCCTCGAGCCGCGACCTGGACCTGGACCACCGACTCCACATGGCCAGGAGACATCCTCACAGCCCGTAACAGGGGCACATGATCGACGGCGGCGGCGACCACCACGCGATCGCCCCGAACCATCAATTGTACGGGCCCTACATCATCACGAAGGCCCCCTCGCGGAGCGAGGGGGATGAGATGAACACCTACCAGTGACTACAGGCCCGGGCGGCCCGCCGCTTTCTGGAGGCCTCAGAAGACTTCTAGTTCAGCGTGCCCGTTGGGGGTCCCGTCCTTCTCCCTTGAGGATCCCTGTGGCTCTTGAGGCCCCTCCCCCCTCTCACTGTCGGGTGCTCCCCCTCGGGCCCTGCCCCTTGCTCTCCGCCTTCCCCCGACCAGGGGGAACGGAGCCGCTTACACTACCGAGACTGGTGTCTCAGCGACGCCCCTCCACCAGCCTCCGTCACCCAAAGAGTCGCAACGCGCCGACATGTGGTACGCGACCGTCGGTTGGGTGACGGATGCTGGAACGGAGACGGGCCCTGGGCGATCCACAAGTGATCGCTTAATCTGGCCTGGCCTCCCCCCCCTCTCCTGGTCCAGGCGGCCCTTCTCCCGTGCCCCTGGTGGCCCTCGCCTTCGCTCTGTCCCCGCGCCTTCCCGTTGGCCTTCGGACCCTTGGGCTCTCGGGGCTCCCGCATTCCTTCTCTCCGAGGCCACTTTAGGCGTCTCTCTCTCTCCTGGTTGCGGGTGGCCTTGGGTTCCAGAGGCAATTTGAGGCCCCCTCCCGAGGCTCTCCGAGGAAGGGGGCCGTGCGTCGCGCCGCGCGCGGCGGCGCGGCTCGGGCTGCGGCGGACAGACCGCCTTGCCTGCAGTGTTCGAGGAGGAGGAGGAGGGGGAGGAGGAGGAGGATGAGGAGGAGGAGGGGGGGGGGGAGGGAGGAGGAGGAGGAGGGGAGGAGGGGGGGGGAGGAGGAGGAGGAGGAGGAGGAGGAGGAGGAGGAGGAGAAGGAGGCGGAGGAGGAGGAGAAGGAGGAGGAGGAGGAGGAGGAGGAGTAGGGGGAGGAGAAGGAGGAGGAGGAGAAGGAGGAGGAGGAGGAGAAGGAGGAGGACGAGAAGGAGGAGGAGGAGGAGCAAGAGGAGGAACGGATGAGGAGGAAGAGGAACGGAGAAAATGAGAGCAGTGCCATATAAACCTTGGTGCGACGCACTCCTCACGACGGACAGTCTGCGTCTCGATGTTGATCCATGCGTTGGGGGTCTGGGTCTAGGATTAGGTCGGACATGACCTCCTACAGGCAGAGCTTGGAGGACGAATTAGAGATAGTAGAACAGTGTTCAAAAATGATAGAACAAGAAAGGAAAACTCGTCCCCGAATGTTTGGACAATCTTTGAACATTCCTCCTATAGAGGCACACGCCCGACTTCGAAGTCTAGCAGCAGGGAAAGGGGAGGCGGCCTCCCGAACCCGGGGGCCCAGCGCCCGCCGCGGCTGGCCGGAGCCCCCTTTGGAAGGAGAGGGGGGCTGCTCGCCCCACTCGACCGCGCCCTCGAAGTACTCCGAGCTGCAGTCCACGTTGGGGTCGGCCCCGGACGCCTCCGCCCGGGCGGGCACCGCCGCCGTGGCCACGGGGAGGAGGGCGGCGAGCACTCGCCTCATCGTCCATCACGCCGTGCTGACCGTCCACATTGCAGTGCGGACGATGGCATGCGCAGCGTTCCCGTCGCAGGGCGTGGGCCCTCATCTCGCTCGTCTGGGGCGCTCCTCGCGGAGGCCTCTGAAGCGAGCGCCAAGCACGCGTGGACGGCGAGGACGAGGGCGAGGACGAGGAGGCAACTCTCCGGAGGCCCTCGAGGGAACGAGATCTGGGTGCATCGTACTCGGCCTAATCTTCAGGGCGCTACCACGCGGGTGTATGGGCCGAGTTAAGCCCAGAATTGATAGGCCGGATGTGGCCAACCACGGATGCCCAGTAATCTGGGCTTCGATGGTAAAAGCTGGAGACGGAGAAGAGAAGGGGGGAGAGAGAGGGGGGAGAGGGGGGGGGGAAATGGAGAAGAGAGGGGGGAACAGATGAGGGGAACAGGCGGACAAAGTCGAAGCCAGGGAGAGGCGAACGCGAGAGGCGAAGGCGTGACTCTGAACACGGACAAGCTCCCCACTCAAGCGGAGCACAAATGGCGCTGGAATCGGGAGGAAGAGGAGGAGGTGGAGGAGGAGGAGGAGGTGGAGGAGGAGGTGGAGGAGGTGGAGGAGGAGGAGGAGGAGGAGGAGGAGGAGGAGTAGAACGAAACCATACCAAGGACGGCGACGGCATTGGCAACGGCAACGCAACCACGGCATCGGCAGCACCACGGCCCTGCGGTGCCCGAGGCCCACTCAGACACCGCCGGCGCCATCGCCCCAGGAGGCGAGGGCGAGGCCTAAGTCGGGCCTGTCCCCCTACAAGGGGATTTTCGGCGAAACATAAAAGATGCCCCCAAAATGATCGAAAAATAAGACAAAAACAGTCTGGGAACTACTTTTTGAGAATCTTTTGTCCTTTTTGGGGTATCTTTTATTTTTCGTCGAACATCCCCCTGTAGGGGGACACGCCCGACATAGGGCGAGGCACCACCGGCGATGACCCAGGGGCGGCTGGCACGCCGCCGCCGAAGGGACACGCCGCAGGCTCCGAGCCCTCCTGCCCGAATGTGCCGCACATGCGGCGGCCCTGCCTCGGCGCCGCGTGCTCTGCGCCGGCCGCTGCCCAGCGCCGCCCAACGAGGCCGACGCAGGCGATGTTCAGTCGCGTGCAGGCCGCAGCCGCCCCACAGAAGACGCCGAGCGCCGTCATTCAACCAAGTCCTGACGTGATGTGTGGCTGTTGGGTGCCGTTTGGCTTCCGAGGCGGCGGTGGGAGGATGGAGGTGGGGATGGGGAGGTCGGGAAAGGGAAGAACACGCGCGGCATTTGAGCCCAGCACCTCTGGTAGCGATGCCTGCACCGTTACTGTCTCGATGCTTTGGTCGGCGTGGCGTGCCTTGTGCGCGTGTTGTCCTCGTCGACGTCACCTCTGAGTCAAAGCCTGCAGCTGAGGGACTGCAGGTCGGGGGCGGCCAGAGCGGAACAGGAAGACGGCGGAGATGCCGCGAGCACCAGGAGGTGCGCCGTAGGAACGACGACGACGACGACGACGACGACGACGACGACGACGACGACGAGATCGACGAGGGACGATGCCGTGGCTGCACTCGATCACACAACAGCCTCGCCTGGACGGCACATCGGCGAAAAAAGGTCTGCATGCTGCATGCCCCCGTCTGAGAGCTGCGATTCTGCGCCTCGAAGCTCGCGCACTGGCAACCGGTGCCAACAGCGTACCAGGGCGATTGAAGACACTCCGCTACAGACGAGGCGCGCACTCGTCTGCGCGCCTCGTCTCCATCGTCGTCGTCGTCGTTGTCGTCGGCGTCGTCGTGGTCGTGGTGCGTGTTGCTTTGCTCCGGACTTGTCTCCCTGCTGCGATGACCACCACCGGCACCGTCACAGAAGGAGGCCAAGCCGCAAAGCGGTGGCGACCTTGCGCGTGCTGTGTCACAGCCGGCGCGCCGAGCGCGCGGCGCAAAATGCCTCGCTCAGCGGCCGCCCACACCGTCAGGTCAGCGCCCCTCAAACGGGGACTCCACTAACTGGCACTTTGGCCAGTGACCCAGCGAACCCAACCCTTCCCGATGCGGGCAAAACTGCAATGCAAGAAAAAGGCCTTGAAGTGGCAACTTTCGGCAACAATTCAAAGTACCCGTTAGTAAGTACCCGTTACGGTGCCGTTGAGCAGGACTGCGTCAGGCCGTGGCCGGCCAGAGGTCGGGCGCGCACCTCCGCCACGCGCCCAGGCGCCACCGCCGCGAGCCCGGCGCCCAACTCCTCCCCCTGCGCGCCTCGTGTCCACGCCCACCGGCTGCGAGAACTCTCGCCCCCCCCGCCTCCCCCCGTCCTCCTTCGCCCCCTGCTCATCCCCGCCACTTCCCTTGCAGCCCCCCCCCTCCTCTCTCGTCCTCGACCCTCCACAAGTACACACTTTAGGGTACTACTCCCCTCTCTCCCCCGACGACCCCGAGGTCGTAGCTGCCTCCTACCGCGTATTGCTTTTTACTTATATGATCCCCCAGATCTTGTTCGATTTGGAATGCTTTTCCACTCCTAACAAAGGAAAGAACTCGGAACTCGGCGGTCCGCGAAAAGATGCCAAAGGGCATCGTTGCCAGGGGTGTGCGCTACGCTGATGCAGACCCGTCAGGGGAGGAGGGAGAGTAGTATTCATATTGTTCTATTGTTGAGTAGTTGCATCAAGGGAGACTAGAGAGGGGAAGGAGGGGAAGCGATCGGGGGAGGCGAAGGAGGGAAGCGTGGCGGATGGGCGGAGGCGGAAGTGGGGATGGCAATGGGAGGGCCAGGGAAGGGGATGGGGGGGATGGTGATGGGGACGGGGCGCCGCATGCGAGCCGAAGGGCGCACTGCCGCCACCCCCGCCCCTCCAGGAGCCCCTCGACGCAGTCCAGGTGGCCCTCCTGAGCCCGGGGGGAACGGCGGCGCGGGCGGGAGCAAGCTCAGCACGGGGGCGGTGCGATGGGAGGGGCGACCCTGCGAGAGGGCGGGGTGCTGCTGCTCGGGAAGGGGTCGGGCTCCGCGAGGGGGCAATTCACTGCCTGCAGAGAGATGGCCGCGCGCACGCCCTCCCCACGCCCCGCACGCCTCCTGCGCGCGCCGCCGGGATTGGAGCAGGAGGCGGAGGAGCTGGAGGAGGTGTGGAGGGCGGGGGGGGGGCGGGGGCTTACTCACAGGACTAGAGGAAGAAACGCGGGGGCTTCCTCACAGGACTAGGAGAAGAAGAAGAAGAAGAAGAAACGTTTAGCGCTCCGCGCGGATGTACTGGATCTGCGCGGGATCACCCCTCCCTGGCGCGCGGAGGGCGCCAGGGGCGGCGGCGCCAGAGGAGCCGCCCGGGCGGGCCCAGCGCGGATCCAGGAAATCCGCGCGGAGCGCGTTTATGCTTGTGGCGTTTTTTTTTCTCCTTCGAAGGGCAGGACTCGGGGCGACGAACGGTCGGGGATGATGTGAGAGGACAGGCGAGAGGGCGCAAGACCCTTCCGAGGGGCACTCTGCCATAGGTATGTAAGAAGGCACGGGACGCGACGCTCAGGACACAAAGGGGAGATCGAGAGCACCTCCGGCAGGTCGTGCCAGCATAGCCGGCTGCCCTGCGGAGGACCGGGGAGGGCTCCCTCACTAAGCAACCGCATGTGAACCCCGCCCCTGCAGGTCAGATTGATGAAGAGACGGCTGGGGCGGCTTATGGAAGCCCCGGGACGTCTGCTGGGGGTGTCCGATACCCCAGCGTCGAGTGGACCCGCAGGGGTCCGGTTCGACTCAAAAAATCAAACGTAGTCGAAACATCGTCCCCAGACTTTTTAAGTGACTATTTTTGAATACTCCTCCTGTATGGGGACATGCCCGACTTAAGACTAGTTCTGGACCAGAAGGGCTATCCCCACCCCCCACCGCGCAAACCTTGGCCCTGCTGGCTGATCTCCACCCCGCCTGGGGTGGGGATGTGTGCCGCTCTCTTCGGGCCTCGCGGCGCCGATCGCCACCTCAATGGTGCACGCTGGGGAAACTACAGTGGAAGCCAAATCTTAGGGTCGTAGAGGTGGGGGGCAAAAGGTACCGATACCTGTACTTCACGGACCTATTCTGGGGGTGCGTGCTGACAAGGACCTCGAGGTGAGTCCTGGTCGTGGCAAGGAGGGCGGCGTGGTTTCGTTTCTTCTTTTAAGTATACACCGGACAAATTTCTACAGCGCTCACTTCTATAGTGCTCACATTGATATTGAAGTCCAGAAAAGGGCCACACATGCAGGCACAAGCCGCTCAGTCGCATGCACATGCCCATGCGGCTTTATGAAAGCTGCAACGGCAGTGCCGCTCATGCGCGCTGCGCGCACATGCACACACTCCGATGCAGTCCCATGCAGAGTCTGGGAAGCTCTGAAAGCACAAACGCACATGCCCGCACATGCCGCACAGTCGAAGATTCGAAGAAGGAGGGAGGGACAAATGAGAAAGAACAGTGCCACAGGAGAGGCCAATGAGGAAGGAGCGAGCGGACCGAACGACGCGGATGTGCCTGGCGCCCGAGCAGCAACACCACACACACATATACATGTATGTATGTATGTATGTATGTATGTATGCATGTATGTATGTATGTATGTATGTATATATATATATATATATATATCAGGGATGCGGCAGGCGACAGCACCAATCTAACGCTAGAGGCTAGAGGCATTTGGACCGCGCTCCAGAGATGCACACGACTCAGGGCACCTCGCAACACAGAGATGCGGGGATGTCTCAGGCACATGCTGCGCACATGCCTTGCACATGATGCGCACATGCACGCACAAGCCCGCGAAAAACCGGCTGCGCATACACCCACCCAGGGGTATAGAAGTGAGTGCGGTGTACAGTGGAGGCTGTTCTGGCGTTTAAAGAGGATGGGCCGATTCTGGGCAACTGGCGGCGTTTAACCTTGAACGCCCGCGTTGGGGTCAACGCCAAGCGACACGACGCGAACCTGCCGTAGATGGTGCAAACTATGTTGTGTCATAGATGTGGTGATCACTGTGTGGTGCAAGCTCTGCTGTGCAAGCCATGTTATGTCAGCCGTGCCGCGCAAACCGAGTGGAGCAAGCCATGTGGCGCGAATCATCCGGCGTGATGTGTGGTGCAAGCCACGTGGTCCAGCCTGCCTGGTGCCAGCTCAAAGCCGTGTGGTAGGAGGAGAGGGAAGAGGAGGAGGAGGGGGAGAAAGAGGAGGAGGGGACGGAGGGGGCGGGGGGGGGAAGCGGGAGGGGGAGGGGGAGGGGGAGGGAGGAGGAGGAGGAGGAGGAGGAGGAGGAGGAGGAGGAGGAGGAGGAGGAGGAGGCACCGCGAGACGCGCACGAGGCACCCCGCGCGTGGCCGCGAGGCGCTCACCACGGCCAAGCACCGCGCGACATACTCCGGGGAGCCCTCCCCTCGAGCGCCCCCGGGGCGCCCGCAGGCGGGCACCCTGCGAAAACCCAGGGGACACTGCCAACGTTAAATCGGGCCTGTCCCCCCACAGGGGGGTTTTCGGGAAAAAACAAAAAATACTTCCAAGAAGCCGTCGGGAGACCGCCTCCTCGTCCTCATCCTCCCCTATTCATCCTCCTCCTCCTCCCCCTCCTCCAACTTCTTCTCGCTCGCCACGAACACACAAACATATAGCACCAGCGATACAATGTGGGCCGGCGGAATGAGCGAAGCGATTAAATAAAAAGTACTTCCAAATCAATCAAACAATGCTCCAAACATCGTCAGGGGACTATTTTTTGAAGATGGTTTACCTTTTGGGGGGGCATTTTGGGTGTATTTTTTATTGTTCGTCGAGAATCCCCCTGTAGGGGGACACGCCCGACAGAATGCCAACGAATGGCGAGGACGCGTGGGAACCCCTGCAAATGCGGGCGCTCGGTGGGGCCGTCCGGAGAACAGAGCAAGAGCAGGGCCCGAGGACATGCCCTGGCAAACCCGCAGACGGGGCCAGGAGGCACGCCTCGCCGCCGCATCCTTCCTGGGCGCCGCACGCCAAGAGACCCCGCGATCTGCGTCTGCTGTCCACTGCGCGGCCCCAGAGCTCACGACCCTGGGTCCCAACTTCCGGCCCGGATGCGTTCTCGAAGGCCCTGGGGTGAAGTCGGGCGTGTCCCCCCACAGGCGAATTTTGAACGAAAAATAAAACAGATCCCACCAAAATACTCCAAAATTGCCAAAAGATCCTCAAAATACCCCCAACATGGTCAAAAGATCCTCCAAAATACTCCAATACGCCAAAATTGTCAAAATACCCCCCAAATAATCCAAAATGAAAAATACCCCTTCAAAAAGTGGTCCCCAGACTATTGTTTGACTATGGTTGAATACCCCCCCTGTAGAGGGACACGCCCGACTTCAACCTGGGGGCCCGACGCCGCGCCACCGGAGGCCGAGATCGAGGCGAGGCGCCCGGAGCGCGAGAGCACCGGCTCGTCGGAGCGCCGCGTGCGCGCCTCGGCCATACGGCCCCCCGCCGAGCGCCTCCCCTCCCCCCCTCGGTGGTCCAACGATGGGCTCCTCCTCCTCCTCCTCCTCCTCCTCCTCCTCCTCCTCCTCCTCCTCCTCCCGAGGGCTGGGGTCCCGAGGGCGGGGTGCCTCGACCGATGCACAGCCACCCTGTGGCCTTCTTCCCATCCCCGGGGCCCCCTCCCTCAGGACCCACTTGTGGAGCCACCGGCCCCCACGAGCGCGGCGCTGGGGACACCGGCAGAGTCCCGAGGCCCTGCTCTGGGTCGCGGGGCAGGCCAGGACGCCTCGCTGGTGCCCCGCTCCTGGCTGCTGCGCGCGCCTCGGCCACGGCGGATCGAAGACGCCTACGGCGAATGACCGCCGCCCCCCGCCTTTCTGGAAGCGCCTGTGAGGCCCACAGCTGGGCTATAGCTTGGCCAAGTTATCGGGCCAGTTGTTCCTTCGGGAAACGCGTGGAGGAGGAAGAGGAAGACGAGAGAGGAAAAAGGGAGAGGATGAGGAGGAGGAGGAAGAAGAAGAAGAAGAAGAAGAAAAAGAAAGAAGAGACCTTTTGGGAGCCTCTTGGATCATTCTTGGAGCCTCCTGAAGCTTCCTGGGGGTCTTTTGGAGGCATCTCGGAAGCCTCCTTGAGGCTCTTGGGGGCTTCTTGGGGCCTCTTCGACCGTCTTGGGGTGTTTCTGGCCCTTCTGACGCCGTCGGCCGTCTTGGGAGCCTCTCTGGAGTGTTTTGGGACCGTCTTGGGGCGTTTCTGGGCCGTCCTGGAGGCAGGCCATCTGGGGCGTCTTGGAGGCCTCTTGGGCCGTCTTGGAACCCTCTTGAGACCGTCGTGGGGCATCTTGGGCCGTCCTGAGGCCATCTTGGAGGCCTCTTGGGCGCTCTGGGGGCGATATTGGGGGCCTCTTGGGCCGTCTTGGGCCGTCGGAAGGCCGAAAAGGAACACAGACAAAAGTCCTTCAAACACCCAAGACGCATCAATGATTTTAGCCTCTTCGGGCCCTCCTGAAGGACCTCTCGGGGACTTCTTGAGCCGTCTTGGAAGCCTCTTGGGCACCTCTTGGGCCGTCTTGGAGACTTCGTGGGCTGTCTTGAAGTATCTTGGACCCTCTCGGGCCGTCTTGGAGGCCATCTTGGACCATCTTGGGCGAACTTAGCGGCCATCTCGGGCGATCGAAGCCGTCTTGGAGGCCATCTTGGGCCATCTTGGAGCGGGAAAGGCATTGGCAGCTAGATGTTCGGCGGCTTTCTGGGTGGCTGGCGGGACGGGCCGAAGCCCCAGGGGAGAGACCTTCTGGAGAAGAACCAACGCCAGAACGTACGAGGTCTAGCACGCCGGGCTCTCCTGTGATGAATTCACGGGGGGCGGCGGATCAAAAAGACGCCTACGGCGAATCACCGCCGCCCCTGCCTTTGTGGAAGCGCCTATGTGGCCGAACCCTGGGTCGAAACACCCTCCGTTCTTCGCTCTCTCCAGGTGGACTCTCGTGGGGCGACGGGACCTGGACATCTCCCCTGCCCAGGCCGGGCCCGCCCTGGGCCGAGAAGCGATGTCTACGCCGTCCTGGCCTGGCCAGGGATGCATCTGCGCCGCTCCCGGGCCCCAGCGTGGGCCAGGCCTCGGGCAGTGGCTGTCTATATATATATATATATATATATATATATATACACATATACATATATATGCACGTGTGTGCCCAGGCTCATACAAAAAACTGAAGGGGCGTTTGAAGCAGGAGTGAAATGCAACATCGAAGTCGCACTCGAGCGCAAGTGGGGTTGCCACACCTTGCGATGTGTGTACCAGGGCCCCCAGGAAGCCTTAGGAGGCCCGACTTGGATACCAGAAGAGGCTCCAGGAGGCCCCAGGATTGTGAGTGTTGTGCGTGTGTGTGTGTGTGTGTGTGTGTGTTTGTGATGTATGCTTCGTGTGGTGCGTGTTTTTTGTGTGTTGTAGGTGTTGTGTGTGTGTGTGTGTGTGTGTGTTATGTTTCTCTAGCGTGTGATGTGTTGGGCGTGCTTTGTGTGTGTCTCTGTGTGCATGTAGTCTGAAGCCCCAGGAGGCCCCAGGAGGCCCCAGGCGGCCTCAGGAGGCCCCAGGAGACCCCAGGAGGCTTCAGGAGGCCCCAAGAGGCTCCAGGAGGCCGCAGGAGGCCCCAGGAGCACCCCCAGGAGGCTCCGAGGCGGGGTCTGGGGTGCCAGAAGGTTCAGAAGGCCCAGGAGGCCCCAGGAGGTTCCAGGAGGCCCCCAGGAGGCTCCGAGGCGGGGTCTGGGGCTTGATTTTGGAATGATTTTTCAAGCGAAACCGCCATTCACGGAGAATCGGGGTCACAATTATTGAAATTACCATGTGTTTTTGAAGGCTTTATGTTAAAATGTTGAATTTCCCATGTGTTTTTGGACCCTGACGTCGCGATCTGCGTGAGGGGTGCCACCGATTTTCCGAATTTCGAGGATGTCCCGAGCGAAACGCCCAGAACAATCGCGGACGCGTGCGCACTAATCGCCTCTGAGCTCTACTCCCTCGGAAACGTGCGTATGAGAATATATATGCACATTATATATATAATATATATATATTATATATATATATATATATATATATATATATATATATATATGTATATATATATACTCCGCTCCCCGGATCTCTCTGCAGCCCAGATTGGCAGCGCCCTGGCGTACGTGGGGCCCCGGCCTGCGGCAGCGGGGCCGCCGCCGGGCGGCGGCAGCAGGGCCTTGCACGCGACGACGAGGGCGGTGTCCGCCTCCGTGAGCGTGAAGGCGCCGTCCCACTGGCTGGACTCGCGCGGCGCACCGAGGGGGGGGGCCCTTCTCGGAGGGGGGGCCCGGGGGGGGTAGAGGCCTGGAAGTGGGCACCAACACCAGGATACGGAGGGGGGGCCCTTTTCGGAGGGGGGGCCCGTGGGGGGGGTAGAGGCCCGGAAGTGGGCACCAGCACCAGGATGCTGGGTTGCCTCCGCACGAGTAAGCTGATACCACATCTCGGCGTTGGTGGTAGTGCCGCGGTCACCTTGAAAGTCTGAATATGACCACCCTCGCCGAGATCGGGATCTTCTTCCCTCGGTGGAGGCACACCGCCGATATTGGTGGTGGTGTCAACCTCTGGGGCTGCGAGGTGAGGGGGAGCAACGCAGTCCCAGAGCTCAGTGGGCCCCGGAAACGGCAGGGCTGTTTTTTTCACCGTTTCCGAAAAAATGCCCCTTGAAAGTGGAAACGACAAAACAACGGCGACGAGGAACGGCAACAAAAACGGCTCCAGGATTGGAACGGGAGCGGGAAACCCGTAAAAGAACGGCGACGGAACCGGTAAAAAAACGGCGTCGGAACCGGCAACAAACAATGCAAAACGGAACCGGTACGAAAACGGCCCTGTCGTTTCCAGGGCCCACGAAGTCCCAGACGTGCTCGCGTCCAATCAACGAATTTCCAGCGGAGCATTGCTGGCCATGCTCAGCCTCTGGGGGGTGGCCTCTCGCTGGGCCTCGGAGCCGTCGCAGACACGACTCGGGATGCAAACGCAGGCCCTGGGGAGAGGGTCGGGACTCCCGGGAGCCCCGCATTGAAAACGTCATACCTAGAGGAAGAGCAAAAACGCAAGAACATAAACTTCGGCCAGATAAAACAAAAAACGCGGCGGGCACGGCCACGGCGGGTTCGGGCCGCGGCGGGTTCGTGCCGCGGCGGGGGGTTGCCGCGGCGGGGGCCGGACCCCGCCGTGGCCGATCCCGCAGCGCCCACGCGCCCTTGGACGGCGTCACAACGCCGCATTTGGACGCGAACACTGGGGCCTCCTGTGGCGTCCTGGGGCCTCCTGGGGCTTCCTGTGGCCTCCTGGAATATCCTGGGGCTTCCTGCTGCTTCCTGAGGCTTCCTGGGGCCTTCTGGGGCTTCCTGTGGCATCCGCAGGGCAGACCGAGCTTCCGCCTATCTTCCGCCGCCGATTCCACCGAGCTTCCGCCGAGATTCCGCCGAGCTTTCGCCGAGCTTTACGCAACCGCTTTTAGCGCCATTGCTAGAGGCGCAGGTCAGCGCGGCCACGCGCGCGGCCGCCGGCGCCGTCGCCAGCCACGCTGCAAACCGCGGGCCGCTCCTCTCGGCGCCGAGAAGGCCGACGCCAGCAGTGCAGTCGGCCTTGGCCTCGCCCCAATGGTCAGGCCATTGCCGGGCGCTCCTCGCCTTGGCCAGGGCGCCGCAGAGCGAGGCCCGGGCCGACATGCCGGCGTCGGCTTTCGCGGCAGCGATCCTACCCAGTCTAGCCCACGTCGAAGGCAGCGGGGCGCTGGGCAGCGGCAGCGCTGCGGCCGCCAGCCTGCAGTCGGCGGGCCGTTCCTCTTGGCGCCGAGAAGGCCGACGCCAGCAGTGCAGTCGGCCTTGGCTTCGCCCCAATGGTCAGACCATTGCCAGGCGCCCCTCGCCTTGGCCAGAGCGCCCAAGAGCGAGGCCCAGGCCGACCTCAATGCTGGCGCCGGCTTTCGCGGCCACGATCCGGAGGGGCATCCGCTAGTCCAGAGGAGCTTCGAGGTTCTTGAGGAACTGGCGAAAGAAGTTCCTCACCTGGCCACGATCCGCTCGCGATGCCCATGGCCACGATGCCCATGGCCACGATCCGCTCGCGCTCGGGCTTCTTGGGCGGCGCGGCGGGCGCGCCGTTGGTGCGGCGGTACTCGTGCACGAGCCGCGTCATCTCCCACTCGGACAGCGGGATCTTGTCCTTCATGCGCTGGACGGCAGCGTAACTCCAGATCGCCTCTTTGTCCGCGGAGCTGATCGGGAAGCGCTCCTCCGCTGGCTCGGCGACCCTGCGCTTCTTGGCCTCGCCGCCGTCGCCTGGGGCGGCCTTGCGCTTGTCGTCGACGCGGACCTGGGCGTCGACGGCCCGCTCGATCAGCGCGTCGGCCTCGGGGTCGATGGGCTGCGGGGCGGGCTTCGGGGCGCGCGCGATGAAGCGCCGCTCGTCGCCGTCGCTCTCGGCCGCCGTGCTGCCCGCCAGGCCGATGGATTGCTTTAGTGTCAGCTGCGCGCGCCTCTGCTGGTCCTCGTGGACGATGACCAGCGGCGGGGGGCGCGGGCGCAGCTCGAGTTTGAGCTGAAGCCCCCCCGCCGACGACGCCCCCTTACTCCTCTCCGCCTCCTCCTCTCCCTCCGAGGCGGGTTCATGCTTCACCTTCGGCGAGAGTTTGTTGACTCTGCTCACCCACTCTGCGGCTGCCTCGCCAATCTTTCTCTCCCAACAGCCGCGCCCCGCGCCCGCCTCCTCGGCGGCCTCGCGCAGCGGCGCGGGGGCGTCCGCTGCCGCAGCAAACTGCGCGTTCTGTGCCAGCGCGGGCGCGCCCGCAGCTGGCCCAGGGCGCTCCTCCTCGGCGGCGGGCTGGGGCTGCGGCGGGCTGGCGCAAAACACAATAACAATTATTCACTGCGTGGAGCTCCCCATATGTGCATCTACTCGCATGGACCTGTCCGCCGTGAATGTCTAGGCGCAAGAGCTTTCGAATATTAACAGGCTTCAGTTGTGACGGTCTGGACATCAATCTAACTGCGAATGAATTGGAGTGTGAATGAGCCTCAGTAGTACGAGCGCGTCTCTGTGCATGAGCCTGGGGCCTCCTGGGGCCTCCTGAAACCTACTGGGGCTTCCTGGGGTCTCCAGGAGCCTCTTGGGACCTCCTGGGACCTCCTAGGAAGGTTTCGTGCCCCAGGAGAGGCGCAATCTATAGCAACAGACGTACATAAAACATTGCGGATTAGAGCCACAGGAGAAGGGCAATCTATAGGAACACGCGTAAAACACCAAGGACTCGTGCCCCAGGAGAGGCCCAATATATAGGAACATGAGTAAAACATTTAGGATTGTGTACACAAGAGAAGGACCATCTATAGAAACATACGTAGAACATCAAAGAATCGTGCTCCAGGTGAGGCCCAATCGATAGGAGCATACGTAAAACATATGGGATTGGAGCCACTCCTGTTGCCTTCTGAGGCATCCTGCTCCTGGGGCCTCTCGGGGCCTCCTGTTGCCTTCCGAGGCCTCCTGGCGCTTCATGTTGCCTCCTGGGGCCTCCTGTGGTTTCCTGAGGCCTTCTGGAGCTTCCTGGGGCCTCCTGGAGCCTCTTGGGACATGCTGTGGCCTCTTGAGTCTTTCTGTGGCCTCCTGATGCCTCCTGGTACCTCATGTGGTCTCCTGGGGCCTCCTGGAGTCTGGCCCACCTGGGGGGTGAAAATTAGCGCCTCGCTCGAGACATCCTCCAAATCTGCTCCGAAAGCGAAGGATTTTGGGCCCAGAAACAAGCAAACCGCCTGAGACATCCCCACAAAATGGCCGCGAACGAGCCCGTGCAACCACCCCTGGCGGCTCCCCTTAGGGCCACGAGCCTGGCCACCAAAACAAGCAAACCGATCGAGACATCCTCAAAGTCTGGCCCACCTGGGGGGTGAAAATGAGCGCCTCGCTCGAGACATCCTCCAAATCTGCTCCGAAAGCGAAGGATGTTGGGCACAGAAACAAGCAAACCGCCTGAGACATCCCCACAAAATGGCCGCGAACGAGCCCGTGCAACCACCCCTGGCGGCTCCCCTTAGGGCCACGAGCCTGGCCACCAAAACAAGCAAACCGATCGAGACATCCTCAAAATCTGGCCCACCTGGGGGGTGAAAATGAGCGCCTCGCTCGAGACATCCTCCAAATCTGCTCCGAAAGCGAAGGATGTTGGCAAGACAAACAGGCAAACCGCCTGAGACATCCCCACAAAACGGCCGCGAACGGGACCGTGCAACACCCCTCGGCGGCTCCCCTTAGGGCCACGAGCCTGGCCACCAAAACAAGCAAACCGATCGAGACATCCTCAAAATCTGGCCCACCTGGGGGGTGAAAATGAGCGCCTCGCTCGAGACATCCTCCAAATCTGCTCCGAAAGCGAAGGATGTTGGCAAGACAAACAGGCAAACCGCCTGAGACATCCCCACAAAACGGCCGCGAACGGGACCGTGCAACACCCCTCGGCGGCTCCCCTTAGGGCCACGAGCCTGGCCACCAAAACAAGCAAACCGATCGAGACATCCTCAAAATCTGGCCCACCTGGGGGGTGAAAATGAGCGCCTCGCTCGAGACATCCTCCAAATCTGCTCCGAAAGCGAAGGATGTTGGCAAGACAAACAGGCAAACCGCCTGAGACATCCCCACAAAACGGCCGCGAACGGGACCGTGCAACACCCCTCGGCGGCTCCCCTTAGGGGTGCTGAAACCAGCGCCCCGCCTGAGACATCCTCGCAATCTGCTGTTTATCGAATAAGTCAGACAATGAGAAGGTCTGAGTATGAGTAATTCTGAGTATGAGTAAGTCTGTGTATGAGGAACTCTGAGTAAAAGGAGGAGGAGAAGGAGGAAGTCTGAGTATGAGTAAGTCTGAGTATGAGTAGGTCTGGGTATGAGTAGGTCTGAGTATGAGTAAGTTAATGTGATCAGGTCTGAGTATGAGTGAGTCTGTGTATGAGTAAGTCTGTGTATGAGTAAGTCTGTGTATGAGTGAATCTGAGTATGAGTGAGTCTAAGTAGGAGGAGACGAGAAGAGGGGAGGAGGAGAAGAAGAAGGAGTAGGAGGCGTCCAAGTAATAACAAGAACCCCATCTTAGGATATGGGGAAAAACAAGCCTGGCGCGCCGCGCGGATTTCTTGGATCCGCGCTGGGACCCCTTCCTGGAGCGCTCCGCGCGCCAGGGGCGGCGCCGGAGGCGCCACCGGCTGGGCCCATCGCGGATCCAAGAAACCCGCACGGAGCGCCAAAATCTTCCGTTTATGGCGCGTTTCTTCCGAATGCCATGGCACGTCTGAGGTGTGCAGAATCGAAGACGGGACCACCGCAAGCGCTGGGCTGTGGGAGCCGCTCCCGGGATCCCCCACGCCCAACCCAGAATCCCCCCCGCGGTGATGACCTGCAACGGGCGCCCGATTTCGAGTGCCGCGCGCAGGTCATCACTCAAGGGGCCCAAAGACACACAGATAAATACACGCGCACAAAGTACAGGACTCCCCGTAATCATTTTCCCATATGTTCAGGGGTTTTGTCTTCCCCCCCACTTCCAATATTTTCCTATGTTTTCGGGGTAATCGACGCCTCATGGTGTCAGTGTGCTTCTGCCCCTCCTGAATCACAGCTGGCGGATCGGCGTCGGCCCTGGGAGGGCGCCGTTGGCGGCTGGGTCGGGGCAGGGTCGGCCTTGGGTCGGGCTCGGCCTTGGTGGGCCGGGGTCAGCCCAGCAATTGCGGCTGTCTCCTCTTGGCCCACGAGCCGTGGGGACGCGCTTGCCGGATCCGTCGCCATTTTTGTGACCGGTCCCGTCGCCGTTTTTGCCACGGGCTCCCGCTCCGGTTCCAATCCTGGAGCCGTTTTTGCGGCCGTTTCCGGTCGCCGTTGTTTTGCCGTTTCCATTTTCAAGGGACACTTTTTCGGAAACGGTGAAAAAAACGGCCCTGCCGCTTCCGGGGCTCATGAACCATGGGGACGCGGCGGCAAGAAACCCTACCAAGAACATCTTGAAATACCGCAGAATTTCTTGCCCTGGGACGAGAGTTTACCACTCTACCACATCTGCGGCCAGACACTGCAAAAATTCGGGGGCGCGCAAACATGGATTAGCGATCCATGGATTTGGCGCGCGGTCGCCAAATCCATGGATGAGGGGAGGTGCCCTCCCCAGAATGTAGCCGGTGCCGCCTCGCTCGGCGGCGGACATCCGCGACCTCCGACGGAACCAGGACCCGTCGCTGATCCGCGCCCCCTTGATCCATCGCTGCGATCGCCTGAATGTTATGGGGCCTGGCGAGAGCCCCCAGAGGCCGAAAACGAAGCAAACGAAACCACGCACCGAATGGCCCCATGCGGTGGAGGTCTGGGCGCCGCACGGGACCTGCCGCGCGCCCGGCCGGCGCGTGGCGCACGGGCCGCTGGAGGCCTTGACGCCCTTGATGTTCGGGTCCGCCCCCGCCTCGAGGAGCAGCTTCAGCACGTCCTCCCGCTCCTTCTTCTCCTCCTCCTCCTCCTCCTCCTCCTCCTCCTCCTCCTCCTCCTCCTCCTCCTCCTCCTCCTCCCCCATTTCCCCTCCCCATCTCTTCTGCACCACCCCCGTCCTCCACTTCCGCCCCCCTCCTCCCCCTTCCTCTTTCGCTCCTCCTCCTCCTCCTCCTACATTCCTTCTCCTTATGGATAACTTCTCCTTGTCGCAACCCGAGGCCAATTTTTAGGGCGGGCCGGGCGTTTCGCCTGAGACTTCCTCACCATGTATGCTTCTGAATCTTAAAAAATTGCAACCGTTTCACAGATGGAGGGCGGGTCGTTTTTGAAATGCGGCTATCGCCTTAGCGACGCGCATATTCGTGTTCAAACTGTGCAAGAGCTTGACGGATTGAGGGCGGGTGGTGTTCAAAATGTGGCTCTCGCCTTAGCACCGCGCACACTTGATTTTTTCGAACAAAAATCGCAAGAGCTTCACGGATGGAGGGCGGTTCCATTTCAAAATGAGGCTCTCGCCTTAGCGCCGCGCGCATTCTTTTTCACAACTTGCAAGAGTTTCACACATGGGAGGGGGTTCTTTTTCGAAATGTGGCTCTCGCCTCAGCGCCGCGCACACTCGTTTACACAACTTGCAAGAGTTCCAGGTCTCTTTTCAACATGAGACTCTCGCCTTAGCGCCGCGCACATTCGTTTTCACAACTTGCAAGAAGTTCACGGATGGAAGGCGGTTCCTTTTCAACATGAGACTCTCGCCTACGCGCCGCGCACATTTTCACAGCCTGCAAGAGTTTCACACATGGAGGGCGGTTTCTTTTTCAAAATGTGGCTCTCGCCTTAGCGCCGCGCACATTCGTTTTCACAATGTGTACGGGCATCACGGATAGAGGGCGGTTCCTTTTCAACATGTGGCTCTCGCCTTAGCGCCGCGCACATTCGTTTTCACAACTTGCAAGAGTTTCACAAATGGAGGGCGGTTTCTTGTTCGAAATGTGGCTCTCGCCTTAGCGCCGCGCACATTCGGTTACACAACGTGCAATGAGTTTCACGAATGGAGGGCGTATCCTTTTCAACATGAGGCTCTCGCCTTAGCGCCGCGCACAGTCTTGACACAAAATTTCAAGAGCTTCACGGATTCCCATGATCGACGTACCAGAAGTGGTGTTTTGGAAGGATTCACGGCTTTGAGGGCGCAGCTGTTACGATGATTTGCGGAGTTGAAGCCCCAAGAATGGCGTTCTGGCGCGATTCAGGATCGTCAAGACGCAACAATCTGATTCATCCGTGGCGTTAGAATACCGAGAATACTGCTTTGGCATGCTTCAGAGAGTTCATACGGTTGTCTTCCCACGGGGCAAATCCCTCTGTGGAAGTGAACCGTTGTAGAGGCCTATGAAGAGGGAGCTTGGGGGGAGGGTTTATTCCAACATCGTTGGTGACTCTTGGGTTTACACGGGTCCTACTCCTCCTCTTCCTCCTCTTGTTCTTCCTCCCCCTCCTCCTCATCATCATCATCATCCCCCTCCTCCTCCTGTCCTCCTCCACCTTCTCGTGCTTGTCTGCTTCGACATGGATCCCCCTACTGTTGTTCACTGCTTTTCGCTTTCCCAACGCTTCGGTCGAAGATTGGGCCACTTCGGTCTTCCAAGTCTCAGAAGGGCGACTGCGATCCCCAAGATGGCCCCCAGACTCTAGACGGCCAGGGTGACCCCAAGAGAGCCCCAAGCCGGTCCAAGGAAGCCCCTGGAGGGGCCCAAGAGAATCCCCCCAAGAGGCCCCCCAGACGGTCAAGAAAGCAGCCTGATAGAGCCGGAGGATGGCCCGAGGATGGCCTCAAGACGACCTAAATCAGCTCCATGGAAGCTCGATGTCCTGATGGTTTTCGCGATGGTTGCCCGATGGTTCATTCGATGCGTGCCCCGAATGGTTGTCCTAACGGTTGCGCCCGTGGGTGCCACCGATGGTTATCCCGATAGTTGTTCCGATGGTGGGAACTCGATGTCCGCTGCGTTTCGCGTCGTGTTTGCGGGTTCTTGCGCTAGCTAGGCCCAAGTCGCGCGAACAATAAATCGGCTCCCCGCCCGCCAGGGCGTGCGCGGGGTTGTCCCACGGATGTCCCGCAGATGCCCCGATGGTTGTTCTGCTAGTTGGCCCGATGATTGTCCTGCTGGACGACCCTATGATTGATCCGATGGTTCCCCTGATGGCTGCCCGGATGGTTGATCAGACTGTTGACCGTGCTGATGACCCTATGTTTTGTCTGATGATTGTACCGATGAATGTTCCGATGACTGTCACGATGAACGGATGGATGTTCCAACAACTGCCCCGATAATTGTCTAGATAATTGTCCCGATTGCTGTTCGAATGGTTGATCCGGTGGCTGTTCCGATGACTGTCCCGATGAATGGATGGATGGATGTCCTAACATTTGTCCCAATTGTCATCTAGATACTTGTCCCGATGGTTGTTCTGATTGATGTTATGGTGGTTCTCCCAATGGTTGTCCTTATGGTGGTCCCGATGGCTGCCCGTGGTTGCTCTATGGTTGTCCCGTGGTTGTCTTGTGGTTGTCTCGTAATTGTCTTATGAATGTCCCGTGGTTGTTTCGCGGTTGCTCCTCGGCTGCCACGTGGTTGTCCCGCGGTTGTCCCGTGTTTCTCCCGTGGTTGTCCCGACGGTGTTCCATAGTCGTCCTGTTGTTGTCCCGTGGCTGGGCCGCGGTTGTCAAACGGTTGTCCCGTGGTTCTTTAGTGGTTGTCCCGGTGGTTGTCGCGTAGTTGTCCCGTGCTTCTTCTGGGGTACTCCTGTGGTTGCCCCGTGGCTGTCAAATCGGTACATCCAGAGTTCGATTGAACAAAGCATCAATACGCTGATGGTGATATCCCGGTACACATACACATACACACATATATATATATACACATGTGTATATATATATATATGTACCGTACAAATATACATGTATACATGTGTGTGTATCGTGGATAGCCACATAGCTGTTGACATGTATGCTGAACGGGTGAAGAGGAGATAACAATGAGACCGATGAATGGCCTGTTCGGTAAATATTTTGTGAGTGATATCGATCGTCCGCGATATCAATAGGTAGTGAGAACGACCGATGGGCAATGATATCGATCGGTCGATAGCAAGACCACGGAATGGACACATTGCCAACCCCACCCGGCGCCCATCACAAACCGAACGCTGCCCCCCTAAAATCATCTTTGTCACCCGAAGGGTTGTCCTATAGGTAAGAACTTGTCGGAAATGGGGGGGGGCACAGAATTCAAGCGGAGTCTTCCAACCAAGGAACCGATCTCGATGTCGTTTCGTGTAGTACGTTACGTGCGTATGGGCGACCGAATTGTCGCGTACCTGTCCATGTTGTGTTTGGGGGTGTTCCGCAATGGTACTGTGGTTGTGAAATGGTTGTCCCGTGATTGTCCCGTGGTTGTCCCGTGGTTGTCGTGTGGCTGTCCCGCGGACGCCGCATACATATATACAGATATGTATATACAACGATATGTGTATGTATGTGTCAGTGTACACCGACACACATATATACACAGAAATAGAGAAAAGGGAAATCGTGGTTCCTACCAATACTAGATGAGGAGACGGTCATCGCTGGATCGTGAGACCACTCGATGCATTGATATTGTGCTTGGTGCGTAGATCTTGTTGAAGGCTACGCGGTGTAATTGCTATTGCCACTAATGGGATGGCAACACCAGTGCCCGCTCAAAAAACACATTCTTACCCGCACCTTGTTCGTCACAACCCATGGGGACTCCTGGCGCTCACCAGTCGGAGCTTCCAGGCACGTCTCCAGGGCAACGTGGGCGCGCGGGCGTTTAAGTGCGAGTCGGTGGCTCGGGCGGGCGCGGCACAATGATGACGTCCATAACGGCGGCAACGATGGCGATCAAAGCGGTGGTAGTGGCGGAAAAGACGATGACGACGACAAGCCCAGTGACAGCGCCGATGCTGCTAACGTCGATGACGATGATGATGGCGGCAATGGCGGCGAGTGACAATGACGATGCCGGAGGTGATGCGATGGCACTGATGAGGGTGATGAGGAAGTGCGCGCGCAACACTTCAAAACATCTGGCATACATTTCGTTGAACAGCTAATACTCCCAACCAGCGCCCAGCTTCCTATCCTCCTCTCCTCCACTCCTCTCCTCCCCCTCCTCCCTCACACGCTTCGTGCCCAACAGGGAGCTCCACCGAAGGCCCCAATGGAAGTCCGCATGGCGGCGTCGCTCCTATTCCGGCACGCCCCTCACACGTTTCGGGGCGTCACAAGGAGCTCCACCGAAGGCCCCAGTGGCGCAGTTCGCATGGCGGCATCGCACCCACTTCGACACACCCCTCACATGTTTCGTGCCCCTACAGGGAGCTCCACCGCAGGCCCCAATGGCGCAGCTCGTACGGTGGCGTCGCACATCAGAAGGGGCCTGAACGATCATTGAGGGCGCGCCGCTGGATGGCCCCAGGGGGGGGGGGGTTGGGACCCCCCTCCCCCTTTTCCCCGATCCGTCGACGGAGAAAGCCCCCCCCCCCCCCCTCCCCCCATTTCCCGATCCGTCGTCGGGGACGCCCCCCCCCTTCCCGGTCCGTCGTCGGGAACGCCCACCCCCCCTCCCCCCCTTTCAAAGGGGGGAGGGGTCCGACCCCCCCCCCTTTCGCCACGGCGCCCCCGGTCTCCGGAACCCGACCCCTACCACCCCTAACACTAATCCTCACCCGTACCCTAACCCCTAACCCTAACCTCGAACTCAAACCCTAGCCCTAAACAGCACTCACTACTCATTAAGCACTACTACCTACAATTTACTACTCGCTACTCACTACTCACTGCTCACTACTCACTACTCACGACTCACTACTGACTACCCACGACTCACTACCCACGACGCACTACTCACTACTCCCTACTCCCTACTCCCTACTCACTACTCCCTACTCACTACCCACTACACACTACTCACTCCTCCCTACTCACTACTCACAATTCCTTACTCACTACTTCCTTCCCATTCCTGACTACCCACTACTCCTCACTACTCACTAATCTCTACGCGCTACTCAGTACTACCACGACCCATTACCCACTACTCACTACTCATCACTCACGACTCACTGCGCACTACTCACGATGAAATGCCCCACCCCGCGTCCCAAACCGCGAACCACCCGCGACCCACCCGCGACCCACCCCGCGACACGCCCGAGACGCACCCGCGACCCACCAAAGACCCACCAAAGACCCACCCCGCGACCCACCCCGCGACCCAACCGCGACCCCTCCGCGGCTCACTCCGCGCCCGCCCCGTCACCTTTGTCCGCGAAGGCGGGGTGCTCCATGTTTTGGCACGCGCCTCACACATCGTGTGGCCCCACAGGGCATGCTCCACAGATTGCTCCAGCGGCGCAGTCCGCATGGTGGCGTCGCGCCCATGTCGGCACGCCCCTCGTGTTCCAGGGCGTCGCAGGCAGCTCCACCGAAGGCCCCCAAGTTCGCATGGTGGCGCCGCACCCAGTTCGGCTCACCCCTCACACGCTTCGCAACCCCGTCAGGATGTCCACCAAAGGCCCCCGTGGCGCAGCTCGCACGGTGGAGTCGCACCCATGCCGATGCATCCCGCGCGCTCTTCGTGGCCCCGTGGGGAGCTCCGCCGAAGCACTCCAGTGGCGCAGTTTGCATGGTGGCGTCGCATCCAAATCGATGCACCGCTCCCACATGTCGAGCCAGTCCATGGAGCTATACCAAAGGCCCTTGTGGTGCACCTCGCGTGAAAGCGTCGCACGCAGTTCGGCCCACCCCTGACGCGCTCCGTGGCCCCACGACCGACGGCCCCAGTGGCGCAGTTCGCATTCCAGCGCCGCGCCCAGTTCGGCACGCCCCCCACGCGCTTCGTGGCCCAATAGGAATCTCCGCCGAGAGGCCTAGCGGCGCAGAGCGCACGGTGGCGCCGAACCCATGTGGGCACGCCCCTCACACGCTTCGTGGCCTGATAAGAAACTCCCACCGGAATGTTCGCTGGCACAGTCTTCGGACGTCTCCCCCCCCCACACACACACACACACACACACACACACACACACACGCACGCACGCACGCACGCACGCACGCACGCACGCACGCACGCACGCACGCACACGCACAGGCACACGCACACGCACACGCACACGCACACGCACACGCACACGCACACGCACACACAGACACACACAGACACACACACAGACACAAAAACAGAAACAGAAACATAAACATAAACATAAACACACACACACACACTTTTCGGCACAACGCTCACACGCTTCGTGGCCCCACCGCAAGCCCCAACGGCAGGGCCCACCGAAAAAGCATTGGCGACAGGGCCCGCGTGCGTCCCCGGGGCTCATTCCACGCGTTCCCAAGCCCACTTGGGCACAGCCCTCACACATTGCTGGCTTCATCATAGGGGGCTCCGCCGAAGGCCCCAGCGGCAGGGCCCGCACGCGTCCCCGGGTCCACTTCGGCACAGCCTTTCACACGCTGTCGGCCACGTATGGAGCTCCGCCGAAAGCCCCGCCCGCATGCGTCCCAAGGCCTGTTCGGACACACCCCTGACACGTTCCGAGGCCCCCGTGGCAGGGTCCGAATGCGTCCCATGTCTTTCGGCGCGCCACTCGCACAATTCGGGGCCCCATATGGAGCTCCCCGTCCTTCGTCCCGCCTACCTTGCGGCACCCACATCCGCACATGGCCGGGCCGCTCGCACGAACAGTCTGCATCACATGGTAGCCCCTTATTACTCCTTCGGCAAGAGAAGCTGCGTGGTGCAAAAACTATGCAGCACAACACATGCACGGGCTGGAGGTGAAAACTATACGGTGCAAGCTATGTGGTGAGCTATGGGCAGGGCGAGATGTGCGGTGCAAGCTACGTGGTGCAAGCTACGTGGCGTGCGCTCAACGCACGTGGGGCGCACGAGCGCCCACGATGACCCACGGGCGGCAACGCGGCGCGACCTCGGCGGGCCCACCCAGCGCACGGGGCGCCCAACGAGCGCCCACGATTGGGCACGGACGGCAACGTTGCGCAACATCGACGAACCCGCCTGGCACACGGGGCGCCCGCGAGCGCCCACGAGGCGGCATGGGCGGCAACGTGGAGCAACCTAGGCTGACCCACACTGCGCACGGGGCGGGGCGCCCGCGAACGCCCACAAGGCGGCGCAGGGTGGCAACATGGAACATCCTTGGCGGACACGTCCAACAACTTGAGGGATTCAAGTAGGAGCCCCTACGTGCAAGCTCTGGTTGGAGAGTCGATGGAGCATGCACGTCGATATACATATATACACACATGTGTATATATGTATACATACGTATACATATATACACCAGTGCGGTCGGGCGCGAGCGCGGCCGCCAGCCACACCTGAGGTCGGGCATGTCCTCCTACAGGCGGATTTTGGACGAAAGGTGACATATTGTCAACACATCTTCAAGCATAGTCATGAGGAGTCGACAGATCGTCCCCAGACGATCGTTTGACTATTTTTGGATATACTCCTCCTCGAGAGGAACATGCCCGATTTGACACTCCCCGCCCGCGCCTCGGGAGACCAAAGGGAGGCTGCCGGTCGGGGGGGCCCCGGCGACGAGGCCGTGGCCCGTATGCGCCGAGAGGGAACCCCGAGGAGAGCCGCTGCTCTCACCCACCCAGCCCCCCCCCCCCCCCGGAGGGGGAGGAGGAGGGGGAGGGGGAGGAGGAAGGGGAGGGGGAAAAGGGAGGAGGAGGAGGAGGAGGAGGAGGAGGAGGAGGAGGAGGAGGAGGGGAAGGAGGAGGAGGAGGAGGAGAGGAAGGAGGAAGGGGAGGGGGACAGGGAGGAGAGGAGGAGGAGGAGGAGGAGGGGAATGAGGGGAGGGGGGGGGGGGGGAGGGGGGGGGGAGGGGGGAGGGGGAGGGGGGGGGAGGGGGGGGGGAGGGAGGAGGGGGAGGGGGAAGGGGAGGGGGAGGGGGAGGGAGTAAAGGAGGAGGAGGGGTTGGAGGAGGAGGAGGAGGAGGAGGAGGAGGAGGAGGAGGAGGAGGAGGCGGAGGAGGAGGAGGAGGAGGAGGAGGAGGAGCCCCTCGCAGCTCGAGACTCGAGCCTTTGCCCCCCTTCCCCCCTCCCGTCCCTCCTCGGGCAGGGCCTGCCACGGCCGTGGCGATCACCCTCCGCGATCACCCCCCCCTCCGTCCGAGCATCGAGGATCGACACGCCCATCCTTTGATCGTGGATCCTCATCGACACACCAGATCCACCCTCCTTGATCGTGGATCCTTGATCGTGAATCCGCCCTCCGATCCTCGATCCACCCCGGACTTCGATCGATCCACGTCCACGTCTTGGAGCGAGGCGAGGGGGTCACGGAAGGGGTCGGTTTACTGGGGTGGTCGGCCGGGCCGCCCCTGGCTTCCGACCCCCCCCCCATGGTGGGCGCGAGGTGCCCCGAGGGCCAGCAACAACGGCCGTAGCACAATGCAGAAGAACCGCATTAGAGCGTGCACTTTCGGAAGTCCGCGCGTATTCGATACCTCGGTCGGCACCAGGCCACCCACGGGTGGCGCCTCTAGCGCCGCCCCTGGCGCGCTCGGGGCGCCAGAGAGGGGGCGCGGCAGCGCCGACCAGAGAGATCTGCGCGGACCCTCGACCATTCCATGTCTGTGTGGCGACTGATCTTCGAAGGAGGGAGGCTCTTTTACGAAACTGCCGCACCTCGCCCTACGCTCCCATGCGTGCGCCAAGTGACGCCGAAAAAAACGCGGATATTTCAACACTGCGGGATTTCAGCGCCAAGCTGGACTGCGGGTATTTCAGCCAGTCATAGTCCAGCAGCGCGGGGCCGGGGCCAGCGGTCTCCCGGGAGCGGGCAAGGGATCAACATGGCACTGCCTCGGCTAGCATCCGCATGTCGGGCTGTGCCAAAATCCGTGCGATGACATACGGCTTGATCCAGCCCATGACGGCGACATAACGCAGGAGCGAAGCGGAGACGACCACAACCGCTGGGCTGAGGAAGCCGCCCCAGGCGCCCGTTTTAGAATGGCGCGCGCAAGTCATCACTGCTGGGGGGTTCAAGGTCGGCCACGGGGGCCTTCAGGAGCAATTCCCTCAGCCCAGCTGTTGCAACTGTCTCTTCGTCGCAAATGAATAACGAAATTGCTGCGGAAGAAACATGGCAAATAACTTCCAGGTGGCTCTGAATCCAATTCTTGTCACACAGGGTTCGCAGGTGATTATATACAGGCCAATTGCGCCTGGCCTCTGTGTAGGATTGGCTGCCCGCGCTAGAAGTGAACGCCTTCTGTACACCATGCACATATGTTATACTCACTCAGCCTAGTCATTCCTGGGTGGAATGCGATGCGCTGGAACGCATTCAGCCAACAACTGACCTCTACACATTGTGTAGAATCCTAGACACCACCCAAAAAAGGTGTCTGTCCCCGCCCGAGGCAAGGAGGAGCCGTGCTTCGAACTAGCTCGCCGCGAGGGCCCTGGAGGGAAGTGGCGACGCGCGGAACGTGCAGGGTATGAGCACGCTGCCTGGTGCTGGCAAGGCCCCTCCGCCGCGCGCCGTGCCGCAGGAGGCGGCACCGCCCGCGCGGTTCAAATGCTGCCAAACGTGGCCGACGGGCACGACGTTCGAGCGATCGGAAGACGAGCCAATCACTCGCACGTTCGCGGCAAAAAATGTGACCGGGCGAGCGGCGCGGAGAGCCACGACAGAATGGAGGGGAAGGAATCAATGATATGCCTGCATGTGACCGTGCCAGACCAACAGCCTCGGCCTCCGATCTCCCATCCCGCTCCTCTTTTCTTGAGTGAGTCCCCCACATCGTGCACATAATTCGGCGGGGGTCACACCAACCTTCGGGGCGTAGGTGGTGGGCAAGACAAGGTGGAGCCAGCCGGCTTGATACGCCCTCTCAAGGCGCCTGGGAGGGAGCGACGGGTATTGACCGAGCCGCAGGAATCCGCCTCCGTGTAGCTAGGCACGGAGGAGAGTATTCCAAGGTCCCTTCGAGTTCTCTACATTGAACATCGTAGGTGCACGTGCACCTTGACATTGGGTCCAAGCCCCAAGGAATTCTTGGGCGCTTCTTCTTTTTAGCGAATAAGAATCCAAACGTGCATTTTACACAAGCCTTGAGGGCTTGGACGGAAGTCCGGTCCACACTTCCCACGTGTTCTATTCTGGGCCCATGGGACCCTGGATCGCTTAGGCCGTCTGGGAGGCGCCGGGGGCTGGCACAAGAAACCAACATCATTGAACACGCTTTCGAACCTTGTATGGTCACGCTCGCCTTTTCGGCTGCAAGGGCATTCAAGACGGCTCAAGCGCCCCCAAGATCGACACAACACTGTTTTCGATTCCCCTGAGGATCCCACGATGCCCCCACGAATCCCCCCATTACCTCCCCAACAACGGATCCGAGAGGAGCCGAAGCGGGGGAACTCGAGCTGGAATTCGCAACCCCCTGCCCCAAAATGGCTCTCGAAAGACCCCAAAGACCCCCCAGGGGCCCCCGAGAGGTCTCGGAAAGGTAAAGGTACCACTGGATCCGCCGCCCCCTGTGCCTGCCACAGGGGTGCGTGGCGTGCCAGGGCTCGAATGCCGGTGCTCCGAGGGCCACTGCTAAATGAGAGTTGTAAGGGGGCAAAAGCATTGTGGGCCCCGGAAACGGCAGGGCCTTTGTTTCACCGTTTCCAAAAAAAAATATCCCTTGAAAATGGAAACGGCAAAAAAACGGCGACCGGAAACGGCAAAAAAACGGCTCCAGGATTGGAACCGGAGCCGGAACCGGTCAAAAAACGGCGACGGAACCGGTAAAAAAACGGCCTCGGAACCGGCGAAAAAACGGCATCACGGAACCGGTAAAAAAACGGCCCTGTTGTTTCCAGGGCCCACTAGGGGCCGATATCAGAGCAGCAGCAAAACACATGAGCTTAAACTGCCTGTTGTCCGCGCGGGTTTCTTGGATCGGCGCCTTGGGCGTTATGGCGGCGCCTCCGCCGACCTCGGGGGGGCGAAAGCGCCGAGCCAGGACATCCGCGCGGAGCCTTAGAACGTTTTCCCAACCATCCTGTGGTGTTGAGTCCTCGTTTTGAAGAGGCGGTCCCCGCGTTCATTCCCTCTCTCCTTCCCTACCTCCCCCCTTCCTCCTCCCCCTCTTCCCTCCTCCCATCCCTGCCTCTGCACTGCGCATGTCCTCTGCGTTTCGTGACCACATAGGGAGCTCCACCTAAAGCACCAGTTGCGGTGTCCACATGCGCCTCCCCCACCCACCACAGCGCGTGGCCCCATAGGGAGCTCCACTCAAGGCCTCAATGGCGGTGTCCACATGCGTCTCCCCCAGCCAGCATAGCGCTTCGTGGCTCCATAGGGAGCTCTCATTAAGGCCCAGGCGGCGGTGTCCACATGCGTCTCCCCCACCCAGTACGGCGTTTCGTGGCCCCATATGGAGCTCCACCTCAGGTCGCAGCGGCGGTGTCCACATGCGTCCCCCCCCACCCAGCACAGCGCTTCGTGGCTCCATAGGGAGCTCCACCTAAGGTCCCAGTGGCGGTGTCCACATGCGTACCCAGCACAGCGCTTCGTGGCCACATGGGGAGCTCCACCTAAGGTCCCAGTGGCGGTGTCCACATGCGTCTCCCCGACCCAGTACGGCGTTTCGTGGCCCCATAGGGAGGCCCCAATGGCGGTGTCCACATGCGTCTCCCCCACCCAGCACAGCGCCTCGTGGCTGCATAGGGAGCTCCACCTAAGGTCCCAGTGGCGGTGTCCACATGCGTCTCCCCCAGCCAGCATAGCGCTTCGTGGCTCCATGGGGAGCTCCCATTAAGGCCCAGGCGGCGGTGTCCACATGCGTCTCCCCCACCCAGTACGGCGTTTCGTGGCCCCATATGGAGCTCCACCTCAGGTCGCAGCGGCGGTGTCCACATGCGTCCCCCCCCACCCAGCACAGCGCTTCGTGGCTCCATAGGGAGCTCCACCTAAGGTCCCAGTGGCGGTGTCCACATGCGTCCCCCCCCACCCAGCACAGCGCTTCGTGGCCACATGGGGAGCTCCACCTACGGTCCCAGTGGCGGTGTCCACATGCGACTCCCCGACCCAGTACAGCGTTTCGTGGCCCCATAGGGAGGCCCCAATGGCGGTGTCCACATGCGTCTCCCCCACCCAGCACAGCGCCTCGTGGCTGCATAGGGAGCTCCACCTAAGGTCCCAGTGGCGGTGTCCACATGCGTCTCCCGCACCCAGCACAGCGTTTCGTTGCCACATGGGGAGCTCCACCCAAGGTCCCAGTGGCGGTGCCCACATGCGTCCCCCCCATCCAGCACAGCGCTTCGTGGCCCCATAGGGAGCTCCACGTAAAGCACCAGTTGCGGTGTCCACATGCGCTTCCCCCACCCACTACAGAGCATCGTGGCCCCATAGGGTGCACCACCTAGTGGCGATGTCCACATGCGTCTCCCCCACCCAACACATCGCCTCGTGGCTGCGTAGGGAGCTCCACCTAAGGCCCCTTTGGCGGTGTCCACATGCGTCTCCCCCAGCCAGCACAGCGCTTCGTGGCTCCATAGGGAGCTCCCATTAAGGCCCCAGCGGCGGTGTCCAGATGCGCCTCCCCCACCCCGCACAGCGCCTCGTGGCTCCATAGGGAGCTCCACCTAGGGCCCCAGTGGCGGTGCCCACATGCGTCTCCCCCACCCAGTACGGCGTTTCGTGGCCCCATATGGAGCTCCACCTCAGGTCGCAGCGGCGGTGTCCACATGCGTCCCCCCCACCCAATACAGCGCATCGTGGCCCCATAGGGAGCTCAACCGAAGGCGATACCCACAACTGCGGTTACTCACAACTGCATATGGTTGGGTCCTCCGCTAGGCGAATTGTCTACGCAGCTTGAAAAGCGGCGTGCACGTGGATCGTAGCTCGGAAGGGGTGGAGTGGGGGGGGGGGGGGGCAAAAAGGCCGATACGGCCAGCTCGAGCGGGTCAGCTCGGAGAGGCGGAAGACTAAGCTTCTGGAGCTGGGGCGGGCGCTGTCGCTCACGCGGAGCAGGTGCCGCCACGGGGTCTCCCTCGAGGCCGAGCCCGGCCCAGCGCGGCAGCGAGCGGACTTGCCGCCCCCAACGGGGCCTCTCCGCGGTCAGGGCCCCCGCTCGCCGAAGACCGCGCGGGCCCGCCTCGGGGGGCGCAGCTTCTTGGTGGGCGGCGGGAAGGGCTGGCGGGCGCCTCGGGCGGGCCATCGGGCGCTGCTCCCCCCCCCGGCGGCCTCCTCCTCCTTCTCCTCCTCCTCCTCCTCCTCCTCCTTCTCCTCCGCCTCGCACCAGGCTCACTCGTGCGCGAAACCTGTTTTGATCGGAGGTGGGAGGAGACAGGAGGAACCGGATGCATGCACTCACACCCTGGGTGGCTTTTGCTCTCGAACGCAAAACGGCAGTGCGTTTCATGATATGGAAAAAAGGTAGGTGGTCGCGCGTGCTGTAACGGAGCGGTGGCATCAGGGGTCACGCAACGAGCTTCGTGACGCCGTGTAGTGACGCCGTGTGGTGGACATCGGTAAGATCAGAATTCGGGCTGTTGTTTTTGAAAGCATACACGTTGTGTTTGAACATCAGGTGTGGGAAAACGGCGGTTGTATGTCAGTCGAGATGCATCCCAATCCACGAAACGCGGTATAACGTCGTTGTGGCACTTAAAAGGGAATGTACACGAAAGCGGCGTCGGAATGGCTTCACTTCCAAAGCGCCCGTGGTGGAACCGAACGACTTTACCCAACCTCAAGGACCAACTGCGAAGCAGGACCCGCTGGTGTACCCCCCCGGCACGTCAGCGTGTCAAGACATCGGTGTGCCACACCAGCGCGTCATAGAACTCATCATAGTGACGAAGGTCCTGCGATGGTCCACACATGCGGAAGGTCAGCCTTCAATGGACTGGTGTTGGTTGAATGCCCCATGTTGTGCTTGTTCGCCCACCAGCATGTCCTGACATCGGTGTGCCGCACCAGCGCGTCATGACACCCATCACCATGATGTCCCTGCGGCGATGCACGACTGGATGCGCATACGGAAACCCAAAGTTGCATGTGTAACGATGGCTCTGCCACTCCAGCGTGTCAGGTCAATCATCATCACGATGATGCCCATTCTGCGACGACGCACACAAAAAATGTAACCGTTTTGTCTGGGGCGCATTAGTCGCCAGCGTCCGTTGATACATTCTGCCGTGGGCAGAGGCCACGCGGGTCGCGAGCAGCGTGGTGGGAGAAAGCGCCGCTCATAATTCAGGCAAAATGTTGTTGCTCGAACCACGAAACGCGGCACCGAAGACGAGATGTCCACGACATCACAGTGCAAACGGTTTCCCGCCCAAGGGTTTCGCGAGGGGGCCCAACAGTCTTACTCACACATTGGGTTCGGTGCTGATCGGAGACCCATGGTGTATATTATTGGGGACCCGACGTGTCATTAGTAATGGTATCGGTGTGCCACGCCAGCGGGTCATGGCGCTCTCACCATCATGATGGAAGTGCTGCAATTATACACGACTGGGTACCCACAGTGGAGTGCCGACTTTCAGTAGGACGGTGCTGAATTCGGACCCCATGATGAATACATTGTGTAGACCCTGGGCGCACCGGCGCGTCATGACATCCACGTGCCAAGTCCTGCGCGTCACGGCTCATCATGATGATGGTCTTGCGACGATACACGACTCGATGCAGCTGCGGAGGGCCAGCGTTCCATGCGTATCCATCCCTCTGCCACACCAGCGTGTCAGGTCACTCATCATCACGATCGCGCCCTTTTTGCGACGACACACGCAGAACATGCAATCGCTTCGTCTGAGGCGCATTAATCCCCAGTGTCCGTTCAGTCTGCCGTGGGCAGAGGCCAAGCAGGTCGCGCATGCGTTTGCCAGGAACCCTCCTTCTCGCCCTCCTCCTCCTGCTCCTGCAGCTTCGTCTTCTTCCCCTCCTCATCCTCCTCCTTCTCACCCTCCTCCTTCCCTTCCTCCTATTCATCATCGCTCCTCGTTCCTGGCTCCTCCTCCTCGCATCCCGCTCCTCGGTCCTTCTCATGTGTCTCCCAATTCTTCAAAAATTGAGCTCCTCCTTCCAGACCGCAGCGTGTTGTGGAAGGCCGTCGGCAGGAATAAGTAGAAGCGACATCACAACCACCAGCGCGAGACGCCACAGGGGTTCATCAAAGTGGTGTGATCCCCCTCCCCGATCGAGACATCCCCTCATCGTGGGCCTCCTCACTGGAATGGCACCTCTGGTGGTGGTGTTGCTTTTGTTTCCTCCGACCCGGGGCAGCCCCATGACATCCCCGTGCAACGACAACAAAAAACAAAACGGAAGGTGTTTGGCAATGTTTGGTTTATGGGGGCTCGGGAGGACCCGTAGATTCCAGCGGCGTTCCTTTTGCCATAGGGACTCCTTTCCAAGTCCTGTATAAAATTGTTGTTCTGTGGAATCAACAGGCGCTCCATTTTGTGAGAAGTATTCCTTGTCAAACTCTATATGCAACAGTGGTGTTCACTTGCGCACGGTTGCTGTAGCGCACACAAGCGTCGTGGTGCACACAGACATTGAAGTGCACGCTGTGGTACAGATCGCCACCTACATGCTGTTGCTACCCATCCTCGGTCACCCCTAAGCATTCCCAGACGCCGCGTGCGCGAAACGTGTCGTCATCGGCCCCCTCCACAACCACCACCCCCAAATGATTGCCGTCATCGGCCCAGAAAAACAAAACGGGTTCCAACCGCGCCCGGGCGCACGACGACGATGAATGCGAACCTAATTCCTATGCGAGTTCCTATGCGGACGCATCTGCGGATCCCGATGCGCACGGCGGCAATGCCCAGGGCGCACTTGGGGGGCCTGGGGGTGGGGAACGTTACGTCATAGAGGAGGGCGGGGGCCATGACTCCCGTCATGCCCCAAGAAATAAGGAAGCACGCTCCATCCGCGGATACGGCGATGTTTTTCGACCGCGCGCCAAAGAGCTGGGAGGTCTGCTGGGGGACCCAGGGCCGATTCAAGGAATCTGCGCAGAGCCCCGAAAGTGTGTGTGTGTGTGTGTTCTCTCCTGTTTCCTTCGATTCGCAGCGCGCACGAGGACGCGGGCGCGGGCGCCGGGTGTCCGTGGGTGCCTCACGAAGATCGTATGGTTTCTTGATGCGCGTCCCCGTTGTAGCCTCTGCCGCTACAATCAAAAATGATGAGGACGCGCGGTAAGGACGCTAGACCGCTGGATGCCCAAATTGAATTGAAAATTGATGCCCTAGACAGCGCGCGGAGCAAATCCCAATAACGCAGGGATGCCCTAGCCGACCCCCGGCCTTGCCACATTGGCGCGCCGCGCCGCGCAGTCTAAGGACGCTGCAAGCCCCAATGATATCCTGCGAGGCCGGCCAGCGAAAACGACTACGGACGGGCCGAAGATGCAAGGACGAGAGGGCACCCTCGGAACGTGACTCGTGCTTGTTACAGAGAAACACAAAACATCATACCTTCATAAACATACACTTTCGACGGTCCGCGCGGATCTCTTGGATCTGTCCTGACCCCCTCTTACTGGCGCGCGGAGCTCGCCAGGGGCGGCGCCGGAGGCGCCGCCAGGTGGGTCCCGCGCCGATCCGAGAACTCCGCGCGGAGATCCCACAGTTTGTGTTTACGCAGTTTCATGGTTGGCCGCGCCAGCTCATTCAGGTGCAGACTCGGCGCTTCTGAGTGGTCTCTTCTTCTCGTTCCCGTCCGCGGCCGCCCCCTCTGCCCTCTTCCCACTCTTGCACGCTGGCCACTTCGCTTCTCGGTGCCCCCGTTTAGCTCTATCGCAGGTTCAGCCAACTCTACCTCGCCGCCGACGGAAAAAGCTTGTGCAGTTTCTTGTTGTTCGATAGTTATCGTGCTTGGATGTAGCAGTAGCAGCACGAGGCAACCCTGCTGCGAAGCGGGGATACATCCAGATCCACCGCCCGTCAAACCGAAGTTCTGGGACCTGAGTGGAATGTGGGCATGGTTATGGGTATAGATATGTTTGTATATATATATATATATGTATAAAATATGGGCCCCAGGGGGGGGCCGAATCTGTCCAGATCTACCGCCTGTCGACAACTCCAGAAATCGGCCCTCAAGGCGGCGGTCATGTACAATGCCCCGCCTCGGACCCTTCTGGAGGAAGTGGGGAAATCAAAGGGCACCGACGCCGCTACTCCCTGGACCTCTCCTGAGGTGCGTTATGACCAGGATGTCGAGGCGAATCCAGCGGTGGCGACGAGAACCTCCCAGGAGAGCGACAAAGGGGAACACGGGCGAGGGGAGAGAGCATGGGCACCTCTACCTCCTCCGAGGAAGGAGGGGGGGGCGCCTCGGAGGAGGATGACGGGGCGGCAGCTGTCCGGGACCGAGGGGTGCATCACGGGGCTGTTGCGGTAGCGCTCCACGTTCTGCTTGAAGCCTGGCGGGTGGCCGACGCGCCCTCTGCGCGTCTGCCCCCCCCCTCTGGTTCGCCGCGCGGGGCTGCTCCTCCACGTCTCGCCTCCGCGTCATCGCCTTCCTCCGCCTCCTCCTCCTCCACCTCCTCCACCTCCTCCCTCCTCCTCCCTCCTCCCTCCTCCCTCCTCAACCTCCTCCTCCTCCTCCGCCTCCTCCACCTCCTCCTCCTCCTCCTTCTCCTCCTTCGGCGTTTTCCTCATCCCAAGAGGGGCTTGGGGCGGGAGACAAGGAGACTGGCTGGGAGCCGATAGGGACGGAGACGGGGAAAAGAGGGGAGACCGACAGGAAGCGAGAGATGTAGAAGGACAAGGGAAGAGGGGATAGGGGAAGGTGAGAGTGACGACGGAGGGAGAGGGGCGGGGAACGGGGAGTCGAAGCCGAGGGGGAGGGGCGGGGAGGGCAATTCGAAGTCGAGAGAGTGGATGGTAGGCGAGCGCGATGGCAGGGGGGGGAAGTCGAAGCGCAGATTCCCAGGGCTGAGAGCCTTGCTCGAAGCAGCTCCACACCACCTCGCAGGCCTGCGTGCACCACGCCGCGCGCCAGCGCGAGAAGCCGTCGAAGGCGTCCAGGAATGCCGCGGCGTCCTGCACGGCCCCTGTTCAACACTATTGCTCCAAAAAGGGTGGCTCAACAACACGCAGGCTGGAGGAGGAGGAGGAGGAGGAGGAGGAGGAAAGGAGGAGGGAGGAGGAAAGGAGGAGGGAGGAGGAGGAGGAAGAGGAGGAGGAGGTGGAGAGGAAGAGCTGGATCGAAATCGCGAGATCTGCTCGGCTTGGAGGCGGCTCGGATCGGCAACGACTCGCCCCGCATCGCATCGGCATCGGATCGCCGCGCCCAACCTTCCGCTGGCCCCGACCTGTGCCAATGACATTCGCGCGACGTCGGAACCGCGGCCCCAACCGGCGCATCGAACCGCACCGAATCTCAAACGGCCACAGGCCACTACAGCGTCACGACACCCCGAATGCCGCAGAAACGGCCTCAGGGCCACTCTGGTGGGTTTTCGGTGGGATCCAGGCCCGGATCGATATGCAAGAAAGCCAGGCGCCTTCCTGCCACCTGCCGCCTTCAGAGGGCCACGCCTGCGGTGCCCGGACAAGAACTGGCCACACTCATCGCGCCACGACACCGCGACCGCAAAGGACGTCTACTCCGAGTCTCTTGATTGATAAGCGTCGGGGGGGGCGCCATCCCCCGCCGACAGACCCACAGCGACCCCCGTCGCGGGCAGCCTCTGCGCGCCGCAGGCGCTCTGACCCCCGTCGCGGCGCGACGACGAGGCGAGGTTGACCCCCGTCGGGGGGGTACCCCCCCACGCCCGTCACGAAACCCAGAGTATGCAATATCGATTGCCCCCACCCCCTGGCCCAAAGTTGACGGCGGGCGCGACGCAAAGCGCAAGGAACACCATCTGGGCACTTAAACTTTGGGTCTTGGGCAAGGGCGGACATCATATCAAATGTGCTATCATGTCACATTGGCTTCGAGCCGTGAAGGTGTGCACCTCTTGCCCAGAAACCGTCCCGCAAGAGCACCGCGCTTGCCAAGTTCCTGCAACTCCCCCGCGCGCATGTCGCGCGCCACATGTGGACGGCGGCGTCGCGCTGGACTACAAGCATCGCAAACAAGGGCGAGAGAGCGTTCGCGGAGTACTACCTGCAAACGTAACGACACACCTTTTCCCCCACTTCCCTCCGTTCCCCTCTGCGCAGGACTCACAACTTCCTCGAACGTCGTGCGAGCCTTTCTACGTCATGAATGAATGTTGCGTTGGCTTTCCCAGATCGCGCCCCGCCCGTTGTCTGATGTGCCTGCTGTTGATCGTGCCGCCAACAAGGAAACATGTCCATGCCTCACCCTGACCCTGGTCATTACCAGTCTCTTTCTTGCTCCCCGTCTTCTCGTTTGAATCATCGCCGAACATTTTCCGTCCGCGCCCTCACTTTCACCGTGCTCGTGCGCTTCATTGCGGACGCAAGCGTCGAGCACCGCGCCATGATATTAATAGTGGGGTACACACGTCGCTCATAGCTCTCGGCTACAAACCACAAAACACAATATCAGCCTTGGTCGTACAAAGGGTACCCATGGATATGGCGCGGGAACACACTAGCATTGCAGGGCGCGTGGCGCAGGCCAGTACAAGCCCCACATGACACGACGCATTGCGTACACAGACATTGTGATCGACACTTGTACTGTGAGGCATACAGGCATGGTGGTGCATGCAATAATTGTGGTGCGCGCGAGCGAACGCTGTTGTCATGTTGTTGCACATACGCACTGGCGCGCACAAACGAACTGTGGTGGGCCAACACAAGCACGCATCGTGGTGCAGGACGCCCTCAATGGTACGCCACCAGCGGTGGTGGTGGATTCTCCAGTGGTGGCATGACTGCTTCAGAATTATTTGTTTTGGCGGCCTCACAGGATGCTTCCTGGTGTGGAGGCCCGACAGCAAGATTTCTGTTGGCTGCATTGCAAGAAGGAGCCCGCATGTGGACGTATTGCGAACCAATGCCTGGTGGTGGTTCCGGTCTTGCAAGCGGGAATCCGGCAAACCCCCCCAAAAAGAAGAAAACCGACGGACAAACAAGGAACGCAGTGATGCCGCATCGACTTACACAAGAACTTATATATGATTGCGAATCTGCAATGACGACCAATCGAAACCGCAGAACACTGATGAAGACACATCCAGAAACGATGAACACCAACGGGAACCTATGAAAAGACGATGATTTGCTGTGATGTCCCTTGTGCCTCTGAGCCTTTCCATGTTTCATTGGTTTTCTGTGATGTCAGGGCTGTGCGCTGCTGCTTGCCGAACATAAGCTGGCTGCCCTGCAACAACTTTCCTTTTGTAGCAATATTCCGTTTGTAAAGGTCTTGCAAGAATATTGCGGCGGTCGCACAACACTGTTATGGTTTGGCGGCCGTGCAACATGTGGTGTAACAATAATACAACAAATAATCCATCTGTGGAGGCGTTACAAAACGATTCCGTGCGTGGCGGCCTTGGGAAACACATTGTCGGTTGCGCCCTGGCGGATGTCGGTAAATCCCACGGGGAACAATGAAGATTATGAAACACCATGGGGTCAATGAGCACCCACTGGACATCCATGACGTCAATAATGTCACAACGGAAACACAACCCTACGACGGCACCACAATCAACCCTGACCGAAACCGAGTGAGACTGAGCACTACAGACACCACATAGCAACATACCAAAATATCAGCACCAACAGACACCAATGACAACACATCAGCAGTGAACCAAATCAAATGAAAGATGTGAACAAAAAACAACACCACACAATGAACACCAACTGACATCTATGAAAACACAGTGCTTTACGCATAGCATTGTTGTCAGTTGCGGTTTCAATGGTTTCATGTGTTTTCATGATTTTCATGGTTTCAAGTGTTGCTTGCTGGTGTTCGCCTTGATGTCCTGCAAAGGGGTTCCTATTGCGGCGTCCGTGCAAAAGGCTTCGTTTGATAACGACCTTACGGACTGAATTACGGTGGCCGTGAAAGAACGGTTTCCCTTTGCGGCGGCCTTGCAACACAAATTCTGCGGTGGTAGCATTACCAGCGCAGTCTTGTTTGTGGAAGTCGTACGAACATATTCCTCCTGTGGCGGCCTTTCATGCGGGATCGATGTGTGGCGCCGTGGCAATTGTCGGGGAGTTCCCAGGAGCACAAAGGAAGACCTTGCAAATTAAGGAAGACCATGCAGACATAGAGAAATACATTAACACCTGTAGATAAATCTGAAGTGACACTAGAAAGAACGGGAAACCATCCGAACACCTACAAACACCAATCAAGCAACAATGCGGCACAATGCGCACCAAAGCAAACCTATGAAATCACCGCATACACGACATCAACGCACTGGAATGTAATACAAACAATGAACACCAATGGCAACCAATGAAACCAAACTGCTTTCTTCTGGGTCTCGGAGTTTGGCATTGTGTTGTCTGTTTCCATTGATGCCCTCGTTCCCGTTGCTGTTTGCCGATAGTAAGCTGGCTGCCTTGCGCGAGGATTCCTTCTGTGGCGGCATTACACCAGAATTTCTTGTGTGGCGGCGTTACACAAGGATTCCTTTACTGGCAACCTTACCAAAGGATTACTATAGACGCTAGACGCGGCGTTACACAACAAATCCCTGTAACGGCCACCATAGAAACGAACTCTTACTGTTGCTGCTTAGGACAGTTATTCGAATCACGATATACTTTAACGAATGAGACACGGTGGAAGAAGACCAACCAACAAGTTGGAACGGAATGACGACATTGAAGACATTGGGGAACCACAAAACACGCGCCCTCTTCATCCAGCATCTTTCCCAGTCAAGGGGGGCATTCCCCGAGCTCATCACGAAACGCAGGCTGCGTATCACGTAGAACTGGATAAGGTTGCCAGGAACAAATAGCGAACACTCGTGCCGCGTCATATCCTTCTCCCATGGCCAGTGTTGGCCGGAGGCATGATTTGCACTTTGCACTTCGCCATAGTCGTCCCCTGAAAGATTCCGCCTATTGCAGCAGAAGCGGGAACGCCAAGGACCTCGACACACAAACTGATGCCAAGGTGCAACGACGATCCCAAGGCAGACGCTGCAGACCTCAAGGGAGCATCAGAGCCACGCCCGAGTCAAGTACGCGCAGACCCAACGAAAAGACGGAGCCCTCTGGCCTAATAAAGATGCACTGGCAGGGCGCGCATGCGCCAAATGCAAGTGCACCCTTGAAGACTGCGCTCGCGGAATTGGTGACATCCCGGAGCACGGGCAGGCCGAAGAGAGAAGGCGGAAACATATGAAACTACTGGCACACACGATCGCACAAACACTACCTCTTCCACACTCCCTCGTACCTCATTCTTCCCCCATCCCTCCTCCTTCTCCTCCTCCCCCCACTTTGGTCCAGCGGGCTGGCAAGGTTGACGTAAGCGTGTGCCAGGTTCTCGCCCGTCGAAAAGTCCGTCGGCACGAACACGAAGTCAATCCGTTCCAAGAAACCCAGGTCGTCGAAGAGGCCTGGCACAGGGGTGGGGGGAGATTAGCTGGAGCACCACCGAGACAAGACTCTTACGGAGAACAGGCGCCAACAGAGCGGAGGACGCTCGGCTGCGCGGCCGAACACGTTCACGCAAACATATGAGCTGCAAAGGCACGACGACGACAACACCATGTACCTCGCGCCGCCAGAAAACTGAAAAGGCCGAACGTTCACCATGGCTAACTCAGCAGGCCCGAAAGCTGTGATCATGTCCCTGCGCGCGGCCTCAACTCAGATGACGCCCCCGCCGAACAAAAACGGTGGCGACCCAAGCCTCCGCCTCAATGAGGTCGAGACCCTGAAACATTCACGACAACCAAGCGGGCCACTTGGCCCGTGTAAGCACGGTGTCCAGAACCACCCCCATGAGTTCCCCTGCCTTAAGGGGGACCGATGCGCCTCAAACAACCAGTTGGCCCGAATGATCCGAATTCGGTACACTGGCGCAAAACGGACAGGACTGTACTGCGCCACTCGCCGCACCCAACACCCGCCGACACTAGGTGCATCTATCCCCGTCACGCCAGGAGCGACAGAGCCCCGAGATCCTGGACTGCATTCGCCTGGCCGCGCACGGCCAGGCGGTGTCAGCCCCCAGACCCAAGGACCCCGTCGCCAGTTTCGCGGGCCCCTGGGGAAGTGCGGCGGAGGTGAGGGCAGCGCAGATTCATTTGAGACTTCGCGGCGGTTCCTTCGGGGGAAACGAAGTGCACACCTGTCGCCACTTTCGTGAGCTCCTCGGAGGCACGGCGGAGGTGAGGGCAGTGCAGATCCATTTGAGATCTCGCGGCTCCGTCGGGGGCTGCGAGCTGCACAATTGTCGCCAATGTTTGTGGGCTTCCGAGACGCACGGCGGAGATGAGGGCAGCGCAGATCGTGTACATACGGCGATGTTTTTTTTTTGAACGCTCATACGAATATGTGCCTCGCGTAGAGAAGGGGTTGAAATCGTCTCGGGCATTTTCTCTCCCCCATTGTCACACCCAAGGTGGCGAACGGGAGGCTACTTGCCTGTTGTCCTGAATACGGGGACCCACTGACACAGGTGCCGCAAAGGTGGAGAGAAGAGGGAAGAGGGGGAAAGAAATTGGAATGAACAGAAACGTAAGGGGGAGGGGAGGGGAAGAAACCATTAATGGGGGAGGAACATGCTAGGATGATGATGAAGTGGAAGCGGGAAATGAGGATGATCGGGGAGCGGGGAAGGAGGGGGGACGCGAGGAGGGAAGGACAGGGCAAAGGCAAGATGAGGGAGAGGAAGGGAAGTGGTGGAAGGGGGGAAGCAAGCGGAGGATGATGATGAAGGAGAGGATGATGAGGATCGCGCCGCATCGCCGATGCATCAGCGATGCAGATCGACCGCGAGCCCGATGCTCTCGCTCCCCCGTCGCCCCAGCATTAGCGACGCGGCGTGACCTTCGGACCCCATCTGCTCCTGTGCCTACAGCAATCTCGGCGGTGGACAAAACTCCCTTTAGTAAACCTCCCCTTAGTGAAAACGGCCTGGGGCCGAAACCGACGGACCTGGACCCGCAAAAATATGACGGCCGCGACGCCCTCTCGCGAACCGAAAACGGCCAATTCCTCAATCGACGTGTCAGGGTAGGAGGCCTATCCACCTCGGACTCTCGTGCTCTTCCCCCGCGCTGCTTTCCCTCCCCTCTTCCTTGGCCACGGGGCGACCTCTCGCGCAGGAGAAAAAAGCGTGTCGGCGCCAGCGCGTGCGTGTCCACCGGAACTCCTCAGCGTACGACGCAAGCGGGAGAGCGCGAAGGCCGACGCAAGCCGCGTGCCATCGGCGGAGCCCGACAGGATGCACATCCCGGGCAAACCAGCACTTTTTGTTGCGTCGGCGGCGAAGCTAACCAACACGCGTCGTCAGAATCATCGACAAAGGCCCCCGATAGGGGAAGCCACAAACGTACCGAGATGCCGCTGCTCCTTCCCGGGGTGAAGTCTGACCAGCGCTTCGAGGCGAATGCAGCGGTGGCGACGAGGGCCTCCCAGGAGGCCCCCCAACAGGGGCAACGAGGCATGGGTAGCAGTATGGTTAGGTCGGGCATGGCCCCCTACAGGCGGATTTGGGACGACAAGTAAGAATATATAAATACGCAGAAATCGAGAAAAAATCGAAACATCCTCCTGGGACTATGTCCTATGTTATGTTTGAACATTCCTCCTGTAGAAGGACACGCCCGACTTGCAAGGTAGCAGTATGGGCACGTGTTTCCTCTTCCGAAAGATCCTCGGCAATGGCCCCCGAAAGAACCGAGATAGCGGAACGGACTCCCAGACCAAATTCAGCATCATCATCAACAACATCAACATCAACATCAACATCATCATCATCATCATCATCATCATCATCATCATCATCATCATCATCATCATCATCATCAACATCATCATCGTCAGAATCATCATCATAGTCATGATCATACTGTGGGAGGTCTGGGAGACCCCCCGCCAGCTGCGGCGGCGACGGCAGCAGAACATGGCTTACATGAGGCATCCTAGATGGGGGGTCCGAACAGATAGGGTCGGAGGATCGCGCCGCATCGCCGATGCATCGCCGATGCATCGACGACGCATCGAAGATGCATCGGCGACGTCAGCGATGCATCGGCGCCGTCGGCGTGGAGAAACACGGGCCCCGCATCGAGCCGCATCGCCGATGTATCGGCGACGCGGCGCGATCCTCCGACCCCATCTACTCCGATCCCATCTGAGAGGCCTAGAATCGGTGACTCCAAAAGGTGTTGTTTGCAAAAGGTGTGGTTTACAACCGGCACCCTGGGGAACATCCTGGGGGGCACCCTGGGGGGCGCGCGGGGACCTCGATAGAGTTCTCCCGCGCCCCGAGGAGGCCCGACGAGGACAGCGTCGTGCCCCCCAGGCCCCAGCAGCGCCGATCGCAAACCACACACCGGCGTAACAATACCCTCTGCAGTCGCCGAGAGGGGCTTAGCGGCGAGGGGCCGAGGAGCATGTCGCGCGTGTAGCAGCGGGGCACGCCCTGCATGACGACCGTGGTGCACGAGGAGATGTCCGCGGGCCGCTGGCTCGCGATGCGCAGCTCCCGCCTGGACCGCGCGGCCCGCGCCTAGCCGCGGGGGGGGGGCCGTCGTCGTCGTCGTCGTCGTCGTCGTCGTCGTCGTCGTCGTCGTCGTCGTGGTCGTGGTCGTGGTCGTGGTCGTCTTGGTCTTGGTCGTGGTCGTGGTTGTGGTCGCGGTCGTGGTCCAGGGCCGAGTGGGGAGGATGATCCTGGGTTCAGTCGGGAGGATAATCCAAAAATCATCAAAACATAGTCTGGAGAGCGCTCATCGTCGTCGTCGTCGTCGTCCTCGTCGTCGGCGTCGTCATCGCCATTCAGGGTCGGCGGCACTGGCCAGAAGGCCTTCGCAATAGTACAAAAATACCATGGGGACGATTTTCTGTTCCTGTTTGATTATTGTTTTTTTTTTTGTTTTTGATATTTTCTAAGTTTCGTCCATGAGCCGCCTGTAGGAGGACATGCCCGACCTGAAGCAAAGGGGGGACGCCGAGGGGGGGGATGATGCGAGGGTGCCCTGGCTCCAAATCTGCCACACGTTGGGCGAAATCCGAAAGAGGCGCCGGAAACTCCGCCCCACTTGTCGAACTCAATTGATGCATCTTTCCGCCACTTTACCGCCGCTGATTCCGCTATACTTTTGCTGGGGTATTTGCCTTGCTCTACTGAAACGGAACATTCCACCCTACGTATTCGCATCTTTCGGGACACACTTCCAACACGATCTTGAATCGAAAAATCAACCAAAGTACGGCGGGGGAGGCAGGGAGGATGGGGTGCGCCACGGAAGCGTTGTTCGGAAGCGTTGTTGTTTTGTTTGGGAGAAGGGGGGGGGGGCGGGGGCCGGGGCGGGTTTCTTTGACATCCACAGCCGCTGAACCACCTATAGGCGGCCTACGCCGTCCAAGTCAACAGTCACGGAGCGTTCCTTGGACCATACTTCCTCGCGAGGAGCGTCCCCCGCAGACGTGGACTTCTCTTCCTCATCTGCAGCCGCCAAGGCTGCTGGTGCCCGGAGGGTTCGGGAGACAAGGGTCACCCAAACCTCGGAGCTACCCCCCCCTGAAGCGTAGAAGCAAACCAGACAACACTTCTGAGGGCCACGGATCCATCCCCCGCAACACGCCGCTTCGTGCATCGTATCCTTCGGGTGGCCTGTCGCGCTCCTCGAAAAGACTGCCAGCACGGCCCAGGAACGAGGCCTCCACGGTGGCCCGGCATCACTTCCAGTGGCGCCTGACAGCCCCCCCCGGGAAGTCCTCGAGGGGCGCCAAAGGGCCCCGTGCAGTTTCCAAGACACCCAGAGAAGGCCCAGAGGCCCTCGAGAAAAGCGGAGCGCACTGTGTCCAAATCCTGGTGCCTTTGGACAGTCGCATCCCCCGGGAAGCAGATCGGCAAGGCTCCAAGAGGGCATCGGAGGACCCACACCGAGGCCAGCAGAGTCCAACGAGGGCCTCAAAGAACCCCGCAGACGGCGCACGAGAGTCCCGAAGAGGGGCCCAGGGCAGCCCTGGGGGGCCCCAGAGGCGGCCCCCGAGACCGCCCCGAGTGACGGACCACGCGGCCGAGAGGGGGGGCCCAAGACACCACCAAGGGATGGCTCACGACAGCGCAACGATGGCTCCAAACCGGCCCCGCAGGAGCACAGGACACCGCCAAGACGGCCCAGGCAGGCCCCATCATGACCCCTGAACGGTAAGGGACGAGAGGTGACGAGTCACGGTCTCCTCGATGATCCTCAGAACGTGTGTAGGCGCCAACGTGTGCTTGCCAACTGAGGCCCTTCACTACGACGAAGTCGATGTGATGATCGACTGTTCGGGTTGAACGGGGTAACCACACACTGGGCTAACACACGTCCTGAGGATCATCGATCTTCTGGGCGGTGCTCCTGACGTCGCCGCACCGAGCGCTGCGCTGGAAGAGCAGCGAGGAGGGGGGGTGGGGGAGCGGGAGGGGTGGTCGAGCAGACGGAAGAAGAAGGGCGGGGGGTAGGGGGGGGCAACGTGGAAGGGGGGAGAGGGCGAAGGAGGGAGTGCGATGAGGGCGGGGAGCAAAAGGGGGGGTAGGTGCCAGAAACGCGGGTGGGAAGCTATGTATGCATGTATGTATGCATGTCTGTATGTATGCATGCATATACACATACACTAAGTCTCCGCACGCACCATGAATATCATGTTCTTGGAAATGTAGCAAGAAAAGACTGGCAGTTCAGGTGCGCGCGCCAGCCGTGGAGGCGGAGTTGTCGGAGAGGGTTACTTCCTGTGTTGGAGAAAAAAAGGAAGGGTGTTGAGTACTGGGTGTTGTGTTGTGGAGGGAAGGAGTGGAGCAGCAGGTAATTTTCAAGTTCAGCTTGGGGACCGAGGCTGTTGAGTAGTGGGCGTTGCGATGAAGATAACGGCTGCTAAGTGTTAACAGACGTGTGATAGACGGAGGGAGTGGAGTAGAAGATGAGTTTCAAGTTCAGCGTGGGGAATGAGGCTGGTGAGTATTGGCTGTTGTGTTGGAGACGGAGGCTGTTGAGTACTGGGTCTTGGATTGGAGACGGACAGGGGTGGAGTAGAAGTTGACATTCAAGTTCATCTTGGGGAAGGAGGCTGTTGAGTATTGGGTGTTGTGTTGGAGACTGAGGCTGTGGAGCATTTGGTGTTGTGTTGGAGGCGGAGGCTGTAGAGTAGGAGGTTATTTTCAAGCTCAGCTTGGGGAGGGAGGCTGTTCAGTAGTGGGTGTTGTGTTGGAGACGGAGGCTGTTGAGTACTTATTGTTGTGTTGTAGACGGAGGGGGTGGAGTGGAAGGTTATGTTCAAGTTCAGTTTGGGGAGGGAGGCTGTTGAGTATGGTGTGTTGTGTTGGAGACGGAAATTTTTGAGCACTGGGTGATATGTTGGAGACGGACGGCGGTCGAGTAGAATAGGATCTTCAAGTTCAAGTTCAAAGGTAGCATGGGAGATGAGATAGGGGACGGGCACGACAGGGTGGGCTGGGAGAGGAGGGACACGATGCGCAAGATGGGGGGGCTGCGACGCGAGGACGGCGACCACGAGCACGACGCCGACCACGGCGAACACCACGACGGCGAAGACCGCGACGATGACGCAGACACGCGCTGTCTTGACTTCTCCACGGCGGGCTCCCCAGAAGCCCTGACCCCTCTCTCCCAAGGGCCCCCGCTCCTCCTCGCGAGCCGTCTCCCTCGACCGCCCTGGGGCTCGGCGAGGGCCCTGGAAGCCGGAAAGGCCAAAAGCAATCCGCACGGTGCGCATTTTTGAAGGGGCCCCAGGACACACAAATAAATACACACAATTAAAAGGCTTCCCCATATTTTCCCATATTTTCTGGGTATTGTTCTTCCCCCCCACTCCTCATGTTTTCCCATATTTTCTGAGGAATCGGCGATTAATTGTGTCTGTGTGTTTCTTTCCCTCCTGAATGTTTCACGACGCGAGGTTGCCTGGTTTTCGGGTCTTGCCTCGGGCCTCCCGCGTCCGCTCGGGGCGACCTCGGGCAGCCTCGGAGCGCCCTCGGCGAGGCGCGGCTCCTGGAGAGCATCCCGACGCTGGAAGGGAAACCTTCAAGAGAGCCCCCGTCGTGTTGTTGTTGTTGTTGCTGTTGTTGTAATTGTTGTTGTTGTTGTTGTTGCTGTTGTCGTTGTCGTTGTCGCTGTCGTTGTCGTCGTTGTTGTTGCTAAAGGTGTTGTTGTTGTTGTAGTTGTAGTTGTTGTTGTTGTTGTGATTGTTGTTAAAGTTGTTAACGTTGTTAAAGTTGTTGTTGTTGCTGCTGCTGCTGTTGTTGTTGTTGTTGCTGTTGTTGTTGTTGTTGTTGTTGTTGTTGAACATTATTACTTCTAAAGAATAATTATTGTTGGGACCCCTGGTGCGCGACCCCCCTCCAAAACCTAGGCCGCAGCTACATTTTCATCATTTTTTAGCGAAAGCTTCAGAAAAGTGAATTATTACCGGATCCGGTTGTTTTGTTGTACTCCGTTTTCCCTTGCAAAAAACACTATAAAATGAAAATTCTTGTTCTTACTTGATCAAATTGCAAGAATCCCTTGCAAAAAATAAGGTAAAGTGGACATTCGTGCGCGCAAGACGAAATCCTTCCAAAACCTTAGGTTTCGTAGCGATTTTAACATAAAAACATCAAAAACCCAATGGTTTTTTAAGAAAAAATTGTCAAAATGTCCTTCCGCGCGCGCTGTCCGAATCCCACAAAACCAATGGTTTTTCAACATTTATGTTACATGAGCTCGCGCGAGCTACTTTTTCTTGTTCTAACATAATCAAATTTCAATAATCCCTTGCAAAAAATAAGGTAAAGTGGACATTCGCGCGCGCAAGACGAAATCCTTCCAGAACCTTAGGTTTCGTAACGATTTCAACATAAAAACATCAAAAACCCAATGGTTTTTCAAAAAAAAATGTCCAAATTTCATCCCGCGCGCGCTGTCCGACTCCCACAAAACCAATGGTTTTTCAACATTTATGTTACATAAGCTCGCGCGAGCTACTTTTTCTTGTTCTTACATAATCAAATTTCAACATCCCTTGCAAAAAAAAGTAAAGTGGACATTCGCGCGCGCAAGACCAACAAAAAACACGACGATCTCAGGAACTTGCCCCAAAAATGTGACCAACTCCGCTCTCTCTGTCTCTCTCTCTGTCTGCTCTCTGTCTCTCTCTCTGTCTGTCTGTGTCATGTATTGTATGTCACAATTGCAGGATGCTGGGCACACGCGCGCCCCGAATAAGTGACCAAGTTCTGTGGGTGTGTACCCCACGCCAGTGTAGTAGCCACGGTCGTCCGCACGCCACGAAGTGAAGTGTCCCAACGTCATAGGGCGGGAAGCTGGGTTTGGGTGGTCGCGAAGAGTCGTTTGGATATTTGGTAGAGCTTGAACTGCCCCCCCACGAAGTGGGGGTATTGTCTCGCGTCGCATGAAAACCCTGGCACTGGTGAGAACACTGAGCGTTCGGGTAAAATGATTGTTGTTGTTGTTGTTGTTGTTGTTGTTGTTGTTGTTGTTGTTGTTGTTGTTGTTGTTGTTGAACATTATTAATTCTAAAGAATAATTATTGTTGGGCCCCCTGGTGCACGCCCCCCCTGCGCCGCCTAGGCCGCAGCTACATTTTCATCATTTTCGTGAGGAAGCCTCAGGTAAAACGATGTGATCAAGATCCGGTTGTTTTGTTGTAATCCGCTTTCCCTTGCAAAAAACACTATAAAATGACATTTCTTGTTCTAATATAATCAAATTTCAAGAATCCCTTGCAAAAAATAAGGTAAAGTGGACATTCGCGCGCGCAAGACGAAATCCTTCCAAAAGCTTAGTGTTCGGAAGCGATTTTAACATAAAAACATCAAAAAACCAATGGTTTTTCAACAAAAAAATGTCAAAATCTCATCCCGCGCGCTCTTGCGGATTCGTAGGAAAACCAACACTTTTTAAACATTTCTGTCAAACGGGCTTTTGCGAGCAACTTTTTCGAACTTCTGCGACAACGGTTGCGCACCTGCCAGGGCCATCATCCCTGTCAAATAATACCATGCGGGACACATTCGTTTTTTGCGCGCGCACGCCGAAATCTCCAAAAACCATTGGGTCCTCGAAAAACACCTGCACGTCTTCCCTTGCGAGTACGTATCATGTGTATCATGTGTATCATGTACCATATGCATCATATGCAACAGATGTTCTGTGGAAGGCTTAACAACTTCTGTGGGTTAACAAGGCTTAACAACTTCTGTGGGTGTACGAACGTAGGCTTAACAACTTCTGTGGGTGTGTACTCCACGCCAGTGTAGTAGCCACGGTCGTCCGCAGGCCACGAAGTGAAGTGTCCGAACGTCATAGGGCGGGAAGCTGGGTGTGGGTGGTGGCGAAGAGTCGTGTGGATATTTGGTAGAGCTTGCACTGCCCCCCCACAAAGTGGGGGTATTGGCTGGCGTCGCATGAAAACCCTGGCACTGGTGAGAACACTGAGCGTTCGGGTAAAGTGATTGTTGTTGTTGTTGTTGTTGTTGTTGTTGTTGTACAGCGCGAGTGGGTCTGGTACAAGCCGACGGGTCAAGCCTGGCACGGCAGTCCCCAAGGTTCCCTACTGAGCCCGCTCGGCTGCCGAATGGATGGCCTAACGGGCTCAAATTTAGGTCGGGAATGTCCCCCTGCAGGCGGATTTTGGAAGCAGAATGAAAGCTAGTCGAAGAATATTCAAGAATGGTCAAACATCGTCGAAAATCGTCCCCAGACCATTCCTTGACTATTTCTGGATGTCCCTCCTGTAGAGGGACTTGCCCGACGCAAGCTCAGATCCAGGCTGCTGATGTTGACCTCGCCCGTTCGGTGGCCGAACATGGGCTCGATCCGGGGGCGTAGATGTTTTTCGCCCGGGTTGGTTTTCGCCCGGTGCGTTTCGCCCGGTTCGTTTCGCCTGGGTTTGCTTTCGCCCGGTTGGCTTTCGCCCGGGTTGGCTTTCGCCCGGGTTGGCTTTCGCCCGGGTTGGCTTTCGCCCGGGTTGGCTTTCGCCCAGTTGGCTTTCGCCCGGGGTGGCTTTCGCCCGGGTTGGCTTTCGCCCGGTTGGCTTTCGCCCAGTTGCCTTTCGCCTGGGTTGGCTTTCGCCTGGTTGGTTTTCGCCCGGGTTGGCTTTCGCCCGGTTGGCTTTCGCCCGGGTTGGCTTTCGCCCGGGCTCGTTTTCGCCTGGGTTCAACTTCGCCCTCCTCTTCCTCTTCTCCTCTTCCCTCTACTGTTCTTTCATGCTGCTGCTGCTCCTCTTACCGAACCCGACCCGACCCGCCCGTTAGGGTTCGCGCGTGCTCGCTCGAGCCCGCCCCACACCTCAGCGTCCCGCCCGCCCGACCCGACCCGCCCGTTAGTAGGGTCCGCCCGGCCGGACCCGGCCCGCCCGTTAGGGTCCGCCCGACTCGACCCGACCCGCCCGCTAGGGTTCACGCGTGCTCACTCGTGCGCGCCCCACACTTTAGTGCCCCGCCCGCTTCACCCGACCCGCCCGTTAGGGTCCGCCCGACCCGACCCGACCCGCTTCGCCCGCCAGGGTCCGTCTGCCCCGCCCGACCCGCCCGTCAGGGTTCACGCGTGCTCCCTCGAGTGCGCCTCCACACTTTAGTGTCCCGCCTGCCCGACCCGACCTGCCCGTTAGGGTCCGCCCGGCCCGAACCCGCCCCGCCCGTTAGGGTCCGCCCGACCCGACCCGACCCGCCCGTCAGGGTTCACGCGTGCTCACTCGAGCGCGCCCCACACTTTAGTGTCCCGCCTGCCCGACCCGACCCGCCCGTCAGGGTCCGCCCGACCCGAACCGTCCCGCCCGTTAGGGTCCGCCCGACCCGACCCGACCCGCCCGTTAGGGTTCACGCGTGCTCACTCGAGCGCGCCCCACACTTTAGTGTCCCGCCCGCCCGACCCGACCCGCCCGTTAGGGTCTGCCCGACCCGACCCGACCCGCCCTGCCCGTTAGGGTCCGCCCGACCCGACCCGACCCGCCCGTCAGGGTTCACGCGTGCTCACTCGAGCGCGCCCCACATTTTAGTGTCCCGCCCGCCCGACCCGACCCGCCCGCTAGGGTCCGCCCGACCCGGCGCGACCCGCCCCGCCCGTTAGGATCCGCTCGCCCGACCCGGCCCGCGTGTGAGGGTCCGCTCGACCCGTCCCGCCCGTTAGGGTCCGCCCACCCGATCGGGCCCGCACGCTGGGGCTCACGCGTGCCCACTTGAGCGCGCCCCGCATTTTTTAGCGTCCCGTTCTGACGCATCTCAGACCCTCCTTGACATCCAGGATCTCCTTGACCCCCCCCCACGTCTCTGCGACCCTTTCGCCTACTCAAGCGGCGCGCCTCAAAGGCTCCCAGGGGTCAGCACGGCGGCGGCGACGGCCACGCCAGCGACGGCGGCGCCTACTTTTGCCCCTGAGCCTGCCCCGCCTGCTCCCCGCCCGGCCCCGGCGAAAGCCAACCCCCCCGGCGAAAGCCAACCCCGGCGAAAGCCAACCCCGGCGAAAGCCAACCCGGCGAAAGCCAACCCCGGCGAAAGCCAACCCGGCGAAAGCCAACCCCGGCGAAAGCCAACCCCGGCGAAAGCCAACCCGGCGAAAGCCAACCCGGCGAAAGCCAGCCCCGGCGAAAGCCACCCCCCGGCGAAAGCCAACCCCGGCGAAAGCCAACCCCGGCGAAAGCCAACCCCGGCGAAACGAAGCCCGGCGAAACGAAGCCCGGCGAAACGAAGCCCGGCGAAAGCCAACCCCGGCGAAAGCCATCCGTGCCGATCCGGGGCCCATTGTCGGCGGCCGCACGGCCTCGGGCGCCACGTGGGCTCAGATGGGCGCACCTCTGGGGCGGCCCGGGGGATTCGCGAGCGGCGACGGTACAGTGGAGGCCCTTGCCAAGAAACACCCTGCTTGCCTCCAGGGTGCCCTGGGCTTCTTGGGTTTCGCCGGCGTTTCTCTGGAAAGCGCGGCGCTCCCACACCAAAAATCCATGGACGGCCTGGGGTCTCAAGGTTGGGTTTCTTGTGGGAAGTTTCTTGTGGACTGGCCTCCACTGCATCCGTATCCGGGCCCTCGCGGTCTGGATGCCAGGGCGCGGTCCTGCGGAAATGCGGTCGCAAGGATACCAATCGGTCGGAAGGAGTAGGCAGAAACATCAACTAGGAAGGCATTTAAGTAGATTCGGTTACGTCCGCCCCCCGAGAAGGACGGAACAGGTGAAGCCACTCGATCATTGGAGTAGGAAGGCGTTTAGGGTAGATTGGAAACTGGGAATCCCCCAAAAACATACTTTCAACGACCTATGTGTGTGTGTATATCCCGCGGCTTTCGCCCACTATTTGGAAGCCTGAAGTGGACTCGGTCAGATGGGTACAGTGCCAGACACCAAGTGCTGTCTTAGCGGAGCAGACTGTGCTAAAACAAAAAACCATGTTTGGAGTTTTCAAACTGATGCTCCAGGACACTTTCTGTCTGCATTGAGAGCACTCTTATGCGCGCAAAGAGCATTACGAGGTTTCCAGCGGTAGCCTGGTAGACGGTTTACCGCAGGCGCTCAGTTCGACCAGAGCTAGAGGGATGACCTCATACGTCGCCGAGCTCTTGGTTCGACCAACCGAACAGCGGCCGCTGTTGGGCAGGCCGCCTTCCGCCTCTGAGGAGCCACGTCCGCGGCGACACCAAGAGCGAACCTTGTTCAAAAGATTTTTCGTCGGCGGCTAGGCAAAGGCGGTCCGCGCCAGCCTGGGGCGAATCGGGGCAACCGGCGGCAAATTGTCCGGCGCGCAAGAAGCAGAGGCGAAGACGAGGGCGGCCGCGCGAAGGGAGGAGGAGGAGGAGAGCGCTCGGACGCAGAAGCGTTCCGCGGTGGGCGGGCCAAAGCGACCAGCCAGGGCAGCGGGGAAACCCAAATGAACAGGAACTGCTGTCGGTCTTCGTCTTGGTTGCCCCAAAAGGGGGTCCAGCTGGAAAGGGGTGGTGCAATAGGCTTGGCGAACATGTTTTGCAAATGTACTGCGCCAGAGAATTGTGCTGCATTGCATGGAAGCTAGCGTTTTGTACGCGAAAACCTAGTAATACATTTGCGCCGCGGAATGCGTTGCACGACCCAAATCTACTGCAACCCACAAACATACGTAGCACCCCGCAATTGCGGATAAGAGTGAGGGGGCGGGCGCGGGCGACGCGGGCGTCGAGCCGGCGGACCTCGTGGCCCTCACATTCCCTGTCGATGGCGCCCTGTTATTCCTGCTCTTCCTGCTCCTCCTCCTCCTCCTCCTCCTCTTCTTCGTCCCCTTTGGATTTTTCAAAGAACGTAGTTTGGGTCGCGGGTGGGTCGCGGGCTCTTCACCTCTACCTGGAAGGAATGTCAAACAGCCCGCCCCAGGCGCCGAACATTTTGATTTGTACACTCACTTAACACGGTCTGGGTCGCAGGTTTTCCACCTGGAACGAATGCAAAAATCCCGCCGCAGGCGCCTAAGTTTTGGATTGTTCAGTGAACGTAGTTTGGGTCGCGGGCGGGTCGCGGGAATTCCACCTCCACCTGGAAAAGATTCAAAAACGGCCTGCCGCAGGCGCTGAACATTTTGATTTGTACACTGAACGCGGTTTGGGTCACGGGTGGGTCGCAGGTTCTCCACCTGGAACGAATGCAAAAGAAGCCCGCCGCAGGCGCCGAACATTTTGGGTGGGTCACGGGGGGGGGGGTCGCTGGTGGGTCGCGGGTGGGTCGCGGTGGGTCGTGGGTGGGTCGCGGGCGCGGTTTGGGTCGCGGGTGGGTCGCAAGTTTTCCACCTGGAACGAATGCAAAAGAAACGCGCCGCAGGCGCCAAACATTTTGGGTGGGTCGCGGGGTGGGTCGCGGGTGGGTCGCGTGGGTCGCGGGCGGGTCGCGCGGGTCGCGGGTGGGTCGCGGGGTGGGTCGGGGTGGGTCGCGGGTGGGTCGCCGGTGGGTCGCCGGGGGGGTCTCGGGGTGGGTCGCGGGCTGGTCGCCGGTGGGTCGCTGGGGGGGTCTCGGGGTGGGTCGCGGGCTGGTCGCGGGGTGGGTCGCGGGGTGGGTCGCGGGTGGGTCGCGGGTGGGTCGCGGGTGGGTCGCGGGTGGGTCGCGGGTGGGTCGCGGGTGGGTCGCGGGGTGGGTCGCGGGGTGTGTCGCGGGATGTGTCGCGGGTGGGTCGCGGGTGGGTCGCGGGTGGGTCGCGGGTGGGTCGCGGGGCGGGTCGCGGGTTGGACGACGACAACAGCAACAAGAATCCGCATCGCGGAATTCCACATCAGCCACGCACCCATGGACAGTGAATGACCGTTCGGTTCAGCCCCCTCACTCTGATGTTGCACCAACTCTACTGCACCACCCCCTTGTCGCTGGACCCCCTCGTGGCTTAACCAAACTCGCGCCCATTCCTTCGGTGCCCGTGTCGACAACACCGAATGCAGATCCTGTGCTTTTCCCCACGCGGCGCGGCAGGTGGGCTGGGCCCGGCAGCGCGCGACGCGGGGCCTGGCTCTCGCGCGGGAGCTGCTCGGCCTCCACGGCCTGGTGGACCGCCGGGGCGCCGTCCGCGCAGACCTGCGCCGCCGCTGGCGGCCCGGGGGTTTCGCGGGCGCGCAAACATGGAGTAGCAATCCATGGACTTGGCGCGCGGTCGCCAAATCCATGGATCGGGGGAGGTGCCCTCCCCAGAATGCGGCCAAAGCCGCCTCGTTCGGCGGCGGGAACCCGCGGCCTCCCATGGAAACGGGACCCGCCGCTAAGCCACGCCCCCTTGATCCATGTCGGCGATCGCCCAAGGGCTTGTGGACGCGGGCGGGGAGGGGAGGCAGAGAGGGACGCTCTTGGACCCTTTTGTGAAGCACAGCGTGCTGAGCAGGAGGATATGAGGAAGAAGAGAAAGGAACGACAGAAGGGCCCCGATCCGCGAAGTCGGGCCTGTCCTCCTACAGGGGGATTCTGGAAGACAAATAAAACATAGTCAAACAAATACCCCAAATGGCAAACAAATACCCAAAACATCGCTCCCATATTATTTTTTGACTATTTTTCGATAATCCTCCTGTAGAGGGACAGGCCCGCCCTAGAGGTCGTCTCTCCCCCAGCCTTCGCCCCCTCCACAAGGATGTAGAGAGTGAAGGGGCCCTGAGACGCACTAATAAATATACACAAATAACAGGATCCCCCTACTTTCCCATATTTTCTAGGTTTCTGTCTTCCCCCCCTTCCCATATTTTCCCATATTGTTCTGGGGAATCGACGATTAATGTTGTCTGTGTGTTTTTTTCCCCCTGAGAGAGGGAGTCGGGGGGAGGGAAGAGAGATGGAGGAGGGGGGCGCCCCCGTCCTCCTCCTGCTCCTCCTCCCCCCCCCCCTTCCTCCCCCGACCCGTCGTCCTCCTTGATCTCCTCCACTTCCTCCTCCCCCTCCGAAGGGGGAGGAGGAAGTAGAGGGTCACAAGGAGGATCGTGATGATGATGATGACGCTGATGAAGATGAAGAAGATGATGATGATGATGATGATGATGATGATGATGATGATGATGAAGATGAAGATGAAGATGAAGAAGAAGAAGATGAAGATGAAGATGAAGATGAAGATGATGATGATGATGATGATGATGATGATGATGATGATGATGATGATGATGATGGTGGTGGTGATGATGATGCTGATGCTGATGCTGATGCTGATGATGATGATGATGGTGATGATGATGATGATGATGATGATGATGATGATGATGATGATGATGATGATGATGATGATGATGATGATGATGATGATGATGAGGGGGGGGCGGGCGGGGGGCGGGGGAGGAGAACGTGGAGGAGCCGCGCTCCAGTTGCCCCCCCAACTCGCAGTGAGCTGAAGAGGGTACACCTGAACCCATCCCGGTGGACGCGGCGGCCGTCGGCGCAATACCGACAACACTGGGGCAACTTGCGGGACAGACCGCGCCGCCAGGACCCAGTAGCTGAGCGATAACGGGCCACATGAGAAGGATGGGGGGAGGAGGACCCCTTGGGTTCGTTCACTCCCCCCCGGCGTTGGCCGGGAGCGGCCCTCGTCCCTCCCTCTCGTTCCTCCCTGTTGCTGCTCCTCTTCAGCCCCCTCCCTCCCTCCCTCCCTCCTCCCTCCCTCTCGACACATTCCCCACGTCCTTCCCTCCTCTTGCCGCCGTCCACATCCCTCCGCCTCCCTCTACCCTCCACCCCCTTCCTTGGCACATCCTCCTACTCTTCTTCCTCCCTCCCCCTCCGTACCTACAACCCCCCCCCCGCTACCTTCCTCCTCCTCCCTCCTCCCCCCACTCCTCCTCCCTCCTCCTCCTCCTCCTCCTCCTCCTCGTCCTCCTCCTCCTCCTCTTCGCTCTCGTCCTCCTTCTCCTCCTCCTCCTTCTCCTCCTCCTCGCTCTCGTCGCCCTACTCCTCGCTCCCTCCCCTCAGTAAAGACCCCGCGAACGCGAGGGGCGGGCGGGCCAATGCACTGAGGCCAGACCCAGACCATGGGCGAAGAGAGCGCACGCGGGGAGGAGGTGGACGCGGAGAACGAGGAGGACGAAAAAAGGAGGAGAAAGCAAGCAGCAGAGAAGCGCAGAAGGGAGATGGACGGAGGAACGAGGAGGTTGGGGAGGACGAGGAACTGAGGAACTGAGACGCCAGAGACCTGACGGAAACCTGAGGACGGTGACGAATGACTATGCAAGTGATGACGACGACGAAGTCGACGGCGGAGACAACGACCACTGCGACGACGACGAAAACGAAAACGAAGACGACGACGACGACGACGACGACGACGACGACAACGACGACGACAACAACTACGACGACGACGACGACGACGACGACGACGACGACGACGACGACGCCCCCCGGGCGTGACCGATGAGCCCCGCTCGCTCGCGGAGTCCTCGGCGCAAGCGGACGACGCCGCTGTGGTCGCGTCGTCCCACTGGTGGTCGCCCTGCTGTGCCAGAGAGGGACGTCGCGGGGGGTGGCAGGAAGGAGGAGGAGGAGGAGAAGGAGGAGGAGGACAAGGAGGAGGAAGAAGAGGAGACAGGACAGGACAGGACATCCGCACACCTCCTCGTCCTCTTCCTCCTCGCACATCATGTCCGAACAATTCCTCCCCATCCCCCCCCCTCCTCCTCCTCCTCAACTCATGTCCGCTTTTCTCGCTAAGAGCACAGCATGATAATCGTTCCTCACATGCCGCGCATATTGCAAGGCAACCGTCCACGGCTTTTCGTGCTGTCCCCTTGGGCCTGGTACCACTGATGCCATTGGGTGTACGAATCACGCACGTGTCGAACTCAACCCAAACATAAAAATATTGACCTCTTCCGTATGTATATAATCCTCATCCTCCTGACTCAAATTACATGTCCCTCGCCCGTACACATTATCCGTACACCTCATCCGTGTCCCTCTCCATCCAAACACATCATTACATTCCCCTTACTCATTCGTCATCCTACTCCTCCTCCGTCCTCCTGCTCCTCCTCCGACATCCCACTCCTCCTTGTGTCCTGGGTGCTGCGCCAACATGGCATCGCATGACGCGAAAAAACAATTATCGTCGAGTCGCCCGAAGCTTGGCTGATTTGCGCGACAAACAAGCGACAGCGGGCGCCCCAGTCACAGAATAGAACATTCTTCCCCTGTGGAGCTCCAACCTTGAACTGCCTTCAAGGGCAACGCAGCAATCATAGAGTTCTACTCCCACGACATTGCACAACATCGTAGCAGTGCCTCCCAAACATCCTCAGGATAGCTTGAACCTCCCCCTCGACACATCCCCTATCTCAAGCGCGGGGAGGCATAGTGGACGTCCTCGCTGGAGGTGCCCCCTCTGGTGATGGTGGTGTCGCTCTTCCTTCCCACGACGAGGGGCCGCAGAAACAATGGCCCGACACCACGGCAAACTTTAATCAGTAACACCCGTAAGGCGCTGAGGCACCCCAGCCGCGTCTCTCGTGGGCCGCCACCCCCACCACTCGTGGGACGACCGTCGCGAGGGCAATGAAGAGCGTAAGCCTTTGGATCCCACCTGTGCTCAGCAGCTTCTGGGACTGCCGGGCCGTGGGGCGCACGCCTACGACTGTAGCTCGGCGCGTGCACCGCGCTCTTCCCAGAGCGGCCTCGCCGCGAGCGCCGCTCATCGGACGATCGGCGGTTTGCCGAAGCGCCAGATCTTTCAACATCGGCCGAGTCTGGTCCACCGACGGACTTCAACCCTGAACGCCCGAAGTGGGCTCGCCGCGGCGTCGACACGACGCGAAACTACCGTAGATGCCTTCGCATCTTACCAGGCCCCGCCCAAGTCAAGAAAATCATACAACGACGACTCGTTTCTTAGACAGACCTGCAATATGTTGTTGTCTGTGATGTTGCGGGACCCCCACGTCGTCCTAGTTCACAAAGCATGGTCACTCACAAAAACTCATAAGTAGCAAGTTTTGCATGCCGTTCCCACATGAGCTGCGCTCGCTGCGCCTGCTTGTCTGCAACGCAAAACGCTAGCACCAAAGTTGCGTCCATCGTCGGCCGATGCTGGTAAACATGTTAGACGAGACAGCACCTACGTACCTGCTTCCTGCATGCAACTGTTCCGCGCATCTGAGGGCAACAGTGGCAACGGCTAGGTACCAAATTCGGCAAACACGCATAGGGGACAATTTTCAGCTTTAGACTGTCCCCTCGGAAACGCTGCATCAAAAAAGCTGCGCTATCGTATCTGCAGCGCTGTATACTGTTGCTCGTACGTATTGCAAAGTACTGATAGGATGTAATTGTACTTCCATCGTCCATAATCGACAACTCATAAGCGCTGTATGCTCTTCCGCGCGCTCTTGGCTGGAAGAGGACAGAGCCTGAAAAAGCCAGTCAGAATGCATCTCAACCACTTCGCCCACCACAGGAATTCTGAGATCGGGGCCTTCAAGGCTCACTCGAACGAGAAATCCTGGCATGGGTCTCCATGTGACAAAATGTTGTAACCCTAGGTAACCTTGGGTTCACGTACCCCCAATGTGTCGGCGAGCTGGAGCACGATCTATCTGCACAAAATCCAAAACTGATTGCTGACTCTTTCCCTTCCTCCTCGTACCCTCGCCATCCTCCCCATGCTCCCACATTCCTCTCATCCCCCTCATCCTCTTCATCCCTCTCCTCGTTCCTCCCTCCTCCTTCTTCTCTCCTGATCCTCATCCCGCCGCAGCACCCCCGACCACAAAGCACAGCGGCGGGTTAAGACGAAGGGCGCTAGATAAAGAGTGCAAGAGATAACATTTAAAACATGGAAACCTGACCAGACAAGAACGGGGAACGCCGCTTTCGTCCACTGGGACCGGTGGGCAAAGACGAGGAATAGAAAGAAGAAAAGGAGGACAAGAAGCCGATCAAGAGGACGACCGTGTGGAGAATGGGGAGGATCGTGAGGGGGAGCAGGAGGAGAACGAGGAGGGAGAGACACTCAGGGACGATGACGAAGGGAACAACGAGGTTGAACATGATGAAGAATGAGGATGACGACGACGACGGAGGAAAACAAGAAGCAAGAGGAGAATGACATCGAAGGAGGGATCCCGGTGACCTGACCCGGCTACCCTGGGGGCTGCGGGCGCCGTCTAGGGATGTCCTGGGGCCCGTAAGGGGTTTCTTGGGGGACTCTTGGGTCCTCCTGTGGGCTTCTGGGGTCTTCTTGGGCTGTCTGAGCGTGTCTTGGGGTTTGTTTGGGGCTCTCTTGGGCCGTCTCAGCGCCATCTTGGAGCTCTCTTCGGCCGCTTGTGCGCCTCCTGTGGAGAAAGGTTCAGGTTCAGATCCTAACTGCACGGTCCAGATCAGAGACAAACGGTTCAGACCCCAATTGGTTCATGGAAATTGGCAAGAGAACGCACGTCATGCTGACCCTGGGCGCGCGAGAGAACGGGCCCGCCAACTGCCCACCCTGTTCCGTTTCCGGGAAATCCCGAAAATCCGGCGACAAATTGCAAACCCGCGCCCTCGCGGGGGAGATTCTCGGAAAACTGGCACACAGAGCCTCCCCAAGGAGACCTCAGAGGGCCCCCTGTTCCGTTTCCAAGTACTCCCGGAAATCTGGCCCTCGCGTGGGCCATCCTCAGAAAACCGGCTACCCGTGCCTCCCCAAGGAGGCCCTCAGAGGCCCGTGCCGTTTTCAAGAAATCCGATAATATTTGGCGACAAATTCCACACCCAACCGGCGCCTTCGCGTGGGACACTCCAGGGTGGCCCTGAGACGCGCGCTGGGGCGAACACCGAACAATCGTACCACCGTGTTCTAGAGTGCGAACCGTTTTTTCGGCCATGGTTCGAGTAGCTCTCAGGCGCCCCGATGCTCTGGACATACGCTTCCGATGCTGCTGAAACTCCCGGTGCACGTGAGACCTCTGCAGCAGCTCCGAGTCCCTGGATGAGGTCGACCAACCGAACGTTTGCCCTCGCATGTTATAATGTGCGAGTAAGTGTTCGGACATAGCTCGAGGAGCAAGCCGATCTCAGGCTGTTGGGCCATGCGAAGAGAAGCTTGTGATGCTCCTGAACCTATTCGTCTGCATTTTATAGCTGCTCCAAACGTCGAGATTACATCGAAAGACCGAGCGCTTGCATCAAAGAGTTGCAGAGTGCGAACAGTTGTTGGGTCATAGCTCGGGTAGCAGGCCGAGTCTAGGCGCCCCGATCATCTGGACTAGAGCTTCTGATGCGACTGCAGCTTTCGATGCACATGGAATCTCTGTAGCTGGCCTCGCTCTCAAGCAAAGTTAGCAAAATTACACGTTCTGCAAAAATTCCGGGGCATCTCGGCTCCTATCGAGCCGCCGCCCACGCCGCACCCACCGCGGCCACCTCGTCATCGCGCACCTCCCGAGCAAAACCGTCTAGCGCTCCGCCGCCAGCGCCCGCCCATTCATTCTCTCCCGCATCCCCAGCGGGCCGCTTCTCTGCTGCCTGCAGCTCCGACTGCAGGAGCTCTTTGCCGTCTGGTCTAAGCTTCCCTCGCGGCCGCCCTAGCTCCTCTGCGTCCGCGTCGAGGTTCGTTGCGACCTGACAACGTCGCAGCGCAATTTCTCCATCGGGCCCACGCCACCCATCCCTTCGCTGGCAAAAGAGCCTCGCTGTCGCGGCACCAGCCTACTGGTTCTCACCCCCTTTTTGATGGGGGACCGCCCTGGCACATCTCTCTGGGCGGACCCGAGGTGGCCGGAGAGGGGCAACCCATCGCTCCGGCCGATCAGGGCAGGTCGGGCGGGGATCACCGCGGTCGAAGTACTCGCCCGCTTGTGTGGCTAACCACGCAGTTAAAGATGCGCGTCGCCTGGCTCCTGCAATCGCGGCTGCAACGGATCTGAGGATCTTGAGAGTCTCATCGGTGCTCCCGCTCACGCCTGACCCATGGGCAGCGGCAGGTAGGAGCCCTGTTCGCCAGAGTGTCCTGACCTTATGCTGGGTTCCACGAGCGAGCTCCCGTAGCCCATCTTTTCGGGCGACCAGTCCTGCGCATCGCCTCCTCTCGATGACTCGTCGGAGTTTGCGTCCACATGGCTCAAGTCCAAATTTCCTCAGGTGCGTGCACGTCTTGATTCGCATTGCCCTGGTGTTCTTCCAAATGCATCGCTTGGCCTTGTAGCTGCTAGTGACGCATCCACTTTTAGAAGCTTGAATCATGAGGCCCATGTCGTAGACGCGTCTGATGAATTACGCCACCGCAGGGAAGAGGACGAATGATTGCTTTGGATTCGCCCCTGTCCATTGAAAGCATGCGTCGTCCATGAACATACGTGGTACTACGCTGTCATGTCTGGCTTTGATGTCGATCAAGTTACTGTGAAGTAGCAAATGCACCATCGCAGAAGCATGTGAGCAGCCAGACAGGGCGACCTGGTAACCGGTATATTCGTAAGACAGAGATCCCCAAGCTCACACTGTGCGTGGGCACTGGTAGCTAATAGAGGATCATCCATAATAGCCTGAGCGGGTAGCCAAGAGAGTGCGGTTTATTCGATTATAGTATGAAGCTTGATCATCTCGAAACATGTGTACACATCAATGAGCAATGTGACCGGCGTGTGGACTTTCAGCTGTGCCAATTCTGATTGGAGACTCTGTGCAAAAAGCAGAGACGAGAGAGGTGCATCCTGGCCGAGCCCCCCAGAAAAAACGGTTCTGATGCTGCTGCTCCCAGTCGCGCGCTATCGGCCTACGGGGTCGTGACCATATCCTGACACAATTAGTGATGAGGGCGACCAGTCGATGTCCTCCTGATGGTTTGGATAATCGTATCATTCTGGTTTGCAAGCGTTGTGAGGGCCAGCAGCAAAGTGATTCGCATCGTCGTAGCAATTGTAGCAAAGCTTCCAACCCGTAGCCAGAGATGACGTCCAAGGCTCTGGGATGTATGTTAACATGTCCAATCGCCGAACTGAGCTTGAACTGTCTGGGTACTTGCCGCAGCTGTGGTACCTCTGCCCAGGTGTCCATGCAAGAGTCCGCCATCTCAGAGGGTTGCGTGGCAGTGGTAAAGTCCAGCACCCCCTGTAAGTCCCGAAGTAGAGATAATATATGCGCCTGTCCAGCTCCATTCGCGAAGGAAGCTTGGGCCCATTCACTCCACTCAGCCGCTTTGAAGTAACCAATCGCCTGTGTGACCTTCTCAACTTTGTCGATCATGCTCTGGGCGGCCTCAAAGAAGCTGTCCTGGCAGAAGGTGCTGCTGAGGACCCCAAAACAAACATGCTCCAAGCCCTCCGCATCAAGATGTGGTGCAATCCACTTGGTCATCGAGGCTCTGTGGAAAAAAACCCTGGAGGTACCAAGCTAACTTGGCGAGGAGCTTCACCTCCTTATGATGTACATCAGGTGGCACTTCCTTGTCGTCAATAGTTTGATTAGTGCCAAATGTGGCCAGGGGGGGAGGGAGGGAGCGGAGGGAGGGAGAGGAGGGAGGAGGAAGCAGGCAGCAGGCAGGGAGAGGAAGGGGAGACGGTAGGAGGCAGGAGGCGGGAGGAATGAGTGAAGAGAGACGATGTTTCGGATGTATCATTCTCCAGATGGCCACAGCGGGGGGGGCAGGGAGGAGGGGGGCAACTCCTCCGCGCGGGGTAGCCACGCTGTCATCGAGCTGCCAGCTTTCATGCCAACGGCACTACCAAGGCATTCGCGACGTCGCGAAACAATATGATTACTTCGCTACTTGCGCGATAACTGTGCGCTTCCGCTACTGACAGGCACTGTGGCGTACGGACGAATGCAAGACACGCGCTCGGAGCTAGCATGATGCCAACCTTGTAAAAAATGATCCACCGATCCAGGTGGACTCAACTCATACTCCGAACTCCGAGCGGGGCTCGACCACTCACATTGTGGGGCAGCTGAAAGCCGCGACGAGCCGCTGCCCCAAGTCCAGCGACCTCGTTCCACGCGACACGGCGGCACCCACGTGGACAGAGGCTGGTGCCGCGTGGGGGCTGAGGGACCGTGTCGGTGGAGCATTGAGGGTAATCTGTGAGGTTGGTGCCCGTTGTCTATTTCCGTCTCGCGCTCTGACCGACAGCGTCCGTTGGCGAATGCACAAGCAACGCTGGGATCTGACTGTTACGCGTTCGCATCAGCTGGCAATGCTCTGCTCCATATGCCAGCATTTTCTTCCCCGGCGGAAAACCTGCTTCGACGGGAAGAGACGAACATAGTGCCTGGCCGTCGCCTCTGATTATGGAAAAGGTTCCCCTGTCGAACGCATCAGGCTTATGCACTCGTAGCACAAGTCAGCTACCTGTAATTCTGGATTCCAGCTTCCTGAGGGCGCTGGACATGCGACAAAAGCCGAACTGCTCCGCTACCCAGCAAAGAAGAGGGGATGATAGCAGGAGACCTGTGCCTCTCTGGTGCTCATCCCTCCCTCCCACAGCCGTGCAGCGCTGTAGGGGAGCGACGAGAGCCGGATCGGCTGACCCCTTCTGGATCACCAGGCGTGGGAAACTGCTCCCGCTTCCAAAACTCCTGCCTCGCCTGACCCTTGCACGGCTCACTTCAGGCAGCAACACAGGGCCTGAAAACATGTCTCACTCGGTCCTGCACCGCATCAGGCATCCAAAAGGTACTTGCAAGATAGCTCAAGACGGCCCAGTGTGTTCTCCAAGAGACCCCCAGACAGCTGAAAGGTTCCTCGAGGCGGTCAGTGGGCCTC
>CAUYUJ010014856.1:113263-145763 GCA_963575745.1 Prorocentrum cordatum | reverse complement strand
TCTCAAAGCGATGGAGAAGGGGTGTGGTGAGGAGGGCCCAGCGCTGACCCAAGAAATCCACGCGGACATCGTCAAGTTTATGGTTGTGCCTATACTTCTATCTAGGTAGAAAGGTAACCGAGGAAAATTCTCGATTCTCCTTCAAGTCAAGCTGATCAAGCTGGACCATCACAACACGTCGATGCAGATGTTGTGCCAATATCGGGCCAAAGTTCCGTCCCTTGCTGGATTCCTAAAAGTCAAACGGACTATACTGACGATGTGCGCGCAACAGCGTACAGAAGCATGCCCCCTTTGACACCCCACACTCCTCGGGGCGCGGCCAAGAGGGGGGTGTCTAAGAGGGGGGGGGCGTAAATCATGGCCGGCGGCACGTGCGCGGCCCAGGGGGGGGGGGGCCAGGGACGTAATGAAACAAGAAGAGGCGCCATGAGATCTGGGGAAATATCATGGCCCGCGCCATGATATCCACCCGCCCTAGTCTTCCCCCCCCTCTTTGCCGCCCCCGAGCTTTGTAAGACTCGTGATAACGCCCGTTGCCCGGACGCCCTACCAACCCTCCCCCACCCCCTTGTCACGTCACGATTCGTGCTGGCGCCGACTGGAAATTGCCTTGGGTAACTGCACTCCTGGACGGCCCCAGCACAAACCTAGACGTCATCAGCCCCGTCTCCTATCCTCTCAGTTCGCCTCCCCCTCCGTTAACGGCCTCTGTCCACCACTGTGCCGCTGGGCACGGAGTGGGCGTGTCTTCAAATCCTTTGCCCAATCCCCTGACCATCAGTCCTTAATCCTGACGATCCACTTTCTGGCGGACGAGACAGCCCAGGGGGCGGGCACTACACGGATTCGCCAGAGCGCCTCGTCGAAGACATGGGCGATCGGAGCCTCTAGATAAGTGTAATGTTCCCCACTTGGGGATTTGCGGGGCGGCGACTCATCCGTATCCAGGCATGCGACGTCTTGAATTTTTCTGTGCGGGGTCCCTGGAAGTCCCGACCCTTTCCCTGGGACCCGCTTTTCGTCCTGTCGTTTTTGTCGGGCCCCTGGCCCCGCGAGGGCCCCGAGAGGCCGAAGACGACGGGAAATCTCCCGTCCTGACCTTGTTTACGACGCGAGCACGCCTGTGTACGTGCCCAATCGCCCGGGGGATCGATCTTCGTCGAGGCGGCCGAGCTGTCGGCAACTTCTGGGCCGCACGCACTGCGACCGCCGACCTTGGCCTCCGCAGCGCCCCCCTCCAACGGGGACTCCACCAACGGGTACTTTGGCCAGTGGCCAGGCAAGTCCAATGCTCCCCGATGTGGGCAACGCTGCAATGCCAGCATTGGGGCAACGTCTGTCGCTGGACCGCCCGAATCGCATCGAACCGGACCGACCAAGGCAAACATGGGACCAAGGAACGGGTCCTTCCTTGTTGCGGCCAGGCTGGGCTCGGAGCTGCCGCGAAGCTCGGGGCGGCTCGCGAGGGACCCCCAGAGCGATCAAGCGGCCTCGAAGCTGGAAGCAGTCCGGGGGCCAGTCGACACAACGGTCGCCCTCCCCTAGGCCCTCCCCTAGAGTGCCAACTTTCGGCAATTTTCCCAAATACCCCTTAGTGAGTACCCGTTACGGTGCCGCTGACCTCCCCCTGAGGCGCCCCGACCGGCTGGCGGGACAGCCGCGGACGGCGGCGGACGGCGAGGCCGGCTCGCCCCCACGGGCAGAAGAGCCCCCCCACCCGCGGGGACGGCAGTGCGCCGGCAAGCCCAGATGACGGCGGAAGGTGTTGTCGCCAGCTCCGGGGGGGGCCCTCACCCGGCGCTGGGGCCGTGAAAAACGGCTGGGGATGACCCTGAGATTCTGGCGTTGCAATTTTTGTCACAACGGGCGTTTGAACCCCGTTTCGGGCCCCGGGAACCTCACCGGTCGATCCGGCTGGAACAATAATGCGCAGAAAGATAGGGTCCGGGGCTGCAGTCGTGATGTCTTGCGATGTTGATTTTTTTTCGCGACGTCGGGTCTCAGGGAGGAAGTGGCCCAGGGGAGAGGGCCAGGACCTCCAGGGGCCCCGTGCTGGAGACAGAACGGCCCAGACATGCGAGGTCCTGAAGTTTTCAAGGCGAGATTTCTGGAATTCCCGACCCGTTCCCTGGGAGCGGTGTTTCATCCCGAGTCGTGTTGTGGCCAGTCCCCGGGCCCAGCGAGCACCCCCAAAGGCCGAAAACTGCCGAAGAACTCCCGTCCTGACGTTTCCACGGCGGGAGCACGCCTGTGTAATGCGGGATGACGATGAATAAAACAAATGGGAGAGAACGATTAAAAACATATTTTTCTGTGATTTATGCACAATTTTCTGACCGGAGGAGGACGATCGAAAAGAAATAGTTATCCAGCCCGCGGCCGGTCATTTATTAATCGTCATCCTCCATGCCATGACGTACCCATCGCCTGGGGGATCGATCCTCGTCGAGGCGGCCGAGCTGTCGGCAGCTTCTGGGCCGCACGCACTGCGACCGCCGACCTCGGCCTCCCCCCTCGCAGCGCCCCACCGGCTGGCGGGACGGCCGCGGACGGCGGCGGGGGCAAGGGGGACCCCCTCCTCCTCCTCCTCCTCCTCCTTCTCCTCCTTCTCATCCTCCTCTTCCTCCTCCTCCCTCCTCCTCCTCCTCCCCTCCTCCTCCCCCTCCTCCTCGTCCTCCTCCTCCTCCCGCTCCTCCTCCTCCTCCTCCTCCTCCTCCTCCTCCTCCTCCTGCAGCTGGAAAAACACCGCAACGCACCCGTTCGCTGGGGAGCCCTCGGCCCTCGGTGCCCCGTGCCGGCCGGCCGGCGCGCGCAGGCGGCCGGCGCGCGCCGAGCGGGGCGCACCGGGCGCGGGCCAGCGGCCCCCGTATTGGCGGCGGTGCGCAGTCGGAGGGGCGGCACCCAGACACCCCGAGGATCGTTGTCGCCAGCCCCAAATGATACCCCCGAGGATCGCTGCATCGCGGAAGTTTCGAGACGGCAGGCGTTCCTCGGTTCCCGGGCCTCGGGGCCATCCAGGAACGACTGCCCCGAGGATCGTGTCGCCAGCCCCGGACGAGACCCCGGGCACGCGGCGTCGCGGAAGTTTCGAGACGGCAGGCGTTCTTCGGTTTCTGGGCCTCGGGGCCATCCAGGAGCGACCACCCCGAGGAAACTCTGGAGACGTCGAGGATCCGTGCCTCGAGGGACCGTGAGAAAAATATCTGGAATGAGCAAACAGAGCGCACATGGGAGCCGACGCAACGAACATATCGTGACTTCGGATGTCTGGGGGCCGCAGTTGGCTGGGGTCACCCTGCCAGGACGCTGGAAACACACATGGCTAGATTCACACCGTCGTTGTCCTCCTCTTCATCCTCCTCCTCCTCCTCCTCCTCCTCCTCCTCCTCCTGAGCATCATCATCATCATCATCATCATCATCATCATCATCATCATCATCATCATCAGCAGCAGCAGCAGCAGCAGCAGCATCACATTCACCATCATCATCGTCGTCGTCAGCATTACCCTCATCATCAACCATCATCGTCATCAACCTCAGCATCATCATAATAATAATCATAATCATCACCATCAGCAACATGACCATCGGCATCATCATCAGCATCCGCATCATCAACAACATCATCAGCAGCATCATCATAACATATCATCATCAACAGCATAATCAACATCGTGATCGTCAGCATCATCGTTATACTTATAATTACCAAAGAAAACAAATGCGAACAAAAAAAATACCCATATAACATTAAGTACTAGTGATCCTCATACGGCCATCAACAACATGGTAATACTAATACGAATCGTGACATGGTGCTAGTACAAATGACAATACTAATAGCATGCACAGTTACAATAACAATACTGATACGAATAATAAGAATAACCCTCATCATCATTACCATCGGCATCAGCATCAACATCTTCATCAACATCACCATCATCAACAACATAATTTGTATCATCACCATCCGCATCACCATCATCATCACCAGCAACAACAACATCAACATCGACAGCATCACGTTCGTGATGCTCCTCCTCCTCCTGCCGTGTGCGTGTTCTCTTCTCGCTCAGGCTGAGCACACCATGTATGTCCAGGCTCCTGGAGTAAGGGGCGAGGGGGCCAAAGAAAAAGCCAGACGGGTCCTCTGGAGGTGCAAGAAGAGTCCCGCCCAGATCGGCTGATTCTGCGCATGTTCGGCTGCTTCGCAGCGACAACAACAACAGCAGCAATAACAACAATACTTTCAAGACTGTTCGTTCTTAAATGCTCGCGTGCCAGTCCGCATGCATATCCCACCCCCTCGATACCCGCCCTATTTGACTTCGATCGTACCGCCCCGGGGGGCAGATCGTCCTTACCTACCGCGTGTATTTGGCGCAGGAACTGAAACAACTGGGCAAGAGAGGACGGATGGAAGGGGAATGGAGACGGATGGAGCACGGGATTAGCAGGAGGGGCGCTAGGAGCAGACAACGCGTTGCATTACCAGGTAGGCCCTAACAGGCGGATCGGGAAGGCGGGCCCAAGCGGCCAGGTCGAGCAGGCGGGTCGCTGAAGGGCGAATGCGGCGTGAATCGGGAGGAAGTCTCGAGCGATAGCGCGATTCCCAAGTGAATCGAAACACACAAAAAAAACAGAGCGAGAGCGCGATTCCTGAGCGTCGAGGACGCGGCGCTTAAATTAATCCCACCAAACCTCTGGGCATAAGTGGTTGAACGAGTTTCGTTTTCTCTCTGCCCAAAATCCCTCCTTCTCCTCAAGCGGCACGGCCGTCCTGGCATCCAAAGAGTAGCAACAAGACTGCTCTGAAGGATCACCCTGCGGTTTCCAGCATCCGGAAGTAGCGGCAAGACTGGTCTGAAGGACCCCCTAGTGGTGCTAAATTGTGAGGACGTCCCAAGCAAGCGCGCCCTTTCTGCGGTTCGGGCCCTCTTTGCCCAAGGCCTCCTGGAATAAAACTTGTGAGGAAGTGCCGCACGGGAGCGTTGTTGTTGGGGACCGGATTGGGCGGTACCCCGAAACGCTTGAGCGTGCGCCTCAATTTCGAAGGAACTGCAGCCGGCGCCGAGGCGAAAGCGCCAAAGCGCCTGTGGCGAGGTCAAACCAAAATAATTTGCTCGTACTTCACATTTGACAACAACACCTAAAACTAGCGGGTACGTTTGGTTGGTTGGTTCTTCGGCCCCCCGCCCCCAGGGTGGCCAGCCAACCACGTCAAAAGGGCGACCAGGCAACCCTATCAGCGAGTCGGGGCCAAAATGGCTGCGCCGAGCGTTGCGTCCCTTGCGTTCATCCCCACCATCATCATCACCATCACAATCACCATCACCGTCATCATCATCAGCATCAGCATCATCAGCATCATCAGTATCATCAGTATCATCATCATCATCATCATCATCATCATCATCATCATCACCATCACCATCACCATCACCATCACCATCATCATCATCATCATCATCATCATCATCATCATCATCATCATCATCATCATCATCATCATAATCATAATCACCATCATCATCAACATCATTATATTAATAAGCAGAATCATCATCAGCAGCATCAGCATCATGAGCATCATCATCAGCATCATCATCATCATCACCAACATCATCATCAGCAGCAGCATGATCAACATCATCATCAGAAGCATCATCAGCATCATCAGCGGCAGCGCCATCGTCATCATCATCATCATCATCATCAACCTCCTCATCATCATCATAATCATCCGCATCAACATCATCATCAGCATCACCGTCTTCATCATCATCATCATCATCATCATCATCATAATCATCATCATATTCATAATCAGCATCACCATCATCATCAACATCATCATCATATTAATGAGCATAATCATCATCAATAGCATCAGCATCAGCATCAGCATCAGCATCATCACCAACATCATCATCAGCAGCAGCATGATCAACATCATCATCAGCAGCATCATCAGCATCATCAGCGACAGCGCCATCGTCATCATCATCATCAACCTCCTCATCATCATCATAAACATCCGCATCAACATCAGCATCAACATCGCCATCTTCAGCATAACCATCATCATCAACAACACAATCATCGTCATTCTCGTTGTAATCGTCATTGTCATCGTCACCGTCATCGTCATCATCAACATCACCATCAACATCATCATCACCACACCAGCATCACCACCACCAAAATCATCATCATCATCATCATCGTCATTATCATCAGCTTCATCGTCATCGTCATCAGCATCATCATCGTCATCAGCATTACCAGCATCATCATCATCAGCAACATCAGCATGAACATCATCATCATAACCATTATCATCAGCAGCAAGATAATCATCGTCATCGAGGTCGTCATCGTCACCGTCATGGTCATCGACATCATCATAGTCATCAACATCAACATCAACATCAACATCAACATCATCAACACCACACCATGATCACCACCACCACCATCATCATCATCATCATCATCATCACCGTCATCACCATCATAATCATCATCATCATCATCATCATCATCATCATCATCATCATCATCATCATCATCATCATCATCATAATCATTATCGACGCGAATTGCGAGAAACTGCTTGCCGCGATCCGGATTTAGGCCGCCGAATGCCTGAGTAATCACACCTGCCACGGAGGCAAACTTCTGGCGGCACGCGATACGCATGCAAATATGTAGCCAGGCTCCCACCTTCAGCTCTCAACAACTCTCGATGGCTGTTGGGCACAAACGCAGCAGGATGAATATGACTGACTGCGGGGTCCACTGATGCTGAAGCTTAACTAAGCGATGCATGGCTTTGCCCCGCCCCCCGCGGCAGCGCCTTCTCTTGCAGTGATCCCGACTGTTCTGGTGGACATGCGAGACGGGCTTGGCAGCATCGCGGGGATCGTCGCCCGGCGACGACGGGAATTCCTGACCAGCTCTTGTTTTTGGACCTCAATATCGTGGGCAACAGCTGCAACTTGCGCACTCACGCCGTCACGCGGATGGTTTCGGCTTGGCCCTGATCGGCTAACTATGTCCAACGTTTGCATGTTGGGACGTTGGGCGCGTTGGGGCCCGAATGCCGCCAGATGCCGACGCACCGCACCAAAATTTCCCACAATCGCTTCTCGTGCGTCCTTGCCAATTGTACCACATGTGGCACGATGGCTGGTGGCCACCTTCAACTGTTTGATGCTGCCTCGCAACTCCGAGTGCTGCTGGCCTTTTTGGATCCCCATCCTTGCAGTCAACCGTGCCCGAAGAATGCTGAGACCCAAGTAAGGAAACGTACTCCCCTGAAGCTCATCCAGCCGCTGCGCCAACCTACCGTCACGACGGTTGCCACCGACACCAACCCCTCGAGGAGGGCGAACGCTGCTGGAGAGGCCTGCTTGCTGCGCGCGTCGTGGTGTCGTTCGTGCTGCGCGTCGAGGTGCTGGGGAGGCCTGCTCGCCAGCCTTGCAAGCGACACGGGAACGCCAGCCTGTGATCCTGCCGTATGAGCACTCCGATCTGGGCACCCTCGGTCCAGTCAGAGCCGTCGGCCCTGCGGGGTGCCCCGCGGGGCCCGCAGCCTGCTCCGACAGAGGAGCTCACCGAGAGCAGCGCCTCCCCGCCGGATGGGCGCGCGGGGGACGCGGGACGGTGCCACAGTGGCCTGCAACAGCACGTAGTCGTTCTGAAGAGGCATGCTGCTGAAAGCTCGGTCACCGTCCCCGAGCCAGCACGGCTAACGATTACTGTGGACCTGCGCTCCGAGGCCAGGATCCGTTGTAGGCAACTGCGGGTTCGCCAACCACACAGCCAGCTGGCAAGACAGCCGACCAGCCCGTCAACCAACCAACAACCTGTCGACCGCCAATCGACCAATGCACCCGCCAATCAACCCGCCAATCAACCCCAGAAAATCAAAGCGACGCAGCCACGCAGACAGTCAGACGGGGAGGGCAGCGGCATGGGCCGCAGCCCTCCGGATGAATGATTGATCGACGTCGAGCCGAAGGTGTAGAAATTACTACAGATCTTGACTGCAACGGGGCAAGAGGAGAGCAGGAGGCAGAGGGGCAGAGCAGACGAAGGTGTGAGCAGGGGGATGCCAGACGACCGACGTCGAGGCCGATGCCCATCAAGAGAAAGTCGTCCTGTTCCGCAAAATGGTCGCGGCGCTCTCCTCGCCCTGTCCCCTCCCCACCCCGCTCCCTCCGTCGCTCCCTCCCTGCTCATCCGGATCCTTCTCGACATCCTCAGTATCATTCCCTGTCTCCTCTGTCTCCTCATCCCCTCCTCCTCCTCCGCCGCCGCCCCCCTCTTCCACCTCCTCCCTCCATACCCTCCTCCTGCGCGGCATAGGCAGAAGCGGCTCTTATCGGCTGCACTCTCCGGAGGGGGGAGAGGGATGGGGGAGTGGGGGTGAGTGCAGGGGAGAACCGAAGGGAGGGGGACGCGGACGAGAAGCAGGATCGGAGGGGGCCGAGAAGCAGGATCGGAGGACGACCGGAGAGAAAAGCGAAAAGGGAGCTATGTGTGGCACGAGGGCGGAGGAGGAGATAAATGAGAGCCGGTAAGCGAAAGTACTCGAAGGAGCGGTCCGGGAGAGGGGATGGGGTGGGGAGAAGCAGCAGAAGAGGAGAGGAAGAGGGGCGAACGAGAGGGGAGGCCAGAGGCCGGGGGGGGAGAGACGGGGCCGGCGGACGGGAGCAGGCACCCGGGAGCAGAGGGAGGAAGGACGAGCACGCGGGGGAGAGAGAGAGAGAGCTGGGACGTCCGAGAAGTGTCGATGCCGCTGCTCCCCGCGCCTCTCCAGGGCTGCGGTATGACCAGATGTTCGATGCGAGTTCCGCCGTGGCGACGAGGGCCTCCCAGGAGGCCCTGAAACACTGAAACACGCCCAAACGACGGAAGGGTAGCGGTATCGGCACCTCCTCTTCGAAACGTCGGGGCCTCCCAAATGGAGTGCGCGCAGATCTGGTCGAACAAAATCGTGCTGCATCGCCAATGCATCGGCGATGAACGCGCGACGTCGGCGTAGAGAACACCGTGCGCCACATCGAGCCGCATCGCCGATGCCCTGGCGATGCGGCGGCATCCTCCGCTCCCATCAGAAGAAGCAACAATGGCATAAACGTAAACTCATGGCGCTCCGCGCGGACGTCTTGGGTATGTGCCGGACTCCCCTCCCTGGCGCGCGGAGCGCGCCAGGGGCGGCGCCGCCGCCGAGCGGGGGCCCGCGCAGATCCGAGAAAACCGCGCGGAGCGCCCAAAGTTTATGTCTGTGCAAGTTTTCTTCCTCGACCCGTCTGCTCGGGCCCCGCTTGGGATGCCTGGGAGAGCAGGGAAAAGAGTGATAGGCCTGTTTTCCACCACCACCACCAGAAGTTGGAGGGGGGAAGGAGGTGGAGGATGAGGATGAGGATGAGGATGAGGATGAGGAGGAGGAGGAGGAGGAGGAGGAGGAGGAGGGGGGAGGAGGGGGGGGGGGGGGGAGGGGGAGGAGGAGGAGAGCGGGAGGAGGGGAGGGAGGAGGCGGAGGAGGAGGAGGAGGACGAGGAGGACTCCCTCCCCCCTAGAAGAGGGGCGCGGCTGCGCCAGGGCTGCCGCGAGGCGCTGCCACGGCAGCGCCGCGGCCTCTCGGTGCAGCGCGCGCCCTCGGCGACCGCCCGCCGCGCGGCCCTCCGCCACGGCCTCGGCCCGCTGCGAGAGGCGCCGCGGCCGCGGCGGCGGCCCCCGCGGCCGTCAGCCGCCCTCCGCCGCGGCCTCCGCGGCGGCGGCCGCCGCGGCCTCTGCGGCCGCCCGCTGCAGGAGCTCGTCCCGCACGGCGGCGCAGGCGCGGTCCTTCGCAAGTCCCAGAGTTCCCCCCTGTTTTGCTCCCTGTCCTCTGGATCTTTGTCCTCCCCTCCGCTTCCCCACAGCTTCCCATAGTTAGGGGGAAACAAACCTACCTCGCTTTTGACCACCCTCGCTTCCAAGAGATACCAAGCGATGCCAAACTACGGCCTGTACTGGTCAGGCCGCTTGACCAGGAGGCGCGTGGTATGACTTGGTCTTGCCTGGAAGCGAAAGCGGGGTGGGTAATTCACGCTCTGAACAGTTATTTCCCCGGGGGAGTCGACGACCCATCGTGCCCGTGCTTCGTGCCCTCCTGCGTCCTGCTGCAGGGCCGCGGGCAGCTCGTGGCCGTGGGCGTGCAGGTGCACCAGCGGCCCGCGGTAGAGCCCGGCCAGCGCCCCGGAGCTGGCGCGGCAGAGGTCCCGACGCCCGACGGGCGAAGAGGAGACAGCGGCGGCAGCAGGCGCGCTCGGAGCTCCGCGCGGAGCTCTCGGACCTGCGCGGGGGCCCCCCCCCCCCGGGGGGCGCCCCTGGCGCGCGCTCCGCGCCCCAGGGCGAGACCAGGGGCCCCAGCGCCGACGCAAGACGGCCGCGCAGAGCCCTCTGAGCGCTTGTGCCTCTGGAGCTCTGTCTTCCTCTTCCGGACGAGGTGCAGGGACCGCAGGGGGATGCTGGCGGGGCCCGGGGCCTCGCCCGGGCGCCCAAGCAGCTCGGCGGCCGCGGGGAGCCCCAGCGAGACGCCGCCGGCGCACACGACAAACCTCCACCTCGAGGCCGGCGGCAGCGGCTCGCCGAGCGCCTCTAGCATGCCGGGCAGGCTCAGCAGCGTGACGACCGCCGCGCCCTGGGAGAAGCCGAAGAGGCCGTCGAACGGGCCATGCTGCTCCACGTAGCGGACCACGCTAGGGGAACGAGCGATGACAGAAAACATACAAATTCGGAGGTCCACGCGGATTTCTCGGATCCGTGCTGGACCCCCCTGGCGGCGCCTCTGGCGCCTCACCTGGCGCGCGGAGCGCGCCAGGGAGGGGGGTCCAGCGCCGATCCGAGAAATCCGCGCGGACCTCAGAGTTGTTATGCTTATGGATTTCCTCTTACCCCTAAAACGTAGCGGAGCGTGCGTCGGAGCTTCGACGGCGTCAGCGGCCACTCCCACCAGGAGCGGAACGGCTGGTCAGACAGCTGGCGGAAGCTGCCGGAGCGGGGCTGGCACTGGAAGGGCCCGTGGAGCAGGGCCACGTTCGGGTCGGGCGAAAGGGGGGGAATAGCAAAGCGGGGGGTTTGAGAATCAGCTCACGTAGCTGATTTTCCCGGCGCCAGAGGCGGCCATGTATCGAGGAATGGGCCCCTCGGTGAGGCAGAAACCAGCTGCATGCAGCAAATTCCGTACCCCCCCCTTTCCCAATCCCCCCCTTTCGTCCGGCCCGACACGTGCGCCCGCTGCAGGAGGCCCAGGTGCGCGAGCTGGAACAGCGTCAGGTCGTTGTTGGCACCGCTGCCGTGCAGGCACAGCAGGCGCAGGGGTCGCGGCTGCCCCCCGGGCGCCGCTACGGCAAACTGCGGAGGCACGGCCCCGCTGCGCTGCTGGAGGGACGGAAAGCGGCGACCATGACCACGGCTGCACGCAAACGCGTCGAGGCCGATCTTGCTCACCGCCCAGCCTGTAACTTGGCCACCGCCGATTCGTGGATCGGCCTGGCGAGTCGGCGACGGCCGGCATGGGCCATGACCGAGACTGGGGGACACAAAAAGGCACCGATGCCGCTGCTTCCCGGAGCTCTCCCGGGGTGTGCTCTGCCTAGAATTTCGAGGCGAATCCAGCGGTGGCGACGAGGGCCGCCCAGGAGACCCAAAAAGGGGAAAACGAGGGACATGCAGCGGTGTGGGTACCTTCTCCTCCTTCGATAGATTGGCGAAGACGAGATCTGGCAACATCTCGGCGACGGCCGGCATCGACCACGACTAAGACTTGGAAGCAGAACAACTGGCATAAATATAAACTTTTGCGGGTCCGTGCGGATTTCTTGGATCCGCGCTGGACCCCCTCCCTGGCGCGCGACGCCGCCAGGGGGGGCCTGGCGCGGATCCAGAAATCCGCGCGGAGCGCCAAAATCTTATTTTCATGCCGTTTCGGTCTTCTTCGGATGGCCACAAAGGGTTACGACGAGATCCGGAAGAAGGAAGCGCGTTAAACGGGGGCATCCAGCTGGGCCTGCTCCCCAGCCCCACCTTGGGATAACCCTCCCTCTACCAACCCCCGAACCTTTTCTTCCCCCGAAGGACTGGCGATGCGACGAGATCGGGCAACATCTCGGCCCTGGTTCGGGTCGGGCGAAAGGGGGGGATAGCAAAGGGGGGGCGTTGAGAATCAGCTCGCGTAGCTGATTTCCCTGGCGCATCCCGGCGCCAGAGGCGGCCATGTATCGAGGAATGGGCCCCTCGGTGGGTCCGAAACCAGCTGCATGCAGCAGATCTCGTAACCCCCCCTTTCCCAACCCCCCCCTTTCGTCCGGCCCGACTGGCCCGCGTGTTCCGTCTCTCCCGAGCTGCAGCTTCAGGGCCCGCTCGTCGGGGCCGAGCTCGACCTCCCCGCCCGCCGGCGCCGCGGGCGCCCGCCCGGCGCCGTGCAGGCGCCACCACGCCCAGACGGCCAGGTCCACCCCGCACCTCTCGGGGCCTCCCAACGGAGCGACGATCAGAAACGGGTGGGCCTTTTTCCACCACCACTACCATAGGTAGGAGAGGGAGGAGGGGGAGGAGGGGGAGGGGGAGAAGGAGGAGGAGGAGGACCTCCCCATCCTCCCCCCTCTCCCGTTCTACATTCGGGGATGGACAGACCCCCTTTTAGTAAAACGTGGTTTAGGGAAAACGACCTGAGGCTCAAACCTGGCGGGCGCAAGCCTGGAAAAAACGGCAAGGGCGCCCTCTCGAGAACCGAAAACGGACAATTCACTAGTCGACGTGTCACTGTTGGGGGTTCTGTCCACCCCCGATACTTATGATAGCGGTTGTGGAAAATTGGCCCATCAAAAACGGGTCTCACGCGAGATGCCATACCGACCATGCGCGGTGGCTTACGCGGGCCGCCAGCGCGTTGCGCTGGGCTGGGAGCAAGGGCGCGAACTTGCGCGAGCAGTTTTTACGCGCCAATGTCGGCGCCGACGACCCTGTTCTTTTGCGTCGCTCTACGGGGTCCGAAAAGTAGAAGAAATAACAAAAACGCCAACAACATAAACGTTTGGGGCGGCGCCGGAGGCACCGCCAGGGGTGGCCCAGCGCGGATCCAAGCAATCCGCTCGGAGTGCAAGACGGTTATGGTTATGGCGTTTTTCTTCTTCGAAATAGATGGGGTCGGAGGGTCCCGCCGCATCCCTCGCCGATGCATCGGCGATACGTCGGCGATGCATCGGCGACGTCGGCGCGGAGAAAATCGTGCTCCACATCGAGCCGCATCGCCGATGCATCGGCGGTGCAATCAACCGATCCCACTTGCTCGGACCCCGCTTGGCAGGCCTAGAGAACAATCCCGGGGAAACGAACAAACACCGATACCGCTACTCCCTGGGCCCGGGGCGCATTCTGGATAGAATGTCGAGGCGAATCCAACCGTGGCGACGAGTGACCCCCGGGAAGCTGAACAAGACGAGAACGAGGGAAGGGTAGCGGTATATGACCTTTTTCTCCTCCTTTGAGATCCACCGCGCACCACAGCCCCGACGACAGCAGCGCCACGCCCGCGTCCAGCAGCCGCTCGACCAGCGGGGCCGACTCCATCGGGGCCAGCGCTGATGGGCCTATTTTCCACCACCACTACCATAGGTATCACGGGGGAGAGGGGAGGATAGGGAGGTCCTCCCTCTCCTCCTCCTTCTCCCCCTCCTCCTCCTCCTCCTCCTCCTCCTCCTCCTCCTCCTCCTCCTCCTCCTCCTCCTCCTCCTCCTCCTCCCCGCAAATCCTACCTATGGTAGTGGCGGTGGAAAATCGGCCCATCAAGCGCGCGGGGGGGGGGGGGCCCGCCGACGCGCAGAGCCCCCTGTGGCGCCTGGCCCACCGCGGCTGCGGCACCGCCCTGCTGCCGTTGCTGCTCCTCCCGGTGCCGCTGCTCAACCTCCTCCCTCCTCCTACTCCTCCTCCTCTTCCTCCTCTTCCTCCTCCTGCTCCTCTTCCTTCTCTTTCCCTCCTCCTCCTCCTCCTCCTCCTCCTCCTCCTGATCTCCTCCTCCTCCTCTCCTCCTCCCTCCTCCTCCTCTCCCCCCTCCCACCCTCCCTCACCTGCTCCTCCTCCTTCTCCTCCTCCTCCTCCTCTCTCCCGCCCCATCCGCTCTTTCAGCCAGTGTCTCCTCCGACTCCGCCCCTGTCGTCGTCGTCCTCCTCCTCCTCCTCCTCCTCCTCTTCTCCTCTCCTCCTCCTCCTCCTCCTCCTCCTCTTCCTCCTCCTCCTCTTCCTCCTCCTCCTCCTCCTCCTCCTCCTCCTCCCTGTACTCTCCTCACCCCCGCCCCGAGCTTGGTGTTCTCGAGCAGCACTCTGGCTTGGCACATGTCCGGGTCTGTGGGCAGACTTTGTGGCACTTGGTGCAGTCTGCCTGCCCGTGGCTCTTATCGCACGACTGGGGCTCGCTTGTGCGCGCCGAGCGCTATAAGACACCTCCGAGGGCGCGAACTGTGAACCAAAAAGGAGGGCAAGATGGCCCAGCACTCACTCACTCAAGAGCCGCGCATGAACGGCGCATCGGCGAAAGAAACGACATGTACGTGTGTGTGTGTGTGTGTTTGTGCGTGAGAGAGAGAACAATTACCCTGGCGACGTACCCAACCCCTGCGCAAAAGCGGGGCGCAAATAGTTTAGGATACTTTATAAAGGGGGCGATGACGGAGCGAGGGTTACATATGTCTGCAGACGGAATTCGGGAGACTCGCAGGACACTGGCTACAGGAAAAGGGCTTGATAAAGCTGATGATTTACAATTCCTGAGCACTCCTAGCCACTTCGAAAACGGGGATCACAGCAGGCCTCGAAAGTGGCGACAGGTTCGCAGATCGCAGCCCCGCAGGGATGGCGAGGTCTCATTTGAATCTGCCCGTGGCCCTCACTGTGCTGGGCCCCCCAGCAGGCCTCGAAAATGGCGACAGTTTCGCAGATCGCAGCCCCCCAGGGATGGCGAGGTCTAATTTGAATCCGCGCGTGGCCCTCACTGTGCTGGGCCCCCCAGCAGGCCTCGAAAATGGCGACAGTTTCGCAGATCGCAGCCCCCCAGGGATGGCGAGGTCTAATTTGAATCCGCGCGATTACCCTCACTGTGCTGGGCCCCCCAGCAGGCCTCGAAAATGGCGACAGTTTCGCAGATCGCAGCCCCCCAGGGATGGCGAGGTCTAATTTGAATCTGCCCGTGGCCCTCACTGTGCTGGGCCCCCCAGCAGGCCTCGAAAATGGCGACAGTTTCGCAGATCGCAGCCCCCCAGGGATGGCGAGGTCTAATTTGAATCTGCCCGTGGCCCTCACTGTGCTGGGCCCCCCAGCAGGCCTCGAAAATGGCGACAGTTTCGCAGATCGCAGCCCCCCAGGGATGGCGAGGTCTAATTTGAATCTGCCGTGGCCCTCACTGTGCTGGGCCCCCCAGCAGGCCTCGAAAATGGCGACAGTTTCGCAGATCGCAGCCCCCCAGGGATGGCGAGGTCTAATTTGAATCTGCCCGTGGCCCTCACTGTGCTGGGCCCCCCAGCAGGCCTCGAAAATGGCGACAGTTTCGCAGATCGCAGCCCCCCAGGGATGGCGAGGTCTAATTTGAATCTGCCGCGGTTACCCTCTATGCAGGACCCCCCAGCAGGCCTCGAAAGTGGCGACAGTTTCACAGATCGCAGCCCCCCAGGGATGGCGAGGTCTAATTTGAATCTGCCGCGGTTACCCTCTATGCAGGACCCCCCAGCAGGCCTCGAAATGGCGACAGTTTCGCAGATCGCAGCCCCCCAGGGATGGCGAGGTCTAATTTGAATCTGCCGCGGTTACCCTCTATGCTGGACCCCCCAGCAGGCCTCGAAAATGGCGACAGTTTCGCAGATCGCAGCCCCCCAGGGATGGCGAGGTCTAATTTGAATCTGCCGCGGTTACCCTCTATGCAGGACCCCCCAGCAGGCCTCGAAAGTGGCGACAGTTTCACAGATCGCAGCCCCCCAGGGATGGCGAGGTCTAATTTGAATCTGCCGCGGTTACCCTCTATGCCGGACCCCCCAGCAGGCCTCGAAAGTGGCGACAGTTTCACAGATCGCAGCCCCCCGCAGGCAAGACAAGAAGAGGCGGGAGGCGGGAGGCGGGAGGCGGGAGAAGGGACGCGACCACACTGCTCTATTCAAAACGAATACCCAACCAAGGAGGGTTGGGAAAAAAAGAGAAAGAGAGAGAGAGAGAGAGAGAACAACAAAAAAAAAAGATGGAGAAAAAATTGCTACTGTGCCTCGGAGCTCGACCACCGCCAACTTTTTAGCAAATGGCGCACCCGGGGTGAACAGCGGCACTCGCGCGCAGGAGGGGGCGCGCAGGAGGCATGGAGAGAGGCAGGGGAGGGGGGCGGGGAGGGGGAGGAGGACGAGGAGGGGGAGGAGGAGGAGGAGAAGGAGGAGGAGGAGGAGGAGGAGGGGTGAAACACCAGAAGATGGCCCAGCAAATGCCCCCCACCACTTGCTCCGGGCATTTGGAGATGGCATCCTCCGGCGGTGCAGCGGGACGTGTCGAGGGAGGTGCCAACGTGCCCCTTGCGCCCCCCACGTTCCGCTCCGCGTCGGAGCCCCAGGGGCCCTCCCGGCCTCGCGAGGGGCGCTCTCGAGGCCGTGGGAGCCTCCTGTGACCATCCTGGGGACACGCCCTGTGCCCGGCGCGCGTCCTGCAGGACCAGGCCACGCGCTTCCTCCGAGGTCCGCGCGGGCTTCTGGGAGCGGCGCTGGACCCCCCTCTCCGGCGCGCGGGGCGCGCCCAGGGGGCGGCGCAGCACGCGCTTGGCTGGGGGGCACGGCGCCGATCCGAGACGTCGGCGCGGGCCTCCGAGGCATGATGCTCATGCACTCTCGGGTGCAGCCGGACCCATCGGCTGCACGCAAGAGTGGCCCTATAGGTGAGAGTGGCCTTTGGTGCGCGGCGTGTTGGGGCCGCGGGGGGGCCAAAAACAAGCGCGCAAGCCGCTGCTATCGCTTCTCTTTCGGCCATCTGGGGGTCCATCTGTGCATGCACCGAAGGTAACTCCAGCGAAAGGTCACTCTGACGCCTAGTCGAGACCTCGGACAGAATAACATCATTCAAGAACGTGAGATCCTCCGCCGGCCAAACTGGCGTACACTCGAGGGTGCCCTCCCCCAGGATGCACCAGAGCAGACCACAAACACTGAGAACAGTGGGGCACTCTCCCCGCACCGACCTCGATCTTGTATCTCGGTCCGACTGGATTCGACTTCTACTGATCCTCCTGGGCGGCCGCCCTCTTCCTTTCCAACTGCCGTAATGTGTCTACAGCATAGCGAGTCCAATCAACGATTAGAACAACGTTAACGAACGCTCTCGCAACATACAAAAAACTCTTCGACGTCTCACAACACCCGAACGTGGCGGATCCATGATCCGCTCACTCCGCTCTCAGGTGGCGACATCCAACAACTACACCAACCAACCATCGCTTCTCCTGAATCGATGGGAGGCGGGTGTAGGGGTTCGGATTTCGCCACGCGTTCGACGAATTCCATTTCCTAAGCCTGCTGCCCATCGAGTTGCCTGAATCGTTGATCGGCGAAAATAAGGTTTGGATCTCGATGCCGACATTATCCGCTCACGTCGACCTCGCACCCGCCGAGCCCCCCCCCCTTTCCGCGTGGCCGTGCAGCGCGGCGGCATAGGCGGCGGTGACGTTCGGAAACTGCCCGCTGGGGGGCAGGTTGGCGTCTACGTCCAGGAGGCCCTGCGGCGGGGTCGCAGAACAGACTTCGGGGGACCTACCACAGCGGGGGGCGTCCAAGACAGGGGCGTCCAAGAAGGGGGTTCGCAAATCATGACACGAGGCATGAGCGCGGACGAGGGGGGGGGGGGGTCGGGGGACGTGTTGAAAGAAGAAGCAGAAGAAGAAGAAGAAGAAGAAAAAGAGGGGGCCAAAACATCAGGGGAGATATCATGGCCTCGACCATGATATCCACCCCCCTCGTCATCATCCCCCTCTTGGCCGACCCGGATGCAGGTAAGACGCAGCCAACACGGGGCCCAACTCAGACGGGGACAAGTCGGTGATCTCGGAGATCACGCGGTTCTTGATGATGTATCGGGCGCCGCGGTCGTTTCAGAGCGGTCCAGAAAGCTCTGAGAACGTTCGGGAACGCTCTGGAGCGGTTCATCCCGACTCTGGACCTCCCTGAGCAACACGGCACCCCAAGGACCTAGGGGTCACGCCGAGAGGCAAAAGACACCAAAACACCTGATGTGCTCCATTTCGTTCTGCGATGGCGCCGTTCGTGCCTGAAGAGGCGAGCAAGGAACCCCAGGACGGCCAGACAGTCCAAGAGAGGCGGCCACGGACCCCCGCAGGTCGTGCCCCAGAAGGCTCAAGCCTTACCCAAAGCGGCCCCACGACGACCAAACAACTTGCACGACGAACACACAAAAGAATCTGAGGAAAGGCAACTGTCACGATCCTCTGGGCTCTGGGAGAACGCAATTGTTGCGTGCGACTGCCTCCTCGAAAACGGAGAAGAAGCTCTCACATGTCGTTGGCCCAGGCCAGGCACTCTTCTGACATCCACGCCAAAGCCTCCAGAGCCCAGGAACCCTGGGATACAGATCCTACAACGGAGGTAGGTGCAGGAGCCGACGAAAGCCATGCAGACGGTGAGACTAGTCTGAACTCAGGTTTCCGCGATCGGATCCCTGGGAAACATCCGGAATCTTTAAGGCTCCTCAGGAGAACCTCCTGGACCCCTAAGTCTCGTTAGGCACCCTATGGGATCCTGAGGAGGCCTCACAAATTCTGTGGAGTCCCTGAAACGTCCCGAGGACTCCCCGAGGACTCTTGAGGAGTCCGTGAGATGTCCTCAGGACCCCTCAGGACTCCTCGGGAATCCGAGGGGATCCTCAGGACTCCGCGGCAGTGCATCCCCCGTGGCGGGCGCTGGCCGCACAAAGGGATCCCGACTGAGAAAGCCGGCCCAGATTCAAAGACCAACCATGCGTACACGGTCGCGTCGCCCCACGCCGTTGATTACGGGCCGCACCCGCTGCCGTCCGCCCTCGACATCACAGCTTGCACTCTGCTCGGATCTGTGTCGGGGAACTTTCCAATGTTACAGTAAAAGGCTCGACCACAAGAAACCTTCCACAAAAAACCCAACCCTGAGACCCCAGGACGTCCATGATAAGAAGCCGAACTCTATGCACCAACACCTTTTCTGGCCCCGCACTGAAGCTCGCACAGGAAAGCGGATCCTGGTGTATACGGGATCCTGGTGTATACATTCTTCGTTGTTTCCTCAGGACAACGGGGACACAAGCATACACCACACCACCACGACGTCATCCCCGACCCTCAAAAAGTCCTGGGATTGAGAAACAGCCCGCCACTGGCAATGCACATGCTCTGGTTTCCGACACTGATTTTCGGCGTGGGACCGTCGGAAACCCGAGAAAACCGTCGAAACCCAGGGCACCCTGGAGGCAAGCAGGGTGTTTCGTGGCATGGGTTTCCACTGCTAGGGCGCCACTGGTAATATACATGCTCTGGTTTCCGACACTGATTGTCGGCGAGGGACCGTCGAAACCCGGGAAGCCCGTCGAAACCCGCGAAACCCAGGGCACCCTGGAGGCAAGCATTGGATGCCTCGAAATGGGCACCAACACCAACACAGGGGGGTGCCTCCACAGGGGAAGATGATCCTAGATTTCGGTGTTGGTGGTAATAGTTCGGCCACCTCGGAAGCCAGAATCTTACCACCATCACCGAGATCGGGATCATCTTCCCTCGTTGGAGGCACACCGCCGATATTGGTGTTGGTGTCAACCTCCAGGCCTGCGAAAGCAGGGTGTTTCTTGGCATGGGCTTCCACCGTTATGGCGCCGGGGAGCCGAGGCACAACGAGACCTGCCGCACCGCCACCGCCTCCCGCGCGCGGCCCTCCGCGGGTGACCACACGGTGCTGCGAGCCGACCTGGCGGAGCAGACCGCGAGAACCGGGACACCCTGCACACGCGGTCGGCGCCGCAAAAACTGCGCGTTCAACGCTGGCGCCGCGCAAAGGAGGCGCCGAACGGCGCCGCGCACGGTCGCGCGCCTGGAAGTGCCTTCGGGGCGGCTCAGGGGTGACCAAAAAATGACCGTGCCGAGGGCACGCTGGGGCATGACTCGCCATCGCTCGGACGTCCACTCCCTGTGCTGGTTTCGACTTCGTGCGTGGCTTTTTCGCCGAATGATCAGGGATGCTCCTCGAGGGCCCTCGCCGCAGGAAAAATGCACACGTCCGGGCGATGCCAAGATAACGAGTGCGAATGCCTGGCCTCCTCTCTCTTGCGCTTCGGGGGCCGACCCCCGGCTCTTCCCGCAAGCATGGTCACACAACCGCCCCCCCCCCCCCACCCCCGGCAACGGGGAACGAACGAACGAACTGCCATACGCCGGAGCGCGTGGGCAAAAGACAATGCCAGCCTGATCTCGCCGCTTCGCGGGAGCGACTGCACGTCGGCTGTCTCATAATGCACAGCGTGCGCGATTGGAGGAGGAGGAGCAGCAGCAGCAGCAGGAGGGGAGGGAGGAGGAGCGAGAAAGGCGGGACGGCATACGGGGCGAGAAAGGAGGAGCAACGGGGAGGAGCCAGGCAACAACTGCGACAAGCTCGGAGGCCATCCAAAGACGGCCCAAGGCCCTCCACGACTGCCATAGAGACGGCCTCCCGCGAGGCCCAGGGGGGGGCGAACCTCCTTGAGCATGGCGTTGCTCTTGTTGTTGTTGTTGTTGCTGCTGCTGCTGTTGTTGTTGTTGTTGTTGTTGTTGTTGCTGTTGCCGATGTTGTTGTGATTGTTGTTGCTCCCTGGGCCTTTCGGCGTCAGATCGACCCGGGAAAGCCTCAGAGAGACCCACAGAGTCGCCAGGACAGTCCAAACATGCCCCGAAGCGAGCCTCCAGGTAACCCACCCAAATGCAGCCCAGCTGGCTCGAGAGGGCGGCGGAGAGAGGTCGAGCGCTCTTCAACTCAACCTCCTTCACGCAGAGCTGCTGCACTGGCACGGTGGTGGGGTTTGCCACACACATATGGATATGAAGAGATCAACAAAACGCATCCGCGACAAAAATAGTAAAAATAATAATAACGACACATCCGCTGCGATAATCTATTACGAATCAGCATTTTCGCCAGAAGGACCCCACACGCTGAGTGTGTGAACGCTGAAGTGCATGGTCTGAGGAAGGAGCAATGTGTTGGAAGCTGTGTGGTTGCACGAACTTGGTGCAACCTATGCGGTGGAAGCTGTGTGGTGCAGGCGATGTGGGGCAAGCTGTATGATGAACACCATGTAAAGGCAGTACTGTGGTGGAATCGATAGTGGTGCAGGCTGCGCGGTGGAAGCTGTGTGTGCAAGCTCTGCAGTGCAAGCTGCGCGGAGGGAGCACGGTGGTGAAAGCCATGTGTTGGACGCTACGCAGTGAAAACTATGGATGTGGCGCAAACTACATGATGGAAGCTATGTGGTACGAGCTATGTGGCGCAGGCCATGTTGGTGGGCTTGTTCTCCACCACCATCGCCATGTGTAGGAGGGGAAAGAAGCCCTCTTCCTCCTCCTCCTCTTCGTCCTCCTCCTCATCCTCCACCTCCTTCCACCCCCAAACTTATGGTGGTGGAGGTGGTGACGCCGTGCGGCGAACGGCGTGCCAAGCGGTGACGCTAAAGTGTATACTCCACAGCTGTACCCGAAAGCGCCGTGCGTGAACTAACCAGTCGCAGGTCAACATTAAAAGTAAGGGTAATAATCAATAATACCGTAGCACCCCGCAAATGCGGATAAAAGAGGGGGCGGGCGAGGGGTGGGTCTCAGGTGGGTCGCTTGTGGGTCATGGGGTGGGTCGCGGGGTGGGTCGCCGGGAAGGTCGTGCGGGGGTTGCGGGGGGATCGCGGGCGATGACGACGACGACGACAACAACAACAGCAGCAACAACTACAATCAGAATCCGCACCGCGGAAATCCCACTTCAGACACGTACCCAAGGATGGTGTAAGACCGTTCGGCCCCTCACTCTGATCTAGTTGTTGTAGCATTTCTAATGGCCGCAGTCTCGATAAACCTGCCGTGCGTCGCAACAACACTAATTGTAATCGAAGTATCGACCTAGCAACACTGCCAGCCATATGATGAATTGTGACGGAGAGAGCACATGGTGACCTTATCTAGCGGAAGTCGTAAATCTGATTATCACGCACTTGACGACGATTAATGCCAGGTGTTGCGGAATAGCGGCGACGGACGTACGATGCCCAGTGTGATAATATCTGCATGCCAAGAAAACGGGGGTGGAAACCTCAAAAGCATGAGCAGAACGCAGAGGGGACCGCAAAGACCTGCCCCACCCAACCAGTGCCTGGATACATGCACCAGCACCTCTGGCACCTCGCTTCTCCCAGTGCGCAGGCCCCCCCAAAAACACTCGGCCCCCTCCCCCGGGACCGCTCCAGGCACCCCCCTGGAGGAGAAGAAAGAAGACCGGAAGACTCGAGGAGGGAGCAGGCCAGAGCACCGACTCCGGAGCCCCCTGGATCGGCGGCTCTGGCCCGACCAGCCACAACTGGGGGAACTGTGGTCCTTACCCCCCTGGGGGAACCCATCGCATCGACGATCTCTTGAGAGGGGTGTCGAAGTCGATGGGTCCCCCAGGGGGGTAAGGACCACAGCTCCCCCAACTGTGGCTGGCCTGCTGGCCGGAGCCCACTAGAATACCTGGACTCCTCTGGCATCTCGCTTCTCTCGGTGCGCAGGCCCCCCCCAAACACTTTTTTGATTCGCGGGTCGAGAGCGCACCTCTTCCGGTCGAAGCTAAGCGGGCCGCACGAGGCTTGAATTAAACAGAGAGCCCCCCCCCCAAACCACTCGGCCCCATCTGCCGTGCGTGCGGGTCTCGCGCCGCGGCCCCTCACCTGCGGGTCCCGGCGGGGGCGCCCGACGGCCCCATAGAAGAGGCGCCCGCCATGATGCGGTCGGACCAGGGATTATGTCGGGCGTGTCCCCCTGCAGGGGGATTTTCTCGACGAAAAATAAAAATACCCCAAAAATACACCAACAAGATAAAAAATGCAAAAACAAATTCCCCTGACTCGTTTTGAATTATTTTTGAATATTTTTCAAGTATTCTTAATTTTTCGTCGAAAATCCCCCTGTAGGGGGAAAGGCCCGACTTCAACCTAGGGCAGGAGAGCACACTTCCAGAGCAGGAGAGCCCTCCGCCAGCCAAAGCATTCACAAAGCACCCCAGGGTGGCCCTGCCCAGGATGGACAAGAGCATCCGACAAGCACGGAGAGCATCAAGATGCCCTCCCCGAGCCGACCTCCATCTCATACCTCGGCTCCACCGCAGCGAGACCAAACGATGTGACACAAAAACTGTGCAAAGGTAATTCAAAACATGGTTCGCGGGAATCTTCTGACCCGGGTCAATCCAGGCCCGGGCCAGTCAAGCCTTGCAGGATTCTGCAAAATCCTGCGCCCAAACCGGGGTCAACGCGACCCTGGCCCTGCAGGATCCTGCAAGATCCAGCGCTCTGGCTGACCCCCGTTATTGCATTGACCCACGTCCCTTGAGCCCCGAGGCTCTTTCTCGTCTGGGTCGCCGGCTGCGGGCCAGCGGCCTCGACGGGGACTGCGACGACGCACCGGGAATGAAAGTCTGTGAATCGTCCCTTTCCCAGCCGGGCGCTGCCACCTCCTGACCGGCGGGTGCTAAAGGTGCCCCTGGCCCAAGGTGCCCCCAGCTTTTTTCGCTTCATTTTGGAGCCCCCGGGGCCCCCCCTGGCCTCGTGAGGGGTGCTCTGGAGGCCGTGGGGGCCTCCTCCAAATCCTGGGGGCACCTTGGGCCAGGGGTACTTCCAGCAACGCCCGACCTGGGCACGTCGTCCTCGTTTGGTCGCGGGATCGCTGGAGGTCTGCACCTCCACACCTCGGGGACGGCCAGCACGTCTGGTGCACGAGGGGGCGCCTTCGACGGCCGCCGGGGCGCCCCAGGTCGAGCAAGGGGGGCCTCCGGTCGGGCTGTGGGGAGGCCGAGGTCCAGCAGCGAAGCCAACAAGGAGCGACCACAACGATCTGTACAACGAAACGGCGCTTGCCACGAAACCGAAACACGAGGCCCAATGCTCAAAGCGAACGTTTACAGCGAAGCTGGCGCCAGCAGAGAGCAAGCGACGGAGCGGGGCGCATTAATCAACGAATCAACGACGAGAAACGAAACGAAGCAGCAACGGACAAAAAACACACGACAAACAAAACAAGGGCCGGCAGCACGCTAAACTACGTGTTGGCCGGCCCTTGGAAACCAGCCTTGCCCAACGAGACCGCCCCGCAGCCTCCCGACACCGTGGCCCATATGGCATACGGGAGGGGGGATGCGCCTCCGCCGGCCCCGGCGGCGGCGCCACCAGCAGCTCGGAGACGGCCTCGGGCGCTCCCTCTCTGCGCGGCGCCTCCGCCCTCTCTCTGCGCTCTGCTCCGCTCCGCCCCCCGCCGTCGCTCGGACGTCCACTCCCCGTGCACTTCTCGGCGTCGCGCGTTTAGTTCTTCCAGCATGGTTCCGGAACTGAACCGAGCCGCCCGAACCGAGCCGGGACGAACCGAGTCGGCGTGAACCAGCAAGAATGTCGACTCGCACCGGACCGAACAGAACCGTCTTCGGCGCCCAAGCCGAACTGAACCGAATAGCGTACTGGAACATCCCAGGGCTGAACCTAAACGGTGTTTTTCGTTTTCGTTTTGTTTTTGTTTCGTTTTCCCTCGCTTTTGTCTCGAATCCGCCGTTACCGCAAAACGAAGTCGAAACGAACACGGCCCACGAGATCACCAAAAACATCGTCTAGGTCCAGCCCTGGAACATCCTGCGAAGAATCTTCGCAAACTGCCCCCATGCGCTCCTCGATGGTCCCCGCGAGGGGAAAACATGCACATGCCCGGGCGATGCTGCGGGACGGGAAAATGACCGCAGCCGCTGCTTCTTGTTTGCGCCGCCTTCCAGCCGGCCGAAAGAGAAGCAGTGGTTGTGGTCATTTCCCTGGTGCCAAGCTCAACGAAAATGACCACAACCACTGCGTTGTTGCCGCGGGCTGGAAGGCGGCATCAAAGGAAAAGCAGTGGGTGTGGCCGTTTCCGCGCCCCGTGGATGCCAAGGCCCTCCCGAGGGGCCTCTGCTCGGGCGCGAGCCTCTCCGCGACCCTATACCCGCCCTCGCAGCGGCGCCCCCTCGGAGGAGGGCCGCCGCGTGGGCCCCCCCGCCGCGACGCGCGGAGGGCGCGAGGACCTCGGCGCCCCTGGGGCTGCGCTGCCCCCTAATCGCACTTCAGGGCCACATCCCAGGGCTGGACCCGAACGCTGTTTGTTCGCTTCGTGGTTAGGGGAACAAGAAGTGACATAAACATAAAAACTCGGAGGTCCGCGCGGATTTCTCGGATCGGCGCTGGACCCCCCTCCCTGGCGCGCGGAGCGCGCCAGGGGCGGCGCCAGAGGGGCCGCCGGGGGGGCCCCAGCGCCGATCCGAGAAATCCGCGCGGACCTCCGAGTTCTTATGTTTATGCCACTTGTTGTTCCCCTAGTGGACGGTTTGTGCTTCGCTTCGCTCGACCTGCTTTCCTGGATCACCTCCCTGCCAGGACGGAGAGCAAGACACGGCCGAAGTCCAGCAAAGAAGCGTTCAGGGCCAGCCCTGCCGCGTCCCAAACATAATGTCGAGCACCCAGGCAAGTAGCGAAACGGTGTCGAAGGAGCACCACCTCTCGATGATCCTCAGAACGTGTTGGCCCCAACTCATGTAATGACCATCGAGGCCCTTCGATACGACGCAGGCGACGTGATGATCGACTGGTTGGGCTGAAGGGCTAACACACATTAGGTTAACACACGTCCTGAGGATCATCAAGCCTCCTAGGGCCCGACACGTGAAAACCCTCCAATGTCGGTACTTCCTTGGTGCTTGAAATTGTTTCTGGTGGTAAAGGCTAAAGTAGGTTAGAACATCATAGCCATGGGGTCAATCTTGGAAAACGTCAATCCACCCACGCGGCGGCGGAGTCGGAAAGCAGGAAGGGCGCCCAACTCAACGGCGACATCCACGGCCTGCCCGCCGACGCCTCCGGGCAAAGCCTGCAGCCGACCGAGCACACCCCGAGGGCAGCGAAGCAAACACGAGCTCGCAACAGGCGGGCGGCCACAGAGCGATCAAAAGGAGGAAGAGGAGGAGGAGGAGGAGCAGGAGGAGGAGGGAAGGAGGAGCAGCAGGAGGAGGAGGAGGAGGAGGAGGAGGAGGAGAGGAGAGGAGGAGGAGGAGGAGGAGGAGGAGGAGGAGGAGGAGGAGGCGGAGGAGGAGGAGGAGGAGGAGGAGGAGGAGGAGGAGGAGGAGGAGGAGGAGGAGGAAGGAGGAGGAGGACGAGGACGAGGACGAGGAGGAGGACGAGGAGAGGAGGAGGAGGAGGAGGAGGAGGAGGAGGAGGAGGAGGAAAGGAGGAGGAGGAGGAGGAGGAAGAGGAGGAGGGGGAGGGAGGAGGAGGAAAAGGAAGGAGGAGGAGGAGGAGGAGGAGAAAAGAAGGAGGAGGAGGAGGAGGAGGAGGGGAGAAACGGGAGGAGGAAAAAGAAGAATGAGGAGGAGGAGGGAGGAGGAGGAGGAGGAGGAGGGGAGGAGGAGGAGGAGGAGGAGGAGAGGGATGAGGATGATGAGGAGGAGGAGGAGGAGGAGGAGGAGGGAAGATGAGAGGAGGAGGAGGAGGAGGAGGAGGAGGAGGAGGGGGGAGGAAGGGGAGGAGGAGAAGGAAGAGGGGGAGAAGGAGGGGGGGGGGATGGGGAGGAGGGAGGAGGAGGAGGAGGAGGAGGAGGAGGAGGAGGAGGAGGAGGAGGAGGAGGAGGGAGGCGGAGGCGGAGGCGGAGGCGGAGGAGGAAGCGGAGGAGGAGGAGGAGGAGGAGGAGGAGGAGGACGAGGACGAGGAGGAAGCGGAGGAGGAGAAGCAAGAGTAGCAGGAGGAAACTTAGCAGGATAAGTAGGAGGAGGAGGAGGAGGAGGAGGAGGAGGAGGAGGAGGGCCCTTCCTGGAAGGGAGAGGTATGGTATGGTATGGGTTTGCGCTAAACGCGGGGTCAAGCCCCAATTCAGAATGGCTCGGCGTCGGAGTCGCCCTCCTCAGGGCTGTCCGCCCTCCGCTGCAGGGCCGAGCGGCCGAGGTCGCGGACCAGTTCGAACTCCCCCTCCCACAGCCCAAACGCCCTCAGAACCTCGGCCCGCCCCCCATGATCAGCCCGCCCCCATCCGCCACTGGCCCCGACGCTTGGGGCCGCGGGCTGTGGCTCTGGGGGCAGGCTCAGCTCGGCCTCGGCTAGGCTCGAGCGGGTCGCTGGCAGCACTCCGTGCGGCTTCCCGACCTTCAACGAGCGCACATTGGCGCGGTAAGAGGGGAATTCTCCTTTCTCGATCCTCCGCAGCTGGTCCACTCCTCCAGCTTTGGCCTTCTCGGGGCACCACCCCATGAGACCCGAAGTTAACTTGCCGTCCGAGGATGCGGTGCCACAGCGGCAACAGAAGACGACAGAGGAAACGTGGGCGGTGCGACTGAGCACATCTGCCTCCAGCAGGTTGTGGCCTTGCCACCAAAAACTGGCGTCTGCATACTCTTCCCGCCCGTCGCCCACCCCGTACGACGACCCCACCTCCCCACCACTGCTGCACGCCTGGGGCATAGGCTCGGGGTCCTCTGGGGTCTCTGGGCCTTCCTCGGCAGTAGAGCCCCGAGACCTCCAGTACGCTTCCATCAAATCTTCGCGGTCCTGGCCATTGGACTCAACGTGCACACAAGCCGCCCATCGGGCGGATTCTTGGGCTAAAAACTTAAAGCCTTGCCACAACTGAAACTGCTCCTCACCCACGCCGTGCTCCGCCGCACCAAGCTTCGCAAACCTGTCGGCGTGGGCGTTCCCTCTGTACTCCCACTCAGTGGTAACACCCGCATCTACCTGGGCTCTGGTGCAGTGGGCCTTGGTTTTAAAAACTTGGAAGTCCCCTTCTGAGAACGCTCCCCAGAACGGACTCCAGAGCTGGGCCCGACCACAACTGCTTTGGGATCCAGCGCCCGCGCCGCCACGGAGAGCCCCAACAGTGCCTGCACAGTCGATGAAGACATCGAAGGGCGCCATAGCACAAACGCGCAGCATCGAGACGGCGTAAGCCTCCGCGTCTCTAGAACTCTGCTTAGGGCACATACTGCATGGGACGGACCCGTAGGCCGCCGAAACTACATGTCCAAACCTATCTACCTGCACGATGGCCCAGCCCGCTCGGGCCAAAAACGGAGCCGAGGCCCATAAGGCCGAACCGTCTAAGAACAGCGTGCCACTCAGGAGCCCTGACTCAGGTCTGTTGTGCCACAAGATGGTCTCTTGGGCCTCGGTCACGACGGGGAAGACCAACTCTGGCGACGGGAACAGGCCTCTCGCAAACCTCCCCCCCTCGTCGTACCCCCATTCGCGGGCCCTGCGAGCCCTCGCCCTGTGGAAGTCGTCAACCCATTCACGCCTGAGCCCTGCATGCTTCGGGCACTCGTATGCCCTGTGCCACAAGGGCCCTTCAGGATCACCACATACAAAACACCTCGCTGAGCCGACAAGTCCATGGTGGTGGAGCCGACTTTGTGGCCCGTGTCCTCCAGAAACCAAGGATCTCAACGTCCTCTGAAACCTCTTCGTCCAGGATCCCTTGGACCGATGCAGGAGCCCCTCAAGTCCTGCCCAAAATATCGGCATATTCCACCTGGCTTTGGGCTCACGACAAAAAAGAGCTTGCCGATCAGAAGCTCGCCTGGCGCCTGCAACTGCTAGCTCCTGAACGAGCGCTGGAGGTAAAACACGAAGGTCTAGTGCTTCCTGCCGATCCGTGACCATGCACGCACCTGACCGCAAACTCCAGCCTATTCTGCGAAGACTGAGCACGGCTACTTCAGCTGGGGCCGCTGCTTGCCTCCAAGGTGATTGGACTCCTTCGAGACGGCCCAGGGCTCCTTCAAGACACCGTTCCAGGACAGGAAGCTTCGGAAACGACTCCCAGACCGCCGCCGCCCACTGGAACACAACCATCCCGATGTTCAACAGCAGCGGGTCCACTCGGACCCCTTCAGCATAGCTCAAGAGACGGAGCCCGACCGTGGAGCCCTTGGGGACCTTCCCGAGACTTCCAGCAGCTCCCAATCGAAGACGATGCAGTTGGGTCGAAGGAATCCCCATGATGCAGGACCCCCATAGAGCCGACGCTGCAGGGCCTCCACGTTGAATGAACCCCGTGTTGGCCCCCGCCTCCCTGAGCTTCTTAATCTTAATCGTCCTCCCTCTGGCCTTGTCCCACCTGTCCCGAGTGATCTGAACCCTCCGTGGGGACCCCATCACCGCGTCGGTGCCGAGGTTCCTTGCATGATCCACCTTGCTTTCCTTCGGGAGGTCCCACAGGGGCTGCAAGGCCTCATTCAAATCCGAGTCGCTAGTCATGTACTTCGACTTTTCCGAGACGGGGAGCTCGAGCTCCGAGAAACTGGACAACAGGGACTGCACACCTGCGGCGAGCTGCGGTGCAATGAGCTGCTGCGGACCAACAATCTGCAGCGCGATGTCGTCTATCACGTTTCTGATGCACAACTGTGGCCGGCCAGACTGCGCGGCCGCGAGCGGCGATAACAAAAGCAACTTCGTAAGCGTGGTAGCTGCTGAGCACCCTGCAATCACTGCCCCATTACCTTGCACCTTCCTAGATACCGCCCCTCCATAGTGCAGCATCCTATCCCCTGCATAAATCACGCACAGCCCTCGCAGGAGCTTCAAATTGAAGCCATGCTGGCACGCCGCACGATACAAGTCCATATGGTCGATGTGCTCATAGAACTTCTTAAGGTCCAGAAGCACCGTCGCCGCCGAGGTCCCCAGGACTTTCCCGAAGTGGGCCAGCATGTTGTGGACCCATCCTGCTCTCTCGCAGGTAGACGTGGCCCCGACGCCCCAGAAGAAGGCCTGCTCGTGGGCCTGTTCCCAGGTACGGCAGATGTTTTGACGGCACTTCGACCAAATCTTGGTGAACATGCACAATAATCCTATCGGGCGTACTCCACCATCTGGCTTGTCAAGGAAGATGATATTCGTCAAAAACTCTGCAATCACACAAGGTCGATCTTCGAACGAGCGAAGGACGTCGATAACACGCAATTGATACTCCTCTGGAAGAAACAAGATCTGGCGGGGATGGAAGGAGTCCCACCCAAGACCAGCCCCTTCCCCATACGAGTTACACACACGCCTCAACTGCTCCAAAGAGATAGGTGGCAATTCTTGTCCCAACACATCCCAATGAGCTGGGTGATTTTTGCTGAGCCTGCCTTCTTTGTGCCAAAGGGGAAGCCACTGATCTAGAAGCTGGAGGAGCGCAAGCTCACCGTTGACTGGTAAGCGGCCGTGGTCGTCAACGACACTGAACGGGACCGTCCTGTCTGCGCGAGAGACCCTGGAATAAGCATGTGCTGCCTTCCCTCCCCGCTGCACTGACGACTTAGCCCACTCCTTCCACTCCGATAGGGACTCCTTGGCGTCCGACTTTCGCAGGCCTTCTACATACTCTCGTAACTGCCCGAACAGCCCTTCTAACTCCTCTCTGAGCCCCATGGATAACCCTTCAACTAGGCTGATCAAAAAGCGGACATTCGTGCCTTCGTCTGGCGCCTCCAGCGCCGAGATCATCCCGAACAGGGCGGCACACCATTCATGAAAAAGACCGCGAGCTCTGGCTCCTAGCATATCTTGGCCAACTGCAGCTGCACGACGAGCCAACGCCTCGAAAGACATCCAACTGGTGGTCCGCTTTGAATATCTCCTCCTAGACTCTCGGTCCCAAACCGTCTCGAGGGGAATCTTTATGACCTTAGGGCCCCCAGCTCTTCCACACGTCCTGGCAACGCTAGCACTGTCTAGGTCGTGGAACTGCATGAGCCAACCCTCAGCCTGGGTGAACCATTCCCTGACCATGGACCCCAAACAGTGCGAGCCTCCTCCAACTTCCCAAGACCACGTGCCTTCCGTAGGGAGCCTCCGAGGACCCACGAGCTTGTCCAGGGGGAACTGCGCATATCTAACCTGCTTCGGGACGACCGTCGACGGGGCCAGGTTCTTGACGACGATACCCACAGGCATATGAGGCCACGAGGGGGCTGCAGGGAACGCCAGGACCTCCTTGACGCAGTGCCCTAAACACCTGGACCCCACGAAGAAATCGATCTCCCGCTCATCCTTCCTGTCGACCTCCTCCTCTGGCCCTGAACTGGTTACTGGAGCGGGCCCTGCTCGACACGTAGCGTGGCCCGTCGTAAACATACATCCCCCAACCTTGGACACCCATTCCGATGCTTCAAGCTCTTCAGGAGTGAGTTTCCAGTCCCCTTGCACAATCCAGAGGCAGGTGAGGGACTTGATGTACTCTCCGAGAGTGTTCAATAACTCAACATTGTCCCCTGCGACTCCAATGCTGGTGTAGAGGTAGACCGAGAAAACCATCAACCCGCCTGGAAGTCCTACGTTGATGTGCCTGCTTGCCACTCGCGACTTGAAAGATTCCAACTCGGGTGGCCATGGCACACTAGAAGACGCCAGAGAGCTGGCCGCTGCCAAGCCTCCTGGAAGGGAGAGGAGGAGGAGGACGACGAGGAGGAGGAGGAGGAAGAGGAGGAGGAGGAGGAGGAGGAGGAGGAGGAGCAGGAGGAGCAGGAAAAGTAGGAGGAGGGCCCTTCCTGAGAGGAGGAGGAGGAGGAGGAGGAGGAGGAGGAGGAGGAGGAGGAGGAGGAGGAGGGCTTCGGCCGCCAGTGCGCGAGGCTTCGGCCGCCAGTGCGCGAGGAGGAAGACCGACCTGTGGGCGAAAGACCCAGATGGCCCCCTCCTGAGCGATGATCTATGATCACATGCGCCCCACCTAGCCCTGCGCTCGGCGGCGGGCGCGCTGATGAGAAGCGAGAGACGAGGAAGCGAAACAAGTCCCCCGCATCAGGAGAGAAACACAGGGGACAAAACATGGCAGAAAAAATCGGGGGTCCGCGCGGATTTCTTGGATCCGCGCTGGGCCCCCCTCCAGAGCGCGACACGGGCGGGGCCAGAGGCGCCGCCAGGGGGGTCCAGCGCGAATCCGAGGAATCCGCGAAGACCTCCGAGATTTTATGCTTGTGTCATTGTTCTTCCCCCCGACACAAAGATCATTACCGCGGGGATCCCGTCGGGCTGGGGCGACCCCCGGGGAGCCGCCGAAATCCCCTCGGGGCTCGGGCGTGCCGCCGCCCAGGGGTCCAGCCCCCCCCCTGACGAGTTCTCGGCGGGGGTGGTCCCTGCTTCTCCTTGGACCCCCCGGCCCCCCCCTAGAGATCCGAAGTGCAGTCGACCCGTATC
>CAUYUJ010014856.1:45763-108263 GCA_963575745.1 Prorocentrum cordatum | reverse complement strand
ATACAAGCAGTCGCGCGATGCGTACTCTCGAAACCAGCGTGGACTCATGCACATGTGCGTCCTTCTTTCGCTCTTGAGCCTTTTCACCCCGAACCGATCCAGGGCCCGCCGGGCGGCACGGGCGACCCGTGACTTTGGACGCCCGAAATGGGTACGGAAAGAATGGGTACAATGCCCAACAACAAATGTTGTCCCAAACCAACAGCGGCAGCTGTTGGGCAGGCGGCCTTCTGTCTCGAATGGACATGGGCCGCGGCGGCGTGGAGGGCGAGTCCTGTTCAAAATGAATCGGATCCGCTGTTGGGCATTGTACCCATTCTTTCCGTGCCCATTTAGTTCGTGCAGAGCGACCTGTCTTCGCCTCCCGGCCCACCCTCTCTCGCGCGGCCGGCCGGCCGGCCCAGGCCCTCGGCCCTGTCCCTCCACCAGGGCGCCGGAGACACTTCTGCGTCGGCGGCCGGGCAGAGTGAGACAGCGCGGGCGAGGGGAGCAGAGCGGGGCAACGCGTGGAGCGAGCTCCGCCGCCATGGGGACGGCGACGGCCGAGGCGACGTGAAGCGAGGGGGGGAGAGGCGGGAGCCGGGGCCCCTCAGAGAAGACTGAAGTCGGGCGTGTCCCCCTCCCACACGGGGATATTTAGACGAAAAATAAAAAATACTCAAAAAATACTCAACATAATTTTCAAAAATAATAAAAAATGCGCACAAAATAGTCCCCAGACTATTTTTGACGATTTTTTAAATATTTCTGGTGTATTTTTTCTATTTTTCGTCGAAAATCCCCCTGTAGGGGGACACGCCCAACTTAAGAGCAGGCCCAGGCGCGCGGCGTGGCCGACGCCGGGGGGGGGGCAGCGGCAGCAGCGAGGCGCTGCGGGGCCGGCGGCGGCGCGGGGGAGGCGGGCGCCAGAGGCCCCGGAGGGGTGCTCCGAAGGGCCCTCGAGGGTTGAAGGAGCTGCCGAGGGCCCCTCGCCCTCGCCCTCGAGGGCCGGAGGCGCGGGGGAGGAGGCGGACGCCACAGGCCCCCGGGGTGCTCCGGGAAGGGGCCCTCTGCCCTCGAGGGCCGAAGGAGCTGCCATTCGCCTCCTCGGCGGGAGGCGGCCCCTTCGTGAGCTTCCAGGGGGCGGCTGGGCCGCCCCCGCCCCCCCCCCCCCGCCAGCAGCGGCTGACAAAGCGCTCTTTCGCAGACCTCGTCGCCCTGCGACGACGACGACCTTAGCTTGACCCGTGTGATCTTCCGGGGGGAGGTTGGGCCCCCCCCCCCCGCGGGCGCGCGCGCGCGCCTGCGCACTGCCCGCCGCCGCCGCGGCCACCAGGCTGGCCGCCCAGCGCTGGCGCGCGAGCTCCTGCGGAGGGCGCTCTCGGAGTCGGGGGACACCATCCACAAGAAGATACCGTGGAGGCCAGTCCACAAGATACCTTCCACAAGAAGCCCAAACATGAGACCCCAGGACGTCCATTGATTGTGGTGTGGGGATGCCACGCTCCCCATCGCAGAACCATGGACGCCCAAGGAAGCCAGGGCACCCTGGAGGCAACCAGGGTGTTTCTTGGCATGGGCCTCCACTGCACGGCGACTCCTCCCAAGAGGCCCCGCGAGAACTCGAGGCGGGCGCCGTGGGGCGCGCCACCCCGGGGGCGAAACATGGCGGGCGGCCCCGGGGCCCTCGCCGGAGGCGGCCGCGGCAGAACAGGAAGCCGAAGCCCTCTAGGACGAGGACAACACCGGTCTGGACGCCCGAAATGGGCACGGGAAGACTGGATGGATCGAAAACCCTCTGAGATGCGGCCGGCTCTGGAGGACGCCTCGGGCGCCGCGGCCTCCTCGGAGCGCCAACCGCTCTGAGAGCGCCCCAGAGGCGCTGGCCGTGCCCTCGTCCTCGTCCTGGCCGTGCCCGACGCCCCCTGCCCGTCGGATGGACTTCAGAGGCCTAAACATGGTCCCAAGGTGGCCCACCTGGAGCCCCAGGATGGGCCCAGACGGCGGCCCCAAGAGGATCCAAAGGTGAACCTTTCGTGTCCAAGATGAGCGCCGCTCTCTTCGATGGCCTCCAGGACGACCCCCAGAGGGCCCAATAGGTCTCAAGAGGGCCCCAAAAAGCCCAAACAAGTCCCAACGACTCCCAGCCGCAAGAAAACACCGAGATGGCTCCAAGAGGCTCGTATAGCGAAAGATCCGCGAAGGGCAACAGTAGTTGACGTTTGATGTTGTCGTCGCATTCCCCCTCGTCATCGTGAAACTTCCCCGTCGTACCCCCTTTCTCCTGCATCCTCTTCCTCCTGCTCTTGCTCCTGCTCCTGCTCCTCCCCCTCCCGCCTCCCTCTCCATCCTTCAATCACCTTTTTCCCCCTGCTTCTCCACTGCCACCCACTCCCATTACGGGAACTGGCTGACCCCCCTGATTTGCCTCCGTCGATGCCAATGATGCGTGCGATGCGCACGATGGGCGCCCACGGATGTCCCAGGGCCGCAGGCGTGGAGGGACGCGGTACGCAGGACGCCTCCCTGTTTGGGGGAGCAAGGTGCAACAAAATCCCATCCAGGCCTCGAGGCCGCTTCCTCCCTCCTCCCTCCTCCCTCCTCCCTCCTCCCTCCTCCCTCCTCCTCCTCCTCCTCCTCGTCCTCTCCTCTCCTCTCCTCCTCCTCATCCTCCTCCTCCTCCTCCTCCTCCTCCTCCTCCTCCTCCCACCCCACCCCTCTTGCCTGCCGACCCAGAGATCCGGTGTCCTGACTTCTTCACAGGGGCCCCCTGGAACCCCCCACCCCTTACCCAGGGACGGCTTCGCGTCCCGAGTCGCTTTGCCCCGAGCTCCCGAGGCCCGGCGAAGACCCATGGGCTGAGAACGGCGAACAAAAGCGTACGTGATTCTTCTGTTCCAGCGCGTTAGAGGGAAACGGTTAGTCTCCTCTCGGGGCAGAGGGGGACCCCAGAAGGGAGGAAGGTTAGCGAATCAGCCGCACGCAGCTGGCTTTCCCGGCGTCTCTTGGTGCTGGAGGCCGAGATCCTGTCTCGAGAAACGCGCTTGGCGACGGTGCTCCCCATTCCCAATCCCACCCCTGGCGTTCGACCCAGCCCTCCCACGGCCCCCCCCATCCCCTCACCCGCGGATACTTCGGTGGCAACTCATGGGGACCTCCCATATCATCTTGTCGGCTCTTGCGAATCGACGCTCGTCGACGCGAAATCGGCGTCAATCGACGCTTGATCGACGCTAGTCGACGCCAGCCAGCGCAAAATCGGCGCTATCTCATCGACTCCTAGACGCTAGCCGACGCTAGACGACGACAGACAGAAGCACGAGGGCACACGAGGTTCCCATGCTTTGCGACCGAAGGATATGGCATGAGTGAGATCGGGCCTGTCCCCCTACAGGCCGATGGATGTTCGACGGAAGATGAATAAACATACCCCCCCAAAATGCCCCCAAAGATGTGCAAAAATTGTCAAAACAGAGTCCCCAGACTATTTGTTAGAATAGTTCTGACTATTCCCCCTGTAGAGGGACAGGCCCGACTTCAGGCCAGAAGCGACCCTGGCAGGAGGGGACCCAGGCCAAAAAGGTGCAAATTATCCCGGCAAAGCAACCTAACAGCGATGTGTAGGAGCATATCTGGAAGCATTCCCCTTAAGATTGAGATGAGAATCCAGTTGTAGAATTGTGCTGTTCTCGCAGTCGTAGTCGCATTCGCGATGACAGTCGCAGTGGCAACGGCAGTCACAGACACAGCCTCAGCCTCAGCCTGCCTCAGCCTCAGCCTCAGCCTGCCTCAGCCTCAGCCTGCTCAGCCTCAGCCTCAGCCTCAGCCTCAGCCTCAGCCTGCTTCAGCCTCAGCCTCAGCCTGCCTCAGCCTCAGCCTGCCTCAGCCTCAGCCTCAGCCTCAGCCTCAGCCTGCCTCAGCATCAGCCTCATCCTCAGGCTGCCTCAGCCTCAGCCTGCCTGCCTCAGCCTCAGCCTCAGCATTCAAAATGTGGCCAGGGAATGGAGTTCTGGGAACTCGAAGACACGAAGTGGCCTACAGTTGGCTCCGGGCATTCAAAATCATGCCCAGGAATGGAGTTCTGGGAACTCGAAGACCACGAAGTGGCCTACAGTTGGCTCCGGGCATCCCAAAATCTGGCCCGGGATGGAGTTTCTGGGAACTCGAAGACCACGAAGTGGCCTACAGTTGGCTCCGGGCATTCAAAATGTGGCCCGGGAATGGAGTTCTGGGAACTCGAAGAGCACGAAGTGGCCTACAGTTGGCTCCGGGCATTCAAAATGTGGCCCGGGAATGGAGTTCTGGGAACTCGAAGAGCACGAAGTGGCCTACAGTTGGCTCCGGGCATTCAAAATGTGGCCCGGGAATGGAGTTCTGGGAAGTCGAAGAGCACGAAGTGGCCTACAATTTGCTCCGGGCATTCAGAACTGCGCGCGGCGGGGGTACTTATAAGTACTTATGCAATTACGCCAATTATAAGTAGCTCCTAAGTCGCTCGTAAGTAGCTGATAAGTAGTGTAAGTAGCTCGTAAGTAGCTCATAAGTAGTATAAGTAGCTCATATGTAGCTAAGTTACTTAGGAGCTACTTATAAGTAGGGCAGCCTACTTATAAGTAGCGTAATTACTTACGAGCTACTTATGTAAGTGGCGTAAGTGCCACATAAGTGGCGCGTAAGTGCCACATAAGTGGCGCGTAAGTGCCACATAACTGCAGTTACGCAAACTAACGCCATGTATGGGCATGCATTTTCAATCAATATATATATATATAACAGCGCGCGCGCTGAACAGGACGCCCAAAACACTTGTGACGCCAATGTCGTTAACCCTAAACCCTAAGAGAACCTTGGTGCCCGATCTGGAATATTGCGCGGGCGCCGTGGGAGGCATGCTGCGAAATCAATAGTTGTTTCATGCATTTGTGCTGCCGCTGGCCCAGACAAAGGTGTCAGCCACCCTTCAGTTGCGTTCAGCGCAGCCCCCGCCTTGCGTTTCTCGCATTGGGCTTGGGCCACGCCATGGCGGGTGAGACCATGCAGGCTCGCGTGGAGCGCGTCCAGGAGCAGATCTTCGACATCATCAAGGAGTATACGTGCAGCCATTGCCCCCCGATTCTCCAGTTGCGCGACCAGGCGGTGCGATTGTTGCGGAAGGAGGGTCTGCTGAGGCGCCAGAAAACGAATGGGCGCTACGTGGCCGTGCACCCGCGGAACAGGTACGGCGATGGCATAATTCCATCCCACGTGCGCACGCTGGTGCGCAGTTTTTGCAGCGACGGGTTCAGCATGGATGAGGTGGGCGTGCCCTTTGCCATCGAGATGCCACCCCCATCTCACGAGCGCCACGCCGAGGCACTCGAGTTCAACGGAGACCTTGTCAAGGAATCCCACGGCTTCTTGCCGCCATACGACGAGGGCGAGATCAAAATCCTTAGCGTGAGCAAGTCGCACACGACCCAGGCGACCCGCTGCATTCAGTTTGGCAGCCCTACAGATTCAGATAACGTCGAGTTCGGTACCGACGGGAAGCTTGACATCCACAAGATCGGGTTGAAGCGCCCCACGTTGGCAGATGCTGCGAAGGAGGGGTTTGAATGGGACGTGCTTGTCTGGCAGGCTGAAGACGCATTCGGCGCCATTATAGACTTGCTCCAGGACCCGCTTAAGTTTGTGAAATCGATGGCCCACCCTTTAACTTTTCGATTGCCCCCGCCCCCGCCCCCCCCCCGCATTTATGTTGGCTTTAGCCGCGTTCAATCAGGAGTCTGGAAATGCTGCGCAGAAGGTTTCCATGAATGAGACTAGGTGGGAGACCTTGTTCAAGATGCACGGGGACGTGCAGAAGATCGTCGCCAACTTCGAAGCCAATAAAAAGGAGGGCGACATCTTGGACCCCGACGTCGCGTGGGGTAGGGCAATAACAAAAGCGCAATCCAGGAATCCAGATTTCGTTTCAGAGATCCAGAGTTTGGCGACGTTTGCGAGGAAGCTCGCTGGTGGACCAGACGCACCGAATTTGAAGGAGCTTCGGGCTTTCAACCGTTCGTGCCAGAAGCCGCGCATTGTGCAGGGCCCCGTCTTGGCGGCGGTGGCTGATGCAGTGATCGGCTCGGATGGTTTGGGCTGCATTCCCTTCCGCATTGATTGCGTAAAGGCAATGATGAGCGCCGACAGCAAGTATGCATCGGGCGACTTTCAGAACCTCTTTGCATCGGGTGACTTCGGGCTTAAGCTCACGAGTAACAAGGAAGTGCAGCGCATGATCTCGCAGGCAGACATCATGAAATCGATGGCTATAGACATCGCAAAAACTGTCAACCTGTCAGAAGACAACGCGGCCGTGAAGACGTTGATCAACAGGTTCGGCATGAGGCTCGTGCACCATTGCATGAAGAAGCCCGACCCCAGGAGCCAAAAAGTTCGAGTCGCTTCACCACATCGGCTACGAGTACGTGCAAGACCTGGCTACCATTGCAGGCACGCAGATCACATCCCCGTGGGCGAAGAAAGGAGCCCCGCCCAAAGCTCCCGCGCAGCAAGCTGCGGCTTCTGCACAAGTGCAGAGCGTAGGCGGAATCGCCGACAGGATGCACAAATTGGCAAGTATGGGCGTGAGCGCCAATTGCCACATCGAGGTCATCAAGATGAAAACTGTATACAAGGTGCAGGAAGTCAAGGAGGGTGAGATCAAGCTGCAGAGCATCGGCGATGGGAGCGACTACACAGTCGATTCGGCATACCTCCTGAAATCGCTACTCACCCCGCGTGCACAAGAGTTCAAGGTGATCACAAAACGCGAGCAGAAGAAGGACGCCGCGCTCTCCCCCTTCCACGGCGTGTATACTATAGGGGGAGGGGGTGGGGGAGGGGGCAACGATTTTGGCAATGGAGCTTGGTTGTCTTACACACCCGCAGCCCACGTGCTCTTTTCCTGTTGTTCTCCATCCCGCACCTTTACCCCAACCCCACCGCCCATCCCAGCCCCGCCCAAACCCACCACCCCCGCAACCCATCCCACCATCCCAACAGGAATACATCAACGATTGGAGTGCCAGGTGCGACCCGCGCTCGAACTCGGACTGGCAGCGCATGGTGTTGGTTGGTCACGTGACGTCGGCGCTTGATGCATTGGGTAACCTACAGGGGGCAGCGGGCGAGATGGTCGACATCGTGACGGAGCCCACGGAGCACCGCGGCGTGTACGCCAAGGTTGACATCGATGTCTCCAGCGCGATCTTCCCGCCCTTCTCGACCAAAGTTGCCTTCTCGGATACAGCTCCAAACGGTGCCATCGACGTCGGCGCGGAGATCACTAATGCGGACGGCGTCGCGCAGAAGCTTTACATCTTCATGAAGCTGCAGAAGCATGATCCAGGCGGCATCGCGGACAACACGCGCGGCAGCTACAAGATGGCGAAGATAGAAGGGTTCATGCCGCACTACTGGCTCATTGACAAAGAGGTGACCGACCCCAAGAAGTCTAACATGGCCATCAAGCTTCACACCGTTGACGCCTCGGTCGGCGCGGAGAAGTTTACATTGAAAATACCGTTCCTGGAAAACACCAAACCCATCAAAAAGGGTGACCAGCTTCGTGCACTGAAGCCGCAGGCGGCGAAGGCGCCGCCGATGAAGAGGGTCCGCACGCAGTAGTCGTGGCTCGCGGAGCCGAGCTTATTAGACACTTGTGCCGCGATCTCAGGTCGGTGGGGCGGCACGCCGATTAAGGAGACAATGGTATTATTATTGCGGATTTCCTTTAGCGCTTGCAGGACACACGGCGTCCTCTGGACACATGGCGTATTCTTCTCTTTCAGCGCTTGCAGGAGAAACAAAAACAGCTCGCATGCGCTCGCGCGGGGAGAGGGGGATGGGGGAGGGGGCAGCGGCAGCGCTGGTCCAAGCCTCGTCGCTGCGGCTGGGCGCGGGCTCGATTGCAGTGACAAGCCGTCAGTGATCAAGCGAGGTTGCGCTCGGCCGCCGCGGGGGGTTCGCGCGGCTGTTTTCACGCGCGCCGATGTCGTTCACGATCGAGGCGAAGCCCGTGGTCCAATATCATGCCGCGGACATGAAGCACGTCCGCACGTGGGTGCCCCAGTACACCAAGACGATCGATGGAGCTACGTACGTCGAGCTCAGGCAGACAGATAGACCTCTCGCTGTCTTACTCGGCCTATCCCACGAGGGCAAGGCCAAGTACTGGAGCAAGAGCTGCATCCTGGAGGATTTGCGCAAGGCGAGGAACACGCGCGTGGACGAGGTCTTACTTGCCCACTTGCATGCGTGCAACCCGTGCGAGAAGCCACCCGCTCTCCCAGATGGCTTCAACAGGATGGCGGTGAATCCCGACGACTTGCCCTATGTTACCAGCGTGGCTTTGACTTGCAACGAGGGCGCGACCTTCAATATGAAGATGACCGTGGAGCTCATGCCATTGAGGGTGCCATGTGTTGAGCTGACCGTGGAGAATCTCACTTGGCTCCAGAAGGTGGCGACGGCGTCGGCCTTGCAGCCAACGCCTGTGAAGCCGCCCAAGCGCAAGCGCCCAGAGGATCGCATTGAATTGCCCACGCCAGAGGCGAAGTTCGATTATCGCAGGAAGTCTATATTCCTGCAGTGCAAGGATGCAGACGGGCGCAAGCACTTGCAGTACCAAAAACCAAAAACCATGGAACTCGCCGACATTGAGACAGCGATTGAGACCCTTACGGGCGATATTCTCAAACGTGGTTGGACGGTCTACGACGGCAACGCCGATGACGACGATGGCGGCGGCGATATCCCGCAGTTGGAGTCGCAGGAGTGAGCGTTGTGATGCGCGTGCGCACAGCAGTCTATCCTAGCATAGGCATTGGCGGATGCAGCAATGCAGTGTCGCCGAGGGGGGACGGGTAGGACAAACAGATTTCGTTGCATGTCCAATCGGTGCTGTTGCAAAAGTCTAGACGCTTCGCGCATCACCGTCCGCCCATCCAGAAACAACGCCCAGGCGAGTTGAGGTGATCAGGGAAATGCGGGAGCAAGGAGGGGGGCAGCCGAACCGTGCGAAGGAGGAAGGAGGAGACGGAGGATGCTGGATGGATGGATGAGGGAGCGGGGAGAAGGAAAATGAATAGGAGGAGGAGGAAGAGAAGGAGGATGAGGAGAAGGAGGAGGACGGATGACGGAAGACGGATGAGCAGGAGGAGGAGGAGGGCGAGCAAAATGGCCAAAGGTCTCTTGGATGCCTGCCGGAGCCTCTTGGGATATCTCTTGGGCGCTTCTTGGAGGCCTCTTGGGCGTCTCCTGGCGGTCCTGGGGGTCTCTCGGGCGTCTTGGGTGCCTCGGGGGGGGGGGGGGGGGGGGGGGGGGGGGGGGGGGGGGGGGGGGGTGGGTCCTCTTGGGGCCCTCTTTGGGAGCATCTTATGAGAGCCTATTGGGGCCATCTTGGGGGCAATCTTTGCGCCTCTGGAAGCCTCTGGGCGCCTCTTGGGGCAATCTTGAAGGAGATCGATCAAAGAAGAGGGGCCCCTTAATTAGCCTTGCCCCTTTAGAGCCCCCAGAATCGCCTCTTGGACCCCTCTTGGGGCGCTCTTGGAGCGCTCTTGGGCGCTCTTGGGGCCGTCTTGGGGCTCTCTTGGGCCCCTCTTGTGTCCCTTTTGGGCCATTTTGGGGCCATCTTGAAGCCTCGGATGGCCATCGGAAGCGAAAAGGCGAGAAGCAGAACATCATTGGTTTTCCGAAGGTGTTTGAAAGATTTTGGCATCTTGGGGGGCCTCTTGGAGCTTTGGGGCGGTCTTGGGACCTCTTGGAGCATCTTCGGAGCCATATTGAGGCATCTTCGGCTATCTTGGGCCATCTTGGAGCTCATCTTATAGGCTCTCCGAGGCGCTCTTGGAGCCGTCTTTGGCGAACTACCCTCTGACACCTCGCGGGGCGCCCTGTCCAGGTCCATGGGAGAGGGTAAGGGGGGAGGGGTAAACCCCTCCCCGAAGGGGAAGAAGGAGGTTGGAAGAGGAAACTCCCTAAACCACCTACGCCCAGAGGGCTTGTGGGATATGTCAACCCTTTCCAAATTTCGCAGCGATCATCGCTTTCCAGCCCCCGCACGCGTGCGTTCGCTACGTGGCGCGCGCGCCGCATAAAGCGGCGGAAGGCGATGGCAAGAAGGAGTGTCTGGGTGTGGTAGGTGGAAAGACAAGGAGGGGAAATGGTGGCAAGCGATGGCGGTGGGAGCATGGGCGTTGGGAATTGGAATTGGGGGCTGGAGGAGCGAGGAACATGGGTCGGATTTTTCGTCAGCGATCTCTTGCTGGGGCCCCAGCGGTGATTAGCAATATAAGCAGCAAGAGTCGTGTTCCACTCCCCTGACTGCAAGACACGCACCTCATGCGCGTGGCATTCGGATTTCCGCTGTGATGAGGAGCCGCCATCCATATACAATGTACTTAAAACTTATAGTGTACTGTATGCACTATTGGCTCAAACCACCAGCGCGGGCGCTGCAGCTAATATGATAAGCGCGGTCAGGCCAGCCCCCGCGAGCATCGCAATCACCCCTCCATCTGCAGTCCTAGCAGAGGCGGCGTTTGCGCCGATGGTATAGCCCTCGAGCGGCGTCACAACAGAGCAGAGTGGCAGTTGCGAGTCAACATCGGCAGTTGCCAGTCACAGCAAAGTCGGCGTTCGCGCGCCAATGATCTAGCCCTTGATCTCGTCAAAGGACCAGTCCTCGGAGTCCATCCAGATCTCGTCATCGGGCCCGTCCGCGGGGTTCACCTCTTGTAAGCCCTGGTCGGATATCATCTCCCGCTGCAGCGGCCGATCCTACGTTTGGATCCATGGGTCCATAATGAAGCCGTAAGCTCTGTGCACGCCGCGACGATGTTTCTTGCCTCCTCGCCGACGGCGGTAAGGCCGCGGGCTGCGACTGCGGCTGCGATTCGAGGATGCGGGCTTTTCTCTTCGAGACCTGCGACGGCAAGGCTGCGGGCAGCGACTGCGGCTGCGACCCGAGGCTGCGGGCATAGCTCCTCGGGGCTTGCGACGGCAAGACTGCGGGCCTGCCTTCTCGAGGCATGGCGATCGCCGCCGCGGGCGGCTGCGGCTGCGCCGCGGCCGCGGAGCGCGGCTGCGACTGCGGCTGCGACAGCGGCTGCGGCTGCGCCGCGGCCGCGGAACGCGGCTGCGACTGCGACTGCGGTTGCGCTGCGGCTGCGCCGCGGCCGCTCGCCGAGCGGACCGCCGCAGCTGCGACTGCGGCTGCGCGCTCGGCGAGGGACGGCGGTGCAATGGCGGCGTGATGGGGGCGTTCTTGGACCCCATGCTGCCAACCTGAACCGCAACGGCCAGCATCTTTGCGCATCTTATATTTGCATTGCTTATCTGTGCGATTCTTACCATCGCGCTTCTTATCTTCGCGCTTCCTTATCTTCGCGCTGCCTTATCTGTGCGATTCTTACCATCGCGCTTCTTATCTTCGCGCTTCCTTATCTTCCTATCTTCGCGCTTCCTTATCGCGCACGGTTGGGTTCAGAGAGCGCGCGCGCTCGTGCCTAACCCAAGCAATGCTTGCACTTGCGAGCAGCGGCGCGCGCGCTACGCACCGCCAGTTATCTTGCCTGGCATTTGACTGTCTTATATTTGAACACTTGCTTAACACTATTGTTTGTTGTTGTTCCTTTTTTCGGACCGCGTCCAGACGCGGAGCCGCGGCCCGCGGCGACCAGTCCTGGCGCGTGAACGCCTGAAAAGGAATCTAAGAACACATGCGCTCTAAACTGGGCGCCCCTCACTGCCAGGCGGCGCTGTCGCCAGGGCCATCGACCGCGGTCGGCTGAGAATGCTGAGTACGATACCGAATCATACGCTCCACGGCGTTGTAGTGCACCTCTGCCATAATCAGTCGCCTGGTGCGATCTATGACCGAGTCCTCGCATGCCTCTATGGCGACATCGACGGCTCTGGCCTCGGTGGCGTCGTGCGTGTCTAGTGCGTCCTGTCGCTCATGCCACATCGCGCCCAGCATTGCCCTCGCCTGCTGGAGCTGGTCCTCCAGTGCGTCCATCCTCTCCTCCAGCGCTGCCCTGCGCAGCTGCATCTCGCGCATCCGCAGATCCATCTCCTCCATGCGCTCGAGGGCGAGCTCGCATGCCTCGGTGTCCTGGGCCCCGATCGCGACGGCGGAGCGCGGCGTCCTTGACCTCGAGCGGCGTGCCCCGCGCCGCGGTGGAGCGCCGCGCTGCGCTGCGGTGGGGCGCGGCGCCCTGGCCCTCGGGCGCGGCGAGCAAGGTGACACAGACCTGGCGCACCAGACCGAGTCGGACGCCGAGAGCTCGGAGATGGCAACGCTGCCAACGTTCCTGCAAGATTCTCCCGAGCACGGGGCTGGCAACGCTTCTGCAAGTAGCGCCGAGAGCTCCGAGAGTGCCGCTTTCTTTCTCTGGCTCGCCCGCGCCCTGCACTGTCGGCGTTTCACAGTCGGCGTCACGCCGCCGCGGCCCTTGCCATGGCCGCCGCGGCGTCGGCGGCCACGATGGGCGGCCATGCCGCCCTCTCACGCCCGCATTCCTTGAAGGACCTCGACCGCGCGGTCAAGTACATTTGGGCCAAAGCGGCATCGGTTTAATAATTGTAATTGTAATTAAGCATCGTATCTTCGCGCCGCTTATCTTCGCTTGCCGTGTCTGGCACTCGTGCCGTGGTATTCGGCACTCGTGCCGTGCTTATCTTCGCGCCGTGGCATTCGGCACTCGTGCCCCAAATATTTGCGCTTATTTATCTTCGCGACGCGTATCTTCGCGCCGTTTCATGTTTCCCACCCCCCTCTCGGCTCTCGGCAACTACGCTTCGAGCCGCGTCCAGACGCGGAGCCGCGGCGACCAGCCTTGGCGTGTGAAATATTAACATATATTTACATTCATACACGGACCAGCCAACTAAACGAGCCAAACACATACATCCTAGACCACATAGAGTGCACCATTTGGGGCCAGTACGGCCGACATAGACTGCACCGCATAGACTGCACCACATACCGCATATATTGCACCACATAGACTGCACCACAGAGAGTGCACTACATAAGCTGCTTGGGGCCCACGATGGCTGACAGTGGCTGCACCATGCACATAAACCGCACCACATGCATTGCCCCTCTCACCGTGCGTTCGGGTGTTTGGGCTATCTTAAGCCATTTGAAGGTCATCTTGGTCTGGTGGGCTGGATGCGGCCAACGCCGAACACTCTGGCTCCCCCCCCATCCCCGTTCCTCCCCTTGCGCGCGCGCGGGGAGTTCTGTATTGCGCCGAATCCACAAGATGCGCCAGAACATATATATATATATATATATTGTGTGTACTGGTTACCATTGCCCAAAATTTGCAGTGGTGGAGGACGGTAAGGGTGATTAGATAAGTCCCTCATGGTTCATGAGGGATGAGGCATCGCCCGATCAGCGCCCCGATCGATCAGACACAACGCTGCCATTCAACGTAATCGGCGCTGTCGCCCCCCCCCCCCCCCTCCCCACCCCCACACCACACCCACACCCCTCTCCCCTCCTCCCCGCCCTTCCCCTCCCCTCCCCCCTCCGCCCCTCGCACCCCGCATCGCCCCACAGCACCCCCCCCCCCCCCTTATCCCCCCTCCACCGCTTGTGCATTCGACCCGCGCCGACGGCAACCGACGACAACGACTACGACGACGACGACCGACCGACCGACGTGCCGACCGACGACGACGTTTCTATGTGTGGCCGCAGGTGCAAAGACCCGCGCAATAAGCAAAGCCTGCACGCCCCGCTGGCCTCTTTAAAGGGACACAGATGTTTTGAGTTCAGTTCTTGGAAGTACACGTCGGCTTCTGCATTGTGGACAATACAGAACTCCCCGCGCGAGCGCGGGGGTCACCCGCGATCGCGGGTCACCCGAAATCCGTTCGGTCACCGTTGAGGGTTCATTTTAGTGCGCGCGTCCACGCGCGCGGGGAATTTTGCCTTGTTGTACGCGGTTGGGCGTTCGATGCCGATAGACTGGCGCGCTTGGACCTTGCGCATGGGTCCTGGCGCGTCACGCGCATCACCACATGGCCGCAACAGGGGTTGACATTGGGTGAAGAGGAGAAGGAGGAGGGCAATGACGAAAAATATGATGCCAGCAGGGGAGGAGGAGAAGGACAAGGGCAAGGGCTTGGAACTTATGGGCTCCCTTCGGACTTTCGGGGGTGTATATTGGGTGTCCATGAGTTTCCATGCGGGAATTTATGGCGCCCCCTGCAAGAATCTAAGGCTTCTCTGGGAATATACGGGTTCCCTTGCGGAAAGATTATATGGTTCACGAGCGGGAGTTGGGTTCCCGTCGGGAACTATATAATGGTTTCTGCATCGGGGGTCTATGGGTACACCTGCAGGAATCTATGTGTCCCATTTGGGAATTTATGGGTTCCGCTGCGGGAAGCTACGATGTATCTTGGGAGATGCCCACCATGCGTGCTCTTCGATGAAACCACAAAAACCACAATGGCACCATGAGCCACGAGCCATGAGAGTTGGAAAGTCACTTAAACCAAGACTCTTTAAAGACATACAGAAATGTTGAATTCAGTTAGAGGAATCACATGTTGCGGACAATATCTTAGAACTCTCAACTCGCGCGCGTCGGAGCTCTGTATTGTCCATGCACATTGGAAAAGTCGACGCGCCCGTCTCTTTAAAACGCAACATAATTTTTGAATTCATTTTTGGAATTGTATGTCGGCTTTTCTTGTGGACAAACTCATTAACGCGCGCGCGCGCGCGCGTCGGAGGTCTGTATTGTCCACAATAGGCCAACGCGCCCCTTTTAGGGAACAGCAAAAAGTTTGAATTCAGCCTGTGGCATTATATGTAACCTTTTATTGTGGACAATACAGAACCCCGACGCGCGCGCAATACTGAATTCCGACGCGCGCGCTCGCGCGCGCGCGCTGGTCACCATGGTCACCCGCGCGCGCGCGGGTGGCTTTTTCTCGTGAAGTCGGTGATGGTGTTGGTGCTGTTGCTTGTGGTGATGATGATGCTGCTGCAGCTGGTGACGCTGCTTATGCGATGGTGTTGGTGTTGCTGCTGATGGTGGTGGTGATGCTGCTGCTGGTGTTGCTGTTTGTGTTGCTGATTCTCGTGGTGTTGCGGGTGCTGGTGGCGCTGCTGTTGGTGCTGGTGATGCTGACGTTTGTGCTGCAACTGATGCTGCTGCGGGTGCTGGTGGCGGTGCTGATGTTGGTTGTGTTGCTGGTGCTGGTGATTGTGGTGGTGCTGATGGTGCTCATGCTTATGCAAATGCGGTTGCTGGCGGTTGTGGCGTTGCTGCTCATGCTTCTGCTGGTGATGGCGGTAACGGTGGAATCATGCAGTTTAAGAGTGGCCTCGGGCACGTTTTCTCGGGGGCCTCTCGGGCCGATATCGGGCTTGTCGTTGATTTCTCGTGGGGCCCACGGTGCGGCCCAATTGATTGACCTGGTCTTGGTGCCATCTTGCGGCTATTGCGAGGGGCGCGAGAAGCCCCTCGGGGGAATCTTGCCCACATTGTTTCCAGAAAAAACTGAAAACGCATTTGCGCTTTTGCAAGACCCCCCCCCCCCCCCCCCCCCCCCCCCCACAACCCCCCCACCACCACCCCTCCCCCCCCCCCCACCCACAAACACCCCCCCCCCCCCCCCCCACCCTCCCACCCCCCCCCACACCCCCCCGCCACCAGCCCCAGCCCCAACACACAACCCTCCCCCCCCCCCCCCCCGCCCCCGCACCCCCCCACCCCCCCCCCCCCGACACCACCACACCCACAACCCCCCCCCCCCCCCGCCCCCCCCGCCCCACCACCAACCCCATCCCCCCCCCCCCAGCCCCACCCCCCACCCCTCCCTCCCACCCCCCCCCCCCCCAACCCCACCACCCCCCTCGCCCCCCCCTGGCCACCCTCCCTCCACCCGCCTATTCGCAACCAACACCCCCCCCCCCCCCCCCCCCCCCCTCCCCCCCCTTCCCCCCCTCACCCCCCCCCCCCCCCCCCCCCCTTTTCCTCCCCACCCCCCCCACCCCCCCATCCGCCATCCCCTCACCCTCCCCCCTCTTCCCCGCCTCCCCAACCAATTCCAACACCACCCTTTTGTTCTCCGCACCCCCCCCCCCTCCCCCCCTCCGCCCCCTCGCCCCCCACCACCCCGCCCCTCACCCCCCGCGCCACCTCACCCCACCCCCCTCTCCCGCCCCCCCGCCACCCTGTTCCCATCGCATTGGGCCATATTGAGGCCACCTTGGAGCCTCAAGAGCTCACTAGAAGAGAGAAGGCGAGACGGCAACGCTACGTTTGTGTCATTCAGGTTTCGTACCAAATTTGGGTTTCTCGGGGTGGCTCTCGGAAGGGCCTGGGCACTTGGAACCGTCTTGGGGCAGTCTTGGAGCCATATATATATATATATACACATACATATGTGTATATATATACACATATATGCAGTCCCCCTCTCTCTCTCTCTATCTCTTTCTCCCTCTCTCGAATATGGAGGATGGTGATATCAACAACCCATGGCCAATGCGCCGCCAGGCACTCTTTGTTTAGTGGTGGCCAGCGGCCGCCGCGGTGGCCGACGCGGCCATTCGCATATTGCCCTTCATTGGGCGGCGGTTCGGTGGAGGAGGAGTTGGATTCATATACATATAATAATGTATCACATATATCGGAGCGAGATTCAACATACGGCGAAGACCGATCTACGTATATTGCCAATTATTGACGCTTTGCGTATCTCCACCAGCCCATCCAGGAACAATCTCCTGGAGAGCTGACGGGAGAAGGGCTGAATAAACCCACATAGTGCGACAGCGCGGGCAATACCGCTGAATTGAGATATCTGTGGTATAGCGAAGGGTGCGGATGCTGCTACGGGTGCTGTTGCTGTTGCTGGCACTGCTGCTGCTGCTGGTGATGTTGCTGGTGTTGCTGGTTCTCGTGCTGCTGGTGATGTTGCTGGTGCTGGTGGTGGTGCTGCTGCTGGGCAGGTGCTGCTGGTGCTGCTGCTGGTGTTATTGCCGCTGGTGGTGTTGCTGCTGGTGGTGCTGCTGCTGGTTGTGCTGATTCTGCTGCTGATGGCGTTGATGGTTCTCGCGTTGCTGCTGGTGCTGCTGCTGGTGCTGCTGCTGGTGCTGGTATTGCTGCTTTTGTTGGTGATGGTGCTGCTGTTGTTTCTGCTACTGGCGGTGATGGTTCTCGTGCTGCTGGTGTTGGTGATGCTGCTAATGCGTTTGCTGCTGATCGTGGTGATGCTGGTGCTGCTGATAGTGCTGCTGCCGATGCTGCTGCTGGTGCTGATGCTGACAGTGGTGGTGGTGCTGATGGTGCTGCCGCTGCTGCTATAGTGCTGTCGCTGGAGATTGTGGTGCTGATGTTGTTGCTGCAGGTGATGACGGTGGCGGTGAGAGCAGGCAGGTTAACAACCGCCTCGGAAACGTTTTCTCTGATGCCCATTGGAGCCATGGGCTCCCTTAAGTTGGGGTCCTCTCACAGCGTTATTGGTGGCTATATTGGGGCTCTGTTGGGGTGGGGTGGGGGGTGGGGTGGTGGTTGGGTGGGTGGGGCGGCGGGGTGGAGGCGGGTGGGTGGTGGTGGGTGGGTGGGTGAGGGTGGGGGGGGGGGGGGGGGGGGGGGGGGGGGGGGGGGGGGGGTGGGGGGGGGGGGGGAGGGGGGGAGGGGGGGAGGTGGTGGGGGGGGGGGAGGGCGGGGGGGAGAGGGGGGGGGGGAGAGGGTGGTGTTGTGTATGTGTGTGTGTGTGGTGATGGTGGTGGTGGGGGTGGTGGGTGCAGGGGGTGTGGGGTGGGTGGTGTGGTGGTGGGTGGGTGGGTGGGGTGAGTGGGTGGGCGGGGCGTGGGGGGGGTGGGTGGGTGGGGGGGAGGTGGGCATCAGGAGTTGTTTTGTGACTCTGAGATGCCTCTTGGGGCAGTCGCTGCCACACACACACATACACACACGCACGCCGCCCCTCCACCCCACCCCGCCCCCTCTCGGATGCTCAAAAAAGGCGCATTGGGCGATCGCGGGCCGCTCTTGGAGCGCTATAGTATGTGAGCTCGTGGGAGCATATTGGGCGTCTTGGGGCTCCATTCGGCCATATTGGGGCCATCCTGACGCCTCAAGAGCGCATCGGAAGACAACGATCGACAAAGCAAACAACATTGATGTTCCTTTGGTCTTGGTGCAATTGTTGCATCTTTGTTGAGGGGGAGGGTGGTCCTGGAGGGCTCAGATTGCAATTGAAACCGTATATTGGAGCCGCATTGGAGCCTGGATGCATGTCGGAGGCGCAATCTTGATGTCTGTTGTGTAATCTTGAAGCCATCTGGGCTATCTGGGGCCCTCTTGGAGCAAATCCATTGAGCCAGCATGGGCGCTCTAACCCTTCGCGGGGAGCCCCTCTAGACGCAGTGTGCCTGTGTGTGTGTATGCGTGTGCGCGTGCGCGTGTGCGCGCGTGGGGTGGGCGGGTGAGCGGGCGGGGGGGGGAGGGGAGAGGGCGTAAACCTCCCGAGCTGGGAAAGGAGTGATATTGGAAAGAGGAACGCCATAAACCACCTGCGCCCAGAGGTGGGTTCACTGCTGGGAGTGCCATATATACGTGTCGGTCGGAAGGTGCCATATCGTCTCGTTGATTATCGGTTTATATCTATTGTGGGGAGTTCCCGACGCACTTGTCGTGAGAGTATTATAGGATTGCTGGGATCGTCTTCCACGCGCGTTGGGAGGTCCTTATCCACCTGCTCTGAAGCAGCATCTACGTTCGGTGCTGGAATTGCTATATGTACATGGGGAGGGGTGGTGCTGACCTATTGTATTTAGATCCGATCTACGTCTGAGAGTGTGATTCTACTTGGCGAGTCAGGGCCCTAACTATTTTCGGGTGGATCGTACATAGTGGGGGACCCCATACCTGCTGAGAAGCTCGTTGCTTGGTCGAGGTTCGATGATCGAGGACCGAGGTTCGCATATGGAGTTTCGAGGATGTAGAATCGAGGCTCGAGGTTCAAGATTTGATCATCGAGGGTCGAGGTTCGAGGTTCGAGGATCGAGGGTCGAGGCTCGAGGTGGGTCGATGATCTAAGCTCGAGGATCGAGCATGCGACTCGAGGCTCGATGATCGATCGAGTTGTGAGGGGAGGATCGGGGCTCGATGTTAGCGGTCCGAGACTCGAGAGTCGATGACCGAGGCTTGCACGAAAGGTGGCACCCGCGTCACACCACGCGTGCCCGCGGGAGATCTGTGCAGGGGCGGCGCGCGCGCCCGCGGATGCATCGCGCGGTCGCGTTTTTTTTTTTTTTTTTTTTTTTTTTTTTTTTTTTTTTTTTTTTTTTTTTTTTTTTTTTTCTTCTCATCTCGCAGGCGGCACGAATGCCCGCGGGAATGGCATAGCGCGCTCGACTCGCAGGGGGGCGGCGTCCCGCGGTTGAGCGAAGGAGCGCTCTGTATGCGCTCGGGCGCAAGGAGCGCCCTTATCTATTATAGGCGCGCGCCTAGTGGCCGCCTCAGATCTGATTCTCGAGGTTCTTGATCTTCTCGGCCAAGTAGCTGATCATCTTATCCTGCGCGTCGATCTTCTTCTCAATCGTGCTCAGGTCCGTGTACAGGTCACTCAAGACAGCCTGCGCCTGGAACATCATGCGGTGGCGCCGTTGTGCACTGGGGTAGATCTCAGCCACGGCCTGCTGGCCATTGTCGTGCTGCGTGTCGGAGTGCTGGTCCTTGCCACTGCCCGTCTGATCATCGTCGCCCTGGCCATCGTACTGCTGAGCCACGGCACGGTTGCCACTGCCCTGGTCGCCGTTGTCATGCTGCACGCTGGGCTGAGCGCTGCCGTGGTGCGTGGCACCATCGTCGTGCTGGTCGTCCTGCTGCACGCTGTCCTGCTGCGCGCCATCGCCGTCCTGCTGCACGTTGTCCTGCTGCGCGCCGTCGCCGATCTGCTGCACGTTGTCCTGCTGCGCGCCGTCGCCGTCGCTGGGCTGCCCATGGGCGGACTTGCGCTGGGCCAGCATATTCTGCACAAGCTCGTAGTACCGCTCCTTGTCAGATGGAGACAACCGTTCCCAAATGGCGGGATCGATCCACCCAGTCTCTGCATCAATGCCGTCGACCCACATGTTGTCCACGAACGCCCGAGCGCCAGCGACGCCCCTGCACGCCAAGCTCGAGCGCTGCGCCATCGAGGCGGTCGGGGAGTAGGGCGCGCGGGGCGGCACTCGGGTCGGGCGCTCTGAAAGAGCGATCGAGGATTGCCTTCGAGAGAATCAGTTCTACGGACAGGGGGGGGGGTGCAATACAGAGCTGCTGATGCCTTCCCCCACATTCCCCCTCCCACGACCACCGCCGCCCCTCACAACCCCAGGCACGCGCATGTTGTTATCACTGTTACATCCTCCCCCAAGTTACACATGGGTTCCGTCGCTGACGGTCGTCGTTGAAACGTGATCCGCAGAACAGTACACCATAGCGCATAGCAGCGCACTTGCTCGTGCCGCAGAGTACCCGACGCAGCAGCCACACAAAAGTTCACGAGTGCACGACAGACGAATCAATGAATGCTCCGCGACACTTGCTGTCACGCAACATCCGATGCTGCAACCGAAGAGACCGAATGGCCTGCGCCGCTCGATCGTGCAGGAATCTCAGTCAGAGTCCTCGAAGACCACTGCATCTTCGATGGTGTACGTGATCTTATAACGTATCGAGCGTGTCATGTTTGTATTGGAAGGGCCGTCATCAGACTGCATCATGTTGAACGTGTTCCGAGCAGATTCGGGCATGTCGGCGATCGCAGAATACGTGCGCGTGATGCTCCGCTTGCGCCTGTCGTCAACCGAAGGGGCAGCCTCCGCGGGCTCCGACGACATCCCTTCGCCCGCGTGCGAGCCCGAGGAAGCGTCGCCTGCAGGCGCGTCGCGTGCAGGAGCGTCGCCTGCAAGAGCGGCGGCGCTGACGCCAGGCGGCGGAGATATCGGCGACCCTGGTGGACTCTCTGGAGGGTCGCCTGCAGGGGCGACGCCTGACATCTCGCGCGCGCGCGCACGCGGCTTGAGTCGGTAAGAGGCGCGAGCGCCGACACGCAATGCAAGTTAGAGCAACAAATGACCGCGGACGTAACGGGATATGCTGCGAGCAATGTCACCGATGCAATGCGTTGGTATGCACGTACATGCATTTGTATGCGTATATGCCTGTATTTGTGTATGTATATCCGCAACCGTGCCGCGCGGCACGGAGTGGGCGTGTCCTCAGGTCCCGTGTACAATCCTCCGAGCCTCGGTCCTCAGTAAGGGGACCATAACCACAATTTCCAATTCTCTCTGGCCTTCCCGCGGTTCTCCTGGGGCTTCTCGCAGCTTCCCGCGTGGCGTTTTCGGGCCCAAGCGGGCCTCACGACTGGCAACGAAGGCCCCGAGAGGCCCCGAATACACCCAATGAGCGCTCCAAGACGCTCAATATGGCCCCAATACGGGCCAATATGCCGCACAGACCGCCCAAGAGGCCCCTAAGGGCCCTCCCAATTCCTCACGCTGCGCGTATCCCCACCAGCCCATCCAGAAGCAACGCCCAGGCGAGTTGAGGTGATCAGGGACGTGCGGGAGCAAAGATGGGAGACAGCCGAACCGTGCGAATGAGGAATGAGGAGACGGGGGAGGCTGGATGGATAGATAAGGGAGTGGAGAGAAGGAAGATGAATAGGAGGAGGAGGAGGATGAGGAGGAGGAAGGAGGGGCAGAAGGATGATGATGAGGAGGAGAGCAAGCAAAAGGGCCAAAGGTCTTGTAGATGCCTTTCGGAGCCTCTTGGGATCTCTCTTGGGCGCTTCTTGGAGGCCTCTTGGGGCGCCTTGGGGGTCTCCTGGCGGTCCTGGGGGTCTCTTGGGCGCCTTGGGTGCATCGGAGAGGCCTATGGGGTCCTCTTGGGGGCATCGTTGGGGCCTCTTGGTGGCTTTTGGGGTGGCCTCCTGTGGCAATCTTGGGGGCCTCTTGGGGCCGCATGGGCGCTTCTTGGGGCAATCTTGGAGGAGATATATAGAAAAAGAGGGGAGCTTTCATTAGCGTTGCCCCTCTAGAGCCTTTAAAATCGCATTATGGGGCCCTCTTGGGGCGCTCTTGGAGCGCTCTTGGAGCGCTCTTGGGCGCTCTTGGGGCTGTCTTGGGGCTCTCTTGGGCCCCTCTTGGGGCCCTCTTGTGCCCTCTTGGAGCAATGTTGAGGTCTCGGATGGCCATCGGAAGCGAAAAGGAGAGAAGCAGAACATCATTGATTTTCCGTAGGTTGTTGAAGGATTTTGGCTTATTGGGGAGCATCCTTGGGGAGCTATTTGGCCTTTTGGAGCCGTATTGGGGCGGTCACGGGGCATCTTGGACCATCTTCGGAGCCATCGTGGGGCATCTGAAGCTGTATTGAGCAATCTTGGAGCTCATCTTGGGCTCTCCGAGGCGCTCTTGGAGCAATCCTGGGCCATCTTGGACGCTCCAACCCCTCGTGGAACGCCCCGTCCAGGTCCAGGGGAGGGGGTAGGGGGGAGGGGTAAACCCCTCCCCGAAGGGGAAGAAGGAAGTTGGAAGAGGAAACTCCTTAAACCACCTACGCCCAGAGGGTTGGTGGGATTAAGATTGCCCCGAGATGCTAAAATTGTTGAATTTCCATTGTGTGTTTCAATGAGCTTTGCTTTCGCACCTTTTCTGCTTCCCGACGCTCTGAGACGGCCCAATAGCACCCCCAAGACGGCCCCAAGAAGCCCTAACTAAGACAGCCCCAAGACGACCCAAGACGGCCCCCAATACGGCACAAGAGGGCTCCAAGACGGCCCAAGAGGGCTCAATGACGGCACCAAGAGGGGCCCAAGAGGGCGTCAAAACAATTAAAACAATCAAGTGGTTCGCCCCCAGAAACCCCAGGGGGCCCCAAGAGTGCCCCAAGATGCCCCCAGGCCCTCCAAGATGCCTCCAAGACGCCCCAAGCAGCCCCCAAGAAGCCACAAAAGACTATACCCCAAAACTGCCCCCAAGAGGCTTCAACACTGTCTTCCAGAGACCCCCGAAAGGCGTAACATGAGATCCAGACACACATACATTCGGCACCACTTGATGCATATTGCCGACGTGCCTCTAAAGGGAATTTGTTTGCTAACACATTAGGCATAATGACGACGCGCCTCAGGTGGTACCCGATCGGAACTACTTGAGGCATACAACGGGCGTGCCTCAAGTCGTACTTATTCGATACCACTTGAGGCATACTGCAGACATTCCCCCAGTGGCCCAGAATTTGAGATCGTCGCGCTTTCGGTCCGCCGCCGCTCCACGACGGCCCAAGAGCCTCCAACAACATCCAATGTCCACGAATCCAGGCACGGCGGCGGGATGGGCCGACGGCCACTAGATATACACGTATATTCAAATAAGGACTTATATATAATAGTTCACGCGCCAGGGCTGGTCGCCGCGGGTCCGCATCGAACAGTGCACGCGCCGCGGCTCGTCGCCGTGGCTCCGCCTCTGGACGCGGCTCGAAACAAGTGGTGCCGCCTGCATAACTCGCACATTCACGCACGAGAAAACAGCGAGTGTCATCACTCAAGTTCCCAATCATCAGTATGCGCGGAGATAAAAACAATGTGGATGTGTTAAGCTAACACAATGATAAGCACGATGCGCGAATATATACAGCGTCAAGGTATGGTGTGCAACGATAGAAACATATGTAAGGCAATATATGGCGCTCACAAGTATATGCGTGAATAAGGAAGCGCCACGATCGAGGGCGCGAAGATAAAAGCACCGCCGCCGTCACCAATTGACGCGGCGGCCCAGTTCCGGAACCGCGCCCCCGCGGGCCAAGTCGCACCCCCCGTCTTAATATCGGTTCATTGGTTTAGGCAAATATTGTTATAATATTGATAACAACGTTACCCTGTAGCCATATTTTGGCTCAAGACGGGGCCATGGCCGAGCCTCCCCGCCCGTCGCAGAGGGCCAGGCCGTCATCGGCCGCGTCCACGGCTCGCCCGCGGGAGCCCCAGCGCGCGGTCCCGCGCCCGACGGCGAGCCCATGCGCAGCAGGAGAGCCCGCCTCGCCCCAGCAGGAGCCCCCGATGGTCACCATCACAAAGGAGGAGTACGACAGGCTGCACGCCGTGGCAGCCAGCAGCGGGATCAGGGAGCATCAGGAGCCCGCACCGCGCCTGCTGGCTGGCCCCAAGTGGGGCTGGCGCCATCGCCCCGCCGACGCCGTGGACAGCGCCGCCCCGCCCGCCTGCGCCCCGTGGCCGAAGGCGAAGCCGATGCCAGGTCGACGGACTGGAGGCGGCCAGAGTGGCACGGCCAGTGCCGCGGCGACAGCAGACAGTTTTGTGGCGACACCACCGAAGCCGAAGTGGGCTAGTGGAGGTGGCCGTGAGGACAGCAAGCCGACGGAGGAGCACGACACGGGCGCCGCAGCCGAGTACTGCGAGTACGGCGGGGTGGCGGCGCAGCCGAGTACTGCGAGTACGACTGGCGACTGTGGCGGCGAGGTCGAGCCGAACGTTGGCGACGCTGTCGAAGGCAGTGGCGGCGAGTACAGCAGTGGCGACGGTGGCGTGCACAGCAGTGGCGGCGAGTACAGCAGTGGCGGCGAGTACAGCAGTGGCGGCAGTGGCGCAGCGAGTACAGCAGTGTACGACACGTGCGAGCACAGCGGCGAGTACAGCAGCGGGGCGCTCACGGCTGGGGCGCGGGCGACACGGCCCACGGGCGCCGAGTACGACGACCACGGCTGGGACGAGGGCGGCACATCCCACAAGCGCCGTCGTCAGCACAGCATGGACGACGATGCCAAGGTGCCGTGGCTCAACAGCAGCTCAGCAAGGTGGAGGAGTTGCTCAGCGATGCTGGCGTCATCGTCATGAAGGCGGTGCAGCACGCAGGCGAGGAGCACGTGGCCCCAGTGCTGCTGGAAGACGAAGTGTCGGGGATTCCACCTACCGTTCGGACGGAGAAGATGAAGCGAGGTGGACGACACGTCAGGATCGCGAGGCTCATGGCCAAGCATGTTGCCAATGGTGGCGACCTGAATGCAGTGAGACAGTCGGCCGACCGCAACGTGCACAAGTACATCGAGTGGTTGTTCCAGAATCACTGGAATGAGTTCGAAGAATTCGGCTCAGCACAGGTTGTGTGGGACTGCCTTCGCTGGGGCGCTTCTTGAAACCCTTGTGCCTCTCTCATCCTTGCCTCCCGCCGTCGACGCCGCCCTCGTCCTTGGCATCGCCATCGTCGTCGTCATTGGCGGTCGCGCGTAAGCTGCCCGCGTAAGGTCGCGCGGGGGCGCACTCGTTTGCACGCGGCGTGTCGCGTCGACTGTTTGCGGATGCCATCGCGTGAGGTCGCGCGCCGTCGTCTGCTCAACATCGCGTCGTCGTCGGCGGCGGCGGCGTCGTCGTCGCTCGTCGGCAACGCCCCCCCCCACTCGCCGTCGCCGCCGTCGTCGTCGTCGCCGTCGTCGGTGGCGTCGTCTGCGTCGTCGTCGTCGTCGCCGCCATCGCCGTCGTCGCCACCCCCATCTCCCAGAACAGCCCCTCAGACCCGTCCAGGAGTCCAGCCACACAAGAGTTCCCGAGCCGTTCCCAGCTGTGGTGACGAGGCCCACCCGACGGCCAGAACACCTCGAGCATCGGTCCGATTGGACTCGCGAAACCACCCTGGAGGGGCGGGGGCATGGCCGATGACATGAACCGAACCACGATCCTCGAGGATCGCAGGGCGATCAAATCCAGATGTCGATCTGCAAATCTGCAGATCGACATCGATGTCGATCTGCAGATTTGCAGATCGACATTTGCATCAATACTAAAACCAACACAATGCAAATGTCGATCTGCAAATCTGCAGATCGACATCGATGTCGATCTGCAAATCTGCAGATCGACATCGATGTCGATCTGCAGATTTGCAGATCGACATCTGGAGGCAACTGGTTCGGTACGTGCTGGCACACGCGCATCTGGTCATGTTTGGCGCTCTCGCGCATCGTTCTGTCATCAGTTTCAGCGTCCCATCGCACTCGCATCTCGCCTCTCGCACTGCCCCTCATCGCACATCCTTCATCGCATCATGAGTGTTGTGGGCTGCGCCCTGACCGCCGTCACGGGGCCCCAGGTGTGCCCCGCGGGGGGGGGGGTATGTGTCAACCATCCGATATATCACCTCTCGAAACGCTCCATCAATGGTCCCGAATTGCCCCCGAGCTACCCATATTGGCGTAAAACGCAGCCGCCACCCCCAATGGCCGTGCGCTGCTTCCGCGGTGGCCGTGTCAGTGACAACTGCGTGCGTGGTGTGACGTGCCGTGTAGTGCCGTGCGCGTGCAAACGTTTGGTGGGGATGTCTCGGGCGTCGTGGGATGCCTTGAGTGCGTTAGGGGCGTCTTGGGGCGCCTTGGACATCTTGGGCGTCTTGGGGCGTCTTGGGGCGTCTTGGGCGTCTTGGGGCGTCTTGGGGCGTATTCGTGGACGTATTGGGGCGTCTTGGGGCGTCATGGGGGCGTCTTGGGCGTCTTTGGCGTCTTGGGCATGCTAGTATCGATGACAGCTCGTAAGCTCGACAAAGCTTGGGGCGTCTTGGTCGCCCACAGTCCGTATCCATTTTGGCTCGAGCCGAGCGTGGCTGTTACGCCATGTCTCGGCGCGACTACGCGCCCGCCGCGTGCCCCCCGTGCCGCGCATCTTTGCGCGCGGCGGCACGCCTGGTCGCGGCGATGGCCACATACTTGGTGGTGGTTCCGCCTAACGTGGCGGTGCAGCATCACGTGCCACTAGGCGCGTACGTGGCGGTGCAGCCTAACGTGGTATTGCAGCCTCCCGTGGCGGTGATGCAGTCTAACGCGGCGGTGCAGCAGCCTAACGTGGCGGTGCAGCAGCCTAACGTGGCGGTGCAGCATCACGTGCCACTAGGCGCGTACGTGGCGGTGCAGCCTACGGCGACGGCGGGCCCCAGCTCGGCGCCAGCGCCAGGCGCGTACGTCGTGCAGCCTCCTGCTGCTGAGGGCGACGTGTGCACGGCAAAGCGGCAGAAGCACGGCGCGGACAGCAGCTGGCGCTGGCAGCGCCACAGCCACTACGGCACGTACACCGAGGGCAGCGACAACGAGGACGAGTACCCGCGCGGCGAGCGCGGCTGGAGGATTTCGGACGAGAAGTGGGAGCGCGAGGACGAGCGGCAGCCTGGCGAGTACGGCAGTGGCGGCGAGTACAGCAGTGGCGACGGTGGCGTGCACAGCAGTGGCGGCGAGTACGGCAGTGGCGCGCACGGCCGTGACGACGGTGGCGACTATGGCACGGCCGACGAGGACGCGCACGGCGCGGTCGACTCCAATAAGTGGCCATGGTACGCACAGGCAGCCTTCAAGCGGGCTCGGGGCGGTGGCCGCAAGACGCATGCTACGGCGGACTACTACGATCGCGAGAAGGGCTCGGGCCACGGCGGCCGTGGCGCGGGCAGAGGCGGCAGCTACCAGGCCGCAGACAAGCGCGACGCCAGCTCCTACCATGCCAGTCGCGCGCACACAGGCCACTGGCGAGATGGCGCGGCTGACGGCTGGTGGGACACGGACAAGGACGGCTGGAAGAACAATGACGGCTGGAAGGACACGGACAAGGACGGCTGGTGGGACAAGAGCACGTACGGCTCGAACGCCAGGGGCACTGACGACAGGACGCCCACGGACGAGGCGAATGGCGCAAAGTATTGGGACAAGGACTACTGGATTGCAAAGGACAATGGCGGTGGGAATGGCAGGCGCACGTACGGCTCGAAGGCCAAGGGCACTGGCGGCAGTACGCCCACAGACGAGGCTAACGGCAAGAGCACCAAGGACAACAAGAAGACAGGCTCGGCTGCCAGATCGAGGGGCACGGGTTCAACAGGCTCGGGCGGCAGCAGCACGCACCTGACGGGCAAGGGCGGGACCACGGGCGCGACGTGCACGGTCGCGAAGAACAATATCGCCGTGGATATCGACGTCGAGGCCAAGAAGATCGAGCACAAGCTGGAGGAGCTCAACATCGTTGCCTTCCGCGACTTGGACTTTTACGACTCCACGCTGAACGGCTCCGCCGCCGTCGCCGTCGCCGACGAGCTGGATGCGATGATGTCTATGGAGGACGACCTGGACGTGGGCGCGCTGGACCAGGTGAGGCGGGTCACTGGCGCGTGCCATCATCACCGCCGAGGTGTGTCCATGACCCGTATGAGGTGAGATAGGGCGGGAACGACGATACTGACGATGACGAGGATGACTACGACGTTGTGGGCAGGGTGGGGGAGGGGGTGACGATATGGGACGCTGGCGCGGATGATGATGCCGATGACGGCTGTGGTGAGTGGGGGGAGGGGGGGGGATTCGGGGGTAAGGATGGCGGCGAGGGGAACTACGGGTTGTGGCATGCACCTTGGCGGTGGCGGGGGCGCGTCGCACCGCGACCTTTATAGGTCGTGAAGGACTACGGGTGCTTCGGCAGGGACCGCCACGCCAGGCTCGCGCGGATCATGGCCAGGCACGTGGCCGCGGGCGGCGAGATCCATGAGCTGTACGACGCGGCCGACGACGAGATGGTAGCCTACCTCGAGTGGAGCTTCTACAAGTTCTGGGGCCAGTTCACGGATGCGGGTGGCGGGCACGCCTGGCGCATTTTCACGCTCTGCCGCGCGAGCAGCGCGGCTACTGCTTGAGAAAAAACCGTCAATCAAATCATTTGCGCGCTTGTGCATTGAGTTGCATTGCACTGTCAACATCAAACACCAAAACCAACAGCACACACACACCAACAACACACCATGATTTGCATTGAGTTGAATTGCATGCGATTGCCGATAGCATGATTGCATGATACAACCATAATAGCACCAACAAATACACTCACCAGCCAACACGTGAGTTGCACTGAGTTGCACTGCGTTGCTTCGGCGCACGGCGCCAGCTTCACGCGCGCGCGGCGCCGACCATGATAGCTGCACTGCGCCCGAGCTGATACAACCGCGCACGTTCTACTTCATAGCTTCCCCCATAGTGTGATAGTCGGCGCCTTGCACCGCGCGCCACGCATACATGTAATAGTTGGTGCTGCGCAGCAGAATCTAGCTTACGCGTGCAAGGTCGCAGGGTTTCATGACCTGGCTAATCTTGAGGGCATGCGAGGGTCGTGCGATTCTGTTTGGTTCCAGTCGTGACTGCGCGCGCGCATTTCAGAATTGCCTGATTGGGATCACGCACGCCCACAGATGCCGCGTGCCATGCCAAATTTGCCGCACGAGTACGTGGTAACGTACATTGTGCCCACGCCAATCCAGGGCCCTCTAGCTAAACCCCCTGAATCGCGGGCATGACGCACCTGCCTCTCGCCTCCCCCCCACCCTCAATCCGCAGCCCCCCATGTTAGTATCCCTTCTCACCGTCCTCATCCCTACTCGTCTGTGGGGCCTTATGTATGGTGGAGTTTGCTGCGCTGCATGCGTTGCACTTGCAGGGAGAACCATAGGGGGTGGTGAGGAACCATGGGGCATAGGGCAGAACGCGGGCGGGGGCGGCACGCGGTGGTGCGATGGGCGAGGGCACGGGGGGGCATGGTGCGACCGCGCACAGCCGTCTCGCCCGAGACACATCGGGACTGCGCGACTGCTATCATGACACACAGCCGTCTCGCCCGAGACACCGTCACGCGCGCGACTGCGACTGCTATCATGCCGCCGCAGCATCCGTTTGAACCGCCGCCTAATTACTCGCCGCGGCATGGGGGCAACCGCCCGCCGCCATTTCAACGACCGCCCGCCCATCCTCCAATCCAGATTCATCCGCGTCCGAAAGCCAGAGCGCCGTCGCCCGCGATCCTGCAGCTGCGACCGAAAGCGAACCCCGCTTCGCGGGATTCCGCTGCATGGCATGCCTCAGATGCTTCGGCGGCGACCGAGGTCGCGCAGGCAGCGGCGTCGGCGGCCGATACCTCGGCAGGGCCCGATGCCGCGGAGGCAGATGCCGTGGGCGAGCCGAGCCCATCCTCAAGCGATGCCGAGCTTGACGAGCTGCGGATGAGGCTTGACGATCTCGCCATGGAGGAGGAGACTGCGGTCGCGGCCTGGCGCAGGGTTGCGGCGGCCCGTGCTCGGTTTGAGGTCGCCGACACTGGCGGGCCTTGGAGGCAGCTTGGATCGAGCGCGATGCCGCCGCCGATCGCTTGAATGCGGCGACCAGCGCGCTCGAGCTCGCGCGCGAGAGGGCCTTCATGTCCCGCGAGGAAACCATTGCGATGGGCGAGGAGCTCAAGGCCGCGGAGGAGGCGGCGAAACAGGTGTGGTGGGGACCTAAAGACCCAACCGTCAGCAGCTGCGAGCGTTGCATTGTGGAGGAATGCATGGTGGAGGGGTTGCGCGAACGGGGTGTGTCGATATGGTCGGGGTGGCAACGTGCTCCGCGTTTTCGCTGGCGCGGCGAGGCGTCGCTCGAGGCGCGCGCGCCGCTCGCCGTTCGCCGATCGGGATGTGTGCGCACAACTCCTCAACGCACTAATCGGCGTCCGCGTATTGGCTCGCGAGCCGATCGGCGTTCCGTTGCAGCATTATGCGGCTGCGTGCAGACCGCGACGGCTTGCGCTGTCGTGGTCGGCACCTCTGCGCTGAGGCTGGTGTTTGTGTGGTTTCTAAATAATGCATCTGGGACTAGCGTCCGCTTCGCATGTATATCTAATCCCACCAGCCCTCTGGTCGTAGGTGGTTTAAGGAGTTTCCTCTTCCAACCTCCTTCTTCTCCTTCGGGGAGGGGTTTACCCCTCCCCCTACCCCCTCCCCTGGACCTGGACGGGGCGTTCCGCGAGAGGTTGGGATGGCTCCAAGAGCGCCTCGGAGAGCCCAAGATGAGCTCCAAGATGGCTCAAGATAGCCTTATATGCCTCAATATGGCTCCGAAGATTGTCCAAGAGGCCCCAAGACCGCTCCTAGATAGCACCAATAGGCCAAACAGCTCCCCGAGAAGCCCCCCCACGCGGCCAAAATCTTCAAAAAGCCTAAGGAACACTAATGAGTTTCGGCTTCTCGCCTTTTCGCTTCCGATGGCCATCCGATGCCTCAAGATGGCCCCAAGAGGGCCCAGAGCCCCAACAGGGGCCCAAGAGAGCCCCAAGACGGCCCCAGGAGCGCCCACGAGCGCTCCAAGAGCGCCCCAAGAGGGGTCCAGGATGCGATTTTAGAAGCTCTGGAGGGGCAACGCTAACTAAAGCCCCCCTCTTCTTTGATCGACCTCCTTCAAGATGGCCCCAAGAGGCGCCCAGGATGCCCCCATAGGCCCCCAAGGTGGCCCCAGGAGGCCCCCAAAAAGCCCCAAGATGCTCCAAGATGCCCCTAAGAGGCCCCCAAGAGGACCGCAGAGGCACCCCCGAGGCACCCAATACGCCCAAGAGACCCCCAGGACCGCCCTAGGAGACCCCAAAGGCGCCCCAAGATGCACCCAATATGCGCCCAATATATATCCCAAGAGGCTCCGAGAGGCATCCAAAAGACCTTCGGCCCTTTTGCTCGCCCTCCCCCTCCTGCTCATCCTTCCTCCTCCTCCTCCTCATCCTTCTGATCCTCATCCTTCTCCTCCTCATCCTCCTCCTGTTCATCTTCCTTCTCCCCACTCCCTCATCCATCCATCCAGCCTCCTCCGTCTCCTCCTCCCTCCTTCGCGCGGTTCGGCTGTCCCCCTCTGTGCTCCCGCGCTTCCCTGATCACCTCAACTCGCATGGGCGTTGTTTCTGGGTGGGCTGGTGGGGATACGCGAAGCGTCTAGATGCGCATGTGCAATGTGCTATGTTCCACACGAATTCGTACACATCCCGTTCACACAACTGTTACACGTGCACACGGAGTACACATACATACGCGTTTATGCATACAAATTTGTGTCTACGACGCCATGGTGTTACACATCGCACATTCACCGCTAATCAACACACATGTACGCGGTTAAACGCTCGTGCAGCATACAATTCATACGTATATAATGTACCACAAGCCGCATGCAGCGTTACGCCTAAGCCTACATGCATGTAGATCAGAACGCCCCGCGTCGACCCGAACAGCTTTGAAGCATGGCCCACGATATATGTAGCAAACAAGCCTGTCACATTCGCGGGCGCGAATGTGCAATGTTTCGCACTGCGACCCAGAAGAGTGGAGCCCCTCCTCTCCTCTCCCCCCCCCTCGCGGGGCCAATGATCGCCTCCCGTCTCTCCCGCCCGTCAGGTGGTCGACCTTCGGGTCTTGCCCTCTGGGCTCCACCTGACGGGAATGGGGGAGATGGGGGGGGGGGGGCTGATGATTGGCCTCGCCTTCCGAAGCCGCGGGCTGCTGACAATCGCTGTTCCCCGAGTGTTTTCACAGTTCAGAGGCTCCTTATTGCCCTCGTGGTGCAGGGCAGCCCCTAAGCCCCCCATCACAGGGCGCTGCAGACTGCATGTGGGCCCCACCCTCCCCCGCCCCCCCTCAGCATATGTAGCTGATCCCTAAACAGTAGGCCCTCAGGGTAAAGCTAGAACGCCAGCAGCCATGCAGCAAACTTTACAATTGTATGCGTGCTGGTCAGAATGACCCGCGCGCCTTTTTGACGTCCTGACTTGTGGAACATTGCCCCTCAGAGCATTGACTGGTTGATATATATATATATATATATATGGATGCCGTACTCGTGCGCTCTTTTTCCGATTGCCCAGCGGCAGACAACGTGCCAAGGAAGCCTCGCGCCGAGACAAGGCGGTGGAGGCCCAACCGTGTCCCCAGGGCAGGGGGGCTCCGACGCAGGCCGAAAAAGGCCCACATCCCAAAGATGAGTTGGACACTCCCGACAATTCAGTAGATCGAGCAATCCCAAAGGGAGGGGGGACCATCCCAAACGCACACATGTTTTCACCCTCCCCCGACATCTCAACATTGCAAGTCGCCCACACGTATAATACAGCACGTAACTATATCAAAGGCAGATCGGCCATCGCAGAAACAGTCCTTCCCAACAAAACATGTACGCTCACCCCAACCGAAAACCTTTCCCGAATAGACTCCTCCCATCATGTGGGTAGCCCCCGCCCACCCCCGACCCCCCCCAAACTCCTTGGGCTTGGAGGCTCTTCGCGTCACGATGACGTCCGCACGCACCGACCTATACCGACATACCGCTGCAACGCGTGCAACGCATTGCAAATGCTGCGCGAGCGTAAACCACAACCCCCACTCACGGGGCCGCCTCCACCAGCCCGCGCTTGATGGCGTCCTGCAGGAACGCGACCACGGCGTTGTACGCCTGCTTCTCAGAAGACACGTTGCGATGGTCGAACTTCCTTTTAACCTTGTTGCATCCGTCAAGCAAGACGCCATGCGGTAGCTTTGCCGTCCACTTTGACTCAGACCTGCATTTAAACAGCCAGCAGCCATTGGGCTTCTTGAACGACCCCAGCTCGACGGCGTTGCAACTGCTGCCACTGCTGCGCGTATAGCGTGGGATCACCCCTTTGAGTGCACGGCTGCATGTGTGCTTCACCTTGGGCCGAATCGTGGGCTTGAGCATCTTCATGAGGCACGCGGCGCAATGTGCTGGGGCTGGCCCCGCCGCCTCCGTCGCTGACGTCTCCTTCGCCGCCGCCTCCTGAGCTTGCTGCGCCGCCCGCTGCGCCGCCTCCTCCTTCTTTGCCTCCTCGGCAGCCCTGCTCTCGAATATGCCCTTCATGAGCGAACATCCCCGAGTCCACCGCTCCTGCCGCGCTGCCCTCATCCACCGTGCCGAATCCCACCGCCGCACAGTCGCACTGCTTAAGCTGCTTGAGCTCGAGCTCTTCGAGCTCGAGCTCGACGAACTCGTCGAGCGGGAGCGGCTTCTCGAGCCCGATCTCACCATGGCGGCCCGAGGGACCGATTGCAACATGTAATATGCACAAGTGCAAACAGTTGGCCGCCGATGTCGCAACCGATGTTTGAGGCAAAATAGCCGCGGGCGGATGATCTGCCACCCAGTCAGGCGCTGATGGCACTGCGTAGATCGCACCACATATTATTCCCACAGCCCAGCGTAGCGTGACATCAACGTTATCACGCTCGCTCGCATAACATAGCACGGCATCGCATTCATCATTGGCGTAGCACGTTGACACGCGTAGCATAGCGCAGCATATCAGGTATTATGTCGTTGCTGCGGCTGGTGGCGCCCCAGGGCGCGCATGCACGTGTGCAACTCTGCGCTTGCAAATCATGTGCACCACAGCGTTTGCCACAAGCGGTTCTTATCGGAAATATGACACCCAGTAGCTCTGATACGCTCGATCGTGCTTCATAGCGATATCATGTTGACCCGATGTGTCCCAAACCATTGGCGTGCGCGATCGCATGCATTAGATGCGCAAAGATAAAGGTGCAAAGGTAACCAGTCGCGAAGAGTGAATGCACGCCCCTAACACACGACCCACACATCCCTAAAGCATGGTCATTGGAACAACACTAAGTTAACACACAGCCCCTAAAACATCTCTAAAGCACGGTCCTGAAACTTCCCTAAAACACTGCCCCTGAAACATCACTAAGGTAAAACGCAGCCCCCAAAATATTACTGAAGCACCGCCCCTGAAACGTCCCTATAGGGCACGGCCCCTGCAGCATCCCTAAGGTAAAACACAGCCCCTAAAACATCACTAAATCAAGGCCACTGACACATCCCTAAAGGACGGCCCCTGCAGCACCCCTAAGTTAAAACACAGCCCCCAAAACATCCCTAAAGCATTGCCCATGGAACATCCTTAGCACGGCCCACTGGAACAACCCTACAAGGTAAAACACAGCCCCCAAAACATCCGCAACTCACTGCCACTGAAACTTCGCTAAATCACAGACGCAGCCACTAAAACATCATTAAATCATTTAGCCTGAATCATCACTCAAGCACGGCCCTGAAACATCCCTAAGGTGAAGCACAACCCCCATAACACACCACTAAAGCACGGCCCCTGAAACTTCCCTAAAGCACGGCCCCTGAAATGCCCATAAGGTAAAGCACAGCACATAAAACATCCCTAAATCACGGCCCCTGAAACATCTATATAAAGCACAGCCTCTGGAACATCCCTAAAGTGAAACACAACCCCAACACATAACTAAAGCACGGCTCCTGAGCCATCCCTAAAGCACTGCCCCTTCAACATCTATGCTGTGAAGCGCAGCCCCTAAACCACCCCAAAGCACAACCCCCTGGTGGTGGGGCGGGGTGTGGGGGTGTGGGGGGGGGGGGGGGGGGGGGGGAGAGGGGGAGGGCGGAGGGAGAGAGGGAGTTGGCGGGGAGGGGGGAGGGGAGGATGGAGAGTGGTGGTGGTGGTGGTGGTAGGTGGGTGGGTGGGGTGGGGTGGGGTGGGTGGTGGGGGGTGGGGGAGGGGTTGGTGGTGTGTGTGTGTGTGTGTGTGTGTGTGTGTGTGTGTGTGTGTGTGTGTGTGTGTGTGTGTGTGTGTGTGTGTGTGTGTGTGTGTGTGTGTGTGTGTGTGTGTGTGTGTGTGTGTGTGTGTGTGTGTGTGTGTGTGTGATTGTGTGTGTGTGTGGGTGTGTGTTTGTTGTGTGTTTGGGGGGGGGGGCGGGGGGGTGGGAGAGAGGGTGAGGGTGGTATGGGTGAGTTGGTGGCGTGGGTGGGTGGGGCCATTCCCACCAGCCCTCTGGGCGTAGGTGGTTTAGGGAGTTTCCTCTTCCAACCTCCTTCTTCCCCTTCGGGGAGGGGTTTACCCCCCCCCCTACGCCCTAGGGTATTTTTTCGCCCAAGACGGCTCCATAGCGCCTCGGAGAGCCCAAGATGAGCTCCAAGGTGGCCCAAGATAGCCGAAGATGCCTCAATATGGCTCAAGAGGTCCCAAGACCGCTCCAAGATAACCCCAAGAGGCCAGATAGCTCCCCAAGGAGCCACCCCCCAATATGCCAAAATCGTTCAAAAACTTAAGGAAACACATTATTTTCTGCTTCTCGCTTTTTCGCTTCCGATTGCTATCCGAGGCTTCAATATAGCCCCAAAAGAGCCCAAAAGGGCCTTAAGATGAGCCCACGAGAGCCCCAAGACGGCCCCAAGAGCGCCCAAGAGCGCTCCAAGAGCGCCCCAAGAGGGGTCCAAGAGGCGATTCTGGGGGCTCTAGAGGGGCAAGGCTTGATCGATCTCCTTCAAGATGAGGCGCTCCTAGGAGGCCCCCAGAGGCGCCAAGATGGCCCCAAGATGGCCCCAAGCGGCTCTCAAGAGGCCTCCAAGAAGCGCCCAAGTGATATCCCAAGAGGCTCCGAGATGCATCCACAATACCTTTGGCCATTTCGCTCGCCCTCCTCCTCCTCCTCCTCCTCCTCCTCCTTCTCCTGCTCCTCCGTCCTCCGTCCTCCGTCCTCCTCCTCCTCCTCCTCCTCCTCCTCCTCCCCCTCCTCCTATTCATCATCCTTCTCCCCACTCCCTCATCCATCCATCCAGCATCCTCCGTCTCCTCCTTCCTCCTTCGCACGGTTCGGCTGTCCCCCTCCTTGCTCCTGCACTTCCCTGATCACCTCAACTCGCCTGGGCGTTGTTTCTGGATGGGCTGGTGGAGATACGCGAAGCGTCTAGAATTGTGCGTGCGGCCATGCTGGGGGCATTTGTGTGTGCAGCCTGGTTGGGGGAATTTGTGTGTGCAGCCAAGCTGGGGGCATTTGTGCGCGCAGCCTGGCTCGGGGCATTTCTGCGTGCATGGAACACTGCCTCACGAGTTTTCTCTTCCACCTCCACCTCCCATCATCCAGAGGGGAAGAGGGGGGAGGAGGGAGGGGAGGGGGGAGGGGGAGAGGGGGGAGACGGGGGCGGTGGCTTGTAAGTCTATGTTCCAATCAGAGCCCACGAGTATCCATCATACGGCTTACATACTAAAACGTCTTCTCATCACAGTATAGGCGAATGAGGCGAGATGACGCGGGGTGCTGCTGAGGGCTCCATACAGGATTGTAACATCGCACCAGGTGCGTCGGCCGACCCTCAGTGAGTTCGAGATGCTGGAACGCTCGCAGAGAGGGAAGCTGCCCTGAGGCCATGGATCGGGGAATGTGAAAAAGGGGAGGGCGGGTGGACAAGGATTACAAGGAGGATGCGGGAGAGAAACGATGGTGACAACACCAAGCCCTCACCCCCCAGTGCAGCAAGCACTTATAAAATTCTTGACGCTTTGCGTATCCCCACCTGCCCATCCAGAAACGATGTCCCCTCTGTCGGGAGAAGGAATGACGGGACGCACATAGACAGCGCGAGCGTGTGACTGGTCATGCTGCCGCTGCTGTTGCTGGTGATGCGCGTGCTGCTGGTGCTGGTGCTGATGTTGGTTATCTTGCTGCTGGTGCTGCTGCTGGTGCTGCTGGTGGTGGTGCTGCTGCTGATGCTGCTGTGCTGCTGGAGTTGCCGCTGGTGCTACTGTTGATGGTGATTGTGCTGTTGTTAGTGCTGCTGCTGATGGCGCGGCTTCTCGTTCTGATGGTCCTGCTGCTGGTGTTGCGGGTGCTGCTGCTACTGGTGCTACTGCTGGTGCTGCTGATGGTGTCGCTGATGGTGCTGCTGGTGACGGCGGCGGTGCTGCTGGTGCTGCCGCCGCTGCTAGTGCTGTGGCTGGTGGTTGCGGTGCTGCTGCTGCTGCTGGCGCTGCTGATGCTGGTGCGGGCAGTGATGGTGGGAGCAAATTAGGTTAACGACCGCCTCGGGAGCGCGTTCTCGATCGGACTTTTGGAGAGGTTGCCCTCTTGGGGCACTATTGCGGGTCTCTTTTGGTAGATCTTGGGGCCCTCGTAGACATCTTGGGGCCGTCTTGCCTATGCTGTTCAAAAAGAAAAGGGCCATTCGGATCCCCCCCCCCCCCCCCATCAGAGGCTCAGAAAGGGCGCCCTGAGGCACTCACGGGCCGTCCTTGGAGTGCTGGCGCTCTGGCTGTTTGGGGTTCCATTGTGGAAATCGTGAGGTATCAAGAGCCAATGGAAAGCGATACGGCCAGAATGCAATGACAGACATGTGTTATTTAGGTGTTGGAATTGCTTTTCCGATGGCTCGAATGCCACTTGGAATCATCTTGGGGCCGTAGCTTGGACAATCTAGAATCTTGGATGCGAATTCCAATTAAGCTCTCTGAGGCCACCGCAACCTTGGGCCGAAAATTGACAATCTGCCCCCTTCCCTCCCGCCCACCTACCTCCTCCCCCCCCTTCCCACCCCCCGCCCCCGCCCGCCATCCCCCCGCCCACCCGCCCACCCGCGCACGCACAACACACACGCACACCACAACGCATACACGCACATCTACACACTTTTCCCCGAGGAGCGCACCGTGCTTCACGCGCGAGACACACCTACACACACCCCTTCCCTCCCCCCCCGCCCCAGACCCAAGGGGCGTTGTATAGGGACACACACGCGCGCGCACACCGCGCACCTCCCCCACCCTTCCCCGAGCAAGTGAAGGAGGAAGCTGTGGCGGAGAGAAGGAAAATTACGCTAAACCACCGCAGCCCAAAATGGCTCGCGGGATGATCTGACGCCTAGCAGGGCAAACGTGACTTATCGATTGTTAACTCGCGCGCGCGCGCGACATTTGTGGGCGCTGGCGCGTGCGCCTGCATGTGAATAACATATGTGCTTGTCATGACATGCCATTCTAGTTATGGGCGCTGATCTCGAGCGCGCGCGCTTCCATGACATATTTCCCTCAAGCAATCGAGTCATTCACGCTGTATGCTAGGTGCAGAGTAGGATTTGAGAATGTCCACTCCTACCAAGCTCATCGCGGAGCTGGCCAACCTCCCCAAGTTCTTTGAGGAGCAGAAGCAGTGCAACCTCGACTCGGATGCCATGTCTGAGTTGATGCGCGCGCAGGCAACGTGCATCAGCGCAAAGATCAGGTCGCTCATTGAGTGCGACTTACGATCCGCAACGGAGTTGACTAAGGCCGTCCACGGCGTCGGGTGGGACAAGGAGACAACGGCTAAGTTGGCTACGCTGGTGAACGAGATGAAGAACAAGCTCGAGGATGGGAACCCTAACGCAAGGCGGCCGAACCAAAAGTGCTCATCATTCAACCTGTACTTGACTGATATCGAGTACACGATCCTCGCGGACAGCATGACGCCTTGGTCTGCTAAGTTCGCAACTGTGAAAAAGAGGTGCCTCTTCATCGGGCTCCTCCTGCCGAGTGAGAAGACGAAAGGGCACATCTTGGAGTGCATCTATGTGGCCAACGGGCTGCCGCTGGAGAAGGGGAAAGATTGGTTCGCCCATTTGAATAACATCAAGGAGGCGCTTGCGCCGCTGGGCACTGTCAAGTACCCATTTGAGTTTATGACAGAGTTTCCGCTTTCGCCCAAGGATCTCCCGAGTGAAACCTACAAGCATGCATACGAGACGGACCCGCCGTCGATGAAGGAGTACCGCGAGTTGACGTTCGGAACAGTCCGACAGAGCTCGACCGCCTATAAGCGCGCGCATACGGGAGCTGAAGAAGCGGAGTCGCAGCTGGCCCTCAATAAGAAGAGCCCGCCCATGCTGAACCTGTGCGCTCCATCCGCAACCGACCCCAATCAGTTCATGGCGGAAGCCTGCAGGCAGATCGGCGCCCAGATGCTCCTGCAGGGCATGATGAAGGGTCTCCCTAGCACGAGTGCAGGCATGGACCCGTATAACATGCTGCAGTGCTTCCGTTCTTCCGCCGACGCGGGCGCGTCGTCGGCCTCGCACCTGCCCGAGCCGAAGGGCAGCCGCTCCGCCGCCGAGCCCACTGGAGCGGCCGAGCCCAAGGCTGGCGTCCGCGCCGACGACAGCGCTGGAACATTCCCCATGCCTCCCCCAGCTGTCGACGAGAAGGCTGGCGCCTGCGCCGACGACAGCGATGCGAGCGAGGAATCTGCTGCGGAGCGCTTGCGCACGAAGGCGACAGGCAAGGGCAAAGCGGCTGGCCGCATGCCGCGCCCCGCAGCTTCGGCCTCCGCTGCAAAGCGCCCCGCATCGGCCGCCCCTTGCGACGCCGATCCGCCACCGATGAAGAAGGCGAAAGAGGCCAAGAAGGGCGGCGTCACAGAGAGTGATTTGCCAAAGGGCTTCAAGCTCAATCTGAAGGAGTTTCTCTCCAAGAGTGTCGCAGCAAAATACCCGTCCAAGGGCGCATACACCTCCAAGCTATACGCGGAGGGTGGGAAGCAGGCCAGGGATAAACAATTGAGCTCGGACGATGTGAAGCTCGCCCAGAAGGTCGCGCACAGCATTGGCTCATCTTTCTGGGCCAACTGTGGCTTGTAGGGGCGTGTGCGCCGTTGCAGGAGCTCGCAGCGCTAAATACTAGGCAACGATTGCATTCGTGCACGCGGCGAGTGCACGCGTGCAGCCGCGCATGCCGTATCTTTTTGCGATGAAACATTGCCAACCTTATTATTTCTCTTTCCCCCGCTCTTTCTCTCGCTCTCTATCTCGCTTTATCTCGCATTACGTTCACCCGCCATCATTCCCAATCTTGCCATAGCGTTCACTTTCTATGCTATCCTTTTCCGCCACCACTCCCCCTCTATATGCCCCACGCATATTTATATACATATATATATATTTATATCCCATCTCTCTGCCCAATATCCTTACATATAGGCCCTCTCTATACAAAGAGCCCTTTCTCCTCGAACACATCCCATCACACTCTCTCTATATATAGCTCTCTTTCTCTCTCTCTCTCTCTCTCTCTCTTCCTCGCGCTCGCACGTTCTCCCTTTCGCTCCATTTCATTCTCCCTCGTTATCGTGATCTCATTCCCCTCTATATCTCTCTCTCTCTCTCTCTCTCTCCTGTCACACCTCCCGCCTACCCCTTCTCACCTGCATCCGATTGTCTCCCCAGCCCTCTGATTATCCATCCATCCACCCGCCCGCCCTTTCAGCCTACCAGCGTCGTCGCATCGCCATCCCCCGCACGCCGCGCTACCACCGTAAGATGAGAGCGGCTATTGTAGGATGACATATTGTGTTATTATTGAGCTCTTCACCGATGGAAATCCGTTGATCGTGTCGCGTGGCAGACTGTGGGTTGCGCGATTCTCGCGCGCCCCTGCCCCAGCCCACGCCCATCCCGATCCCATGATGCATCGCAGTTTGGCTCTGCGCTCGCTTAGCGTTTAAGCTGCTGCGCGCGTGGTTGCGGACTGTTTGAGATGGTGCGCTCGGAGATGGAGAAAATGCTGCAGAAGCAGCTGACCACCGTCAGGAAGGAGAGGTCGACGGCAGAGAGGCAGCTCGGAACCCAGAAGGTGTACTTCCTCAAGAAGATGCTCACGCAGCAGTCGACCTTCTTCCTTCAGTCGCTGTCGCGCGTCAGGGCCAACGGCCTGCCGACGGTGGAGTGCCAGAAGGTTGTGAATAAGTTGGTCGGGTCAATCATTCCCAAGCCAGAGACGAGTGAGGTCGGCACCCAGACGGACTTGAGGCTGTCGCAAGGCATTGAGCCCGCGAGGCTGCCCAAGCCGCTGACGGCGTTGGATGAGGTGTCGGACTCGAGCTGTGATGGGGACAGCGAGCAGCTGGGGTCGATGTCGGAATGAGCGCAGCTAGAGGCATGTCTTAGCCCACAGATTTACTGCCGTTGTTGCAGCACAGCCCGTTTTACTGCTGGGAGGGGAGATCCCAGAAAATGTGTTCCATCATTCGCACGCGTGCGTTTAACCGCGTCTAAATCCGCCACCGTGCCGCGAGGCGCGGAGTGGGAGTGCCCTCATGCCCCTTGTCAAATCCTCCGAGCCTCAGTCCTCAGTCCTGTGAGGAATCATTATAAAGGGGACCAGAGCCTCAATTTCCAATTCTCTCGGGCCTTCCCGCGGTTCACCTGGGGCTTCTTGCAATTTCCCGCGCGATTGTTTCGAGCTCAAGCGGGCCCCGAGACGGGCCAAGAAAGCACCAAAGAGGCCCCGAAGACGGCCCAGGCCCCGAGACGCCAAACGAGCGCTCCACGACGCCCAAAATGGCCCCAAGACGGGCCCAGAGGCCGCCCGCAGACGGCCCGCCTCCAAGAGGCTTCCCAAGAGGGCCCCGAGTGGCTAAACTTGTTGATTGCCCCTTGTGGTTTTCGATGTTGTGTTTTTGCTTTCTCGCCTTTTCGGCTTCCCGACGCTCTGAGACGGCCCAAGCCCCAAGAGGCCCCAAGGGGCCCCCAAGACGGCCCGACGACGGCCCAATACGGCCCCAAGATTGCCCATTATGGTTCCAAATACAACCCAAGAGCTCTTGGAGCCCTAGGGCTCCAAGACGGCACCAAGAGGGGCCCAAGAGGGCGACGAACAATTCAAACATTCAAGTCGCCCCCAGGGGCCCCAGGGTGCCCCAAGGCCCCCAAGACGCCCCAAGCAGCCCCCAAGGCCCCCAAACGACCTTGCAGATGCCCCAAAACGCCCCCCAAGAGGCTTCAAAACTGCCTCCCAGAAACCTCCGAAAGGCTTAACACGAGACCCAGACACACATTCGGTACCACTTGAGGCATATTGCCGACATACACGTTAGGCATACTGACGACGCGCCTCAGATGGTACCCGATCGGAACTACTTGAGGCATACAACGGACATGCCTCAAGTTGTATTTATTCGATGCCACTTGAGGCATACTGCCGACATGCCTCCCTCGGTCCAGAATGTGAGATTGTCGAGCTTTCGGTCCACCACCGCCCCGCGACGGCCCAAGCGCCTCCAACGCCATCAAATGTCCACGAATCCAGGCACGGTGGCGGAATGGGCCGATTGCCATTATATAACCAAATTCAGTTCCGCGCATGTATGCACGCGTGTCGTATGAAGCGATCGCCCCACGCACCGCGCGCCGATCAAGAGGCGCACGCGCCACCGTCCTCGCCCTGGCCCGAGCGACCAGCGCGCCCTTGCGCGCGTGCACCCCTGGCTCATGAAGCGCGCGGGCGCTGACCTTAATGAGCTGCATCGCGATTCTTACGTTTCGCAGCGGGGGCTTGAGGCGATTCTGAAAAGGGTGAGGGCGGACGGGCTCCCCAGCGCGAGCAGCTCGCGCTCGCAGCTCCGAGCCCGCCATGCGTTCACTAGTGAGCCAACGCCATACGGCCCTGTGGTGCAGCCGATGGAGCTCACTCTAGAGGACAGGACTGTTGGAATTGCATTTGTCAATCACCCGTTTGCCCTCTTGGATCGTACCGTTCGGGAGTGCGCTCCGTTCAGGCAAATTATGAAGGCAAAGTTGGCGAAGTTCCCCAGCTCCCCGAGTACGCCGTGGAGGCTCATCATATACTTCGACGAGGTCAGCCCCACGAACCCACTTGCATCCAAGAAGGACCCACGCAAAGTGCAGAGCTTCTACTGGACGTTCGCTGAGTTTGAAAATCTTGTTCATCGGGAGGAAATGTGGTTCATTGTTACATGTACTCCGTCGCTCATTGTCGAGACCATGGACAGCGGCATGTCGCAGTTAGTCAAGCATGTACTGAAACACATGTTTTTCAATGACGAGTCTCATCACCTGACGAAGACAGGCATTTGCTTGGATTTGCGCGAGAGCGAAACGATACCAATGATTTCACCAGGCTCTTTGCGCGTCATTACGGGACATTGGCTGACTTCAAAGCTATCAAGGAAGTCCTCGGTAGCATGGGCCACCGAGGCATCGTGCCATGCCCTTTGTGCCGAAACATCGCCAAGGACGGTAGATTCGGGCACCTCCCGTTGGACAATTTGGAGTGCCACCTTTGGGAGCCGCACTCGGACGCTTCTGTGCGAAACTTGCTGGGAGAACTGATGGTTGCAAAAACTGTTTTGGGTAAGACTGCTTACGCAGAGTTGGAGACCAGGAAAGGGTTCCACTACGGGCCCCACTACCTCACTGCTGATGCCGCCATGAAGCCAATCAGCACCACCATGTACGATTGGCCGCACATATATTTCATCACTGGGCTTTTCGAGTACGATCTCGATGAATTTATGCACAAGGCCAAGGCGGCTGCGGGGAGGAACAAAAAGGGCCTGGTGGAATACACAGACCTGCACGCGTACATGCAGCAGTGGACGTGGCCTCGGGAGTACAAGAGAACGGCTGAAATCTTCGAGACCAACAAGCTGGCCGCCACTGCGAGCGAGCAGCTGTCAGCGACACCAGTCGTACAGAGGTACTTCTCCAACGTGGTTGCAAAGGAGGAGAGCCTTGCCGCCCTCCACGGTGCAGCGGAATCAGTTTCGCTCTGTTGTGAGAGCATAGAGATGCTGCAATGCGCATCGCGCAAACAGGTGTCCGCGGTCCAGCTGCATGATTGCATCATGAAGCACTTGCATAAGTTTCGCGACGTGCACGGGCGAGGGCCCTGGCAATTCAAGCACCACCAGGCTGCTCATCTCGGTCCGCAGTACCGAGATTTCGGTTGCCTTTTCGACACGTTCGTCACCGAGCGAAGGCATAAGGACCCGAAAAAGTTCGCAATGAACCGCCAGTCGAGAGGCATATACTACACCAGGGGTCTCATGGAGGAGCTGTGCTGCCAACATTTTGCAGACCTTAAACAATTCTCGACGCACGTAAGCGGCAACTGGAGTGCGTTGCCGAAGGCGTTGCGCATGCCAGTGGGGGAAATGTTTCCGCGCGCAGCCAATATCGAGATATCTGGCACTTTCGTTGCCGAATCGGGCGCGAAGTTTAGCAATTTGGATGTCGTCCTGCTTGGTGGCGACAGGCGCCGACAGTGCGGGCAAATCTGGTATCATTTCTGCGTTGACGGCACTTACTGGACGTGCATCTCCATGTGGGAGTTTAGAAAAGCAGACGGCCGATATGCTAAATATAAGCGGGCTGAAAAGCCAACCCTAGTCTTGTCTAACGAGTTGCTGGCCCACGGAATTTGGCGATCAAGCGCCGACGGGGCTGTTACAGTTATATGGCCGCTGCATTATATGTTTGCATGCGGTTTGATGTAAGTCGATGCGCTCTCACGCTCTGTGCCTCGTGAGATCCCCAACCGCACCACCACAAACGACGAGCCCAGAAAATCTTCAAATCCGTATGGTATATTCGGTTCCCGAGCAATTATGTTATCATCGGCGCACACAACATCGAAGTGTGAATCCAATCAGCCCGTTCCCTTTTCCAACGAGGTTTGCCTTCCCTGCGTCTGGGCGGGCTTACCTGCGAGGAGTTCGAACGTCCTTGATGGCTCGAGATGGCTCCAAGACGGCCTCAGAGAGCCCGAGCTTCCAATATGGCCAAATATACTTCAAGGTGGCTCGAGATAGCATCCGACACGAACCAATACGGTTTCAAGTGCCCTCCAACCCCCCGCGTTCAAACCCACAGAGGCCAAATTTGCACCAACACCAAAGCAAAACAAATGTTTTTTGGTGTGTTCGCTTTTTCGCTTCCGATGGGCTCTTGAGGCGTCAAGATGACCCCGAGATGGCCCAAGGGGCCCCAAGAGGGCCCCAATGGCGCCCAAGAGCGCGAGAGCGCCTTTTTTGGAAGCTCCTAGGGGTGGGTGGGTGGAATTAAGCCCCCCTCTTTTTGAACAATGGTGGCCACTGCTCCAAGAGGTCCCCTATGCCACCAAAAAGAATTTAAGCTCCCCCCCAAGACCTTCCAAACGAGCACCACATGGCCCGAAGATCCCAATACCTCCGAGAAAACGCTTCCTAGGCGGTTGTTACGCTGCCTGATTTCACTACCACCGTCAGCACCTGCATCAATAGCAGCATCACTACAACCACCAGCAAGAGCACTTGGCAGCAGCGGTAGCACCAGCAACACCGCCACCACCGTCAGCAGCAGCACCAGCAGCAGCACCTAGCAGCAGCAGCAGCAACAGCACTAGCACTATCAGCAGCACCAACATCACCACCATTAGCAGCAAATGCATTAGCAGCAGCACCAGCAGCACCAGCAGCACGATAACCATCGCCAGCATCAGCCAGCACCAGCAGCACCAGCAGCAGCAGCAGCACCACCACCACCACCAACAGCAACACCAGCACCATCAGCAGCACCACAGCAGCGCCAGCAGCATCACGAGAACCAGCAACACCAGCAGCACCCGCAGCAAAACTACCAGAAGCAGCAGCACCACCAGCACCCACAGCACCACCAGCGGCAATGACACCAGCAGCAGCGCCAGCAACACCTGCCCAGCAGCAGCAGCACCACCAGCACCAGCACCAGCAGCAGCGCCAGCAGCACGAGAATCAGCAACACCAGCAGTAGCACCAGCAGCAGCAGCAGTGCCAGCAGCAGCAGCAACAGCACCAGCAGCAGCACCCGCACCCTTCGCTACCAGAGATCTCCCCAATTCAACAGTAGTGCCCGCGCTGTTTCACTATGGATGGGCTGGTGGGGATACGCGAAGTGTCAAGAATTTCGTTTAAGTTAGCATTGAAATTATAGGCGCGAACAACAGAAACAGAAATTTAATCAGGTTAACATCATGCGCACGAATGTAATTACAACCTGCGAAAATCTTGTTCCGAACATGGAAATATACGAATCCAGATTGCATGCTGAAAAAATCGACCTCCGAACATGGAACTCACAGAAAACATGTTAGCAAAATCGCAAACAGTTTGGAACCAAAACCATTGAAATTTAGAACCCACTGGCTACTTACGGGCTACTTACGGGCTACTTACGCGGCTACTTACGGACTACTTACGGGCTACTTACGGGCTAGTTACGGGCTACTTACGGGCTACTTATAAGTTACTTATAAGTTACTTATAAGTAGGCCGTAAGTTCATAAGTTACTTATAACTAGCATAAGTACTTATAAGTACCCCCGCCGCGCGCAGAATGTGGCCCGGGAATGGAGTTCTGGGAGGTCGAAGAGCACGAAGTGTGTGACTGTTGGCTTAAAACGACTTCTGCGGCACCCTGTCCGGCACCCGCCCAGACCCCCCTGTGGAGTCATCTGCTGCTCTCTTTTAAGACTACTAGAAACCTATCAGTCTTCGCTGTTAGATAAAATTGTCAAAACATATAGTCCCCAGACTATTGTTTGAGTATTCCTGACCAGTCCCCCCTGTAGAGGGACTAGAAACCTATCAGTCTTCGCTGTTAGGGAAAAATATACAAAAATTATCAAAACAGAGTCCCCAGACTATGTTTTGCGTATACCTGACCAATTCCCCCTGTAGAGGGGCAGGCCCGACTCGAGGCTGGAGGCGGCCCTGGCCCGAGGGGGACCCAGACTTCCCCGGGGAGGCGCGGCGGGCCTCTGGAGAGCACCCCCACCACGAGCCCCGCGGGGGCCCCAGCGGCCCCACCCGATGGTGGGCTTGCCTTCCACCGCCCACCGCCACCACTTCCTCCTCCTCCTCCTCCCTCCTCCCTTCCTCCTCTCCTCCTCCTCTTCCTCCTCCTCCTCCTCCTCCTCTTCTTCCTCCTCCTTCTCCTCCTCCTTCCTCTTCTCTTCCTCCTCCTCCTCCTCCTCCGACTCCTCCTCTTCCTCCCCCTCCTCTTCTTCCTCCCCCTCCTCTTCTTCCTCCTCCTCTTCTTCCTCCTCCTTCCTATTCTAGAGGTGGGGAAGGGGGTCCTCCTCCTCCTCTTCTTCCTCCTCCTCTTCCTCCTCCTAATCCTCCACCTCCGTCCCCCCTCCAGCTTGTAGTGGTGGTTGTGGAAAACAGGCCCATCACCAGATGGCGCGACAAGCTGGTAATACCTTGGGCCAAGACCACCTCTGGCAACACCCGACTCCTCCGACGAGAGGCCTCCCATATGAGTTCCGAGCAGACGGGGTCGGAGGATCGCGCCGCATCGCCGATGAATCGGCGCCGTCGACGGTTCAACGGCGACGCCAGCGTGCAGAAAATCAGGCTCCACAGCGACCCGCATCGCCAGTGCATCGGCGATAACTACGGCCCGATCCCCCGACCCTATCTACTCGGACCCCATGTGTCGGCGTGGGTGTGGCTTGCAACACGCAGCGTGGGGGGCGGGCCATGACCTCGACAGAGTTCTCCGCTGTGCCCCGGGGAGGCCCGACGAGGGCAACGCGGTGCCCTTCAAGCCCTGACGGCGCCAATCGCAAACCAAACCCCCGCGTAAACAGACACTTTGTAGCCGCCGAGTGTGAGAGGCTTAGACCAGCTCAGGTCCTGGTCACGCTCGGCAGCGGCCCTGGGCACCGCGGGCGCGGACCCGGTCGCCGCCGCCGCCGGCGCGGCCCGGCCCGCCGCCGGGCCGACGGGGCCGCGGCCCGCGTGGAGGTCCTGCGGACCGCCGATCAGTGCCCTTCACCTTCTCCTCGCCTCAGTCCTTCTCGCCTTCCACCTTCTGCTTGCCTGCCCCTCGCTCTCGTTTAGCTTTTCTCCTCGTCCATCCCTCATCCCAGGTCCTCGTCCTCCCCGTCTTCGCCCCTCCATTCCCCATTTCCTCAGCCTCCTGCTTCTCATCGTCCTCTTCCTCCTCGCGCTCCTGCTCATCCCTCCTCCACACCACATCCTGCTTCCTCCTGCCTCGTCATTTCCTGCCCAATCGTCGTGCTCCTTTTCTCTGGTACCTCCTCCCCCCCCCTCCCTCCACATCCTAGAACTGCCTGCTTCACCAACCTACCCGTCCGCAGCCTCCCCTTTTTGCCCTCCGTCCTTCCCCTGCCTCTCGTTCTCCTCCTCCCTCCCATCCTCCTCCTCCTCCTCCTCCTCCTCCTCCCCTTCTCCTCCCCCCCTTTTGCCCTCACCCCTCCTTCTCCCTCCTCCCCCCCCCCATCCTCCCCACTGCGTCGCCCCCCCCCCCCCCCCCCTGGAACCCCCCCCGACCTGGAGGGAAGGAAGCCCCCCTCCCCCCGCTCCTGCCGCCTGCCCTGACGCGTGTCGAGACTTCGGCGTAATGTCTCTGCCATCGCCTGGATCGTTCAGCCTGTGATCAACCTTTAACGATGAACCCTTTTTGTTTGATCGGCCTTTGACCGTTTTTGTTGATCAACCTTTGGCCGTTTTTGGGGATCGTTCAGCCTTTGAGCAACCTGGAACGATCGGCCGTTGTTTTGATCAACCCTGGACGATGAAGCCTCCATGGCTCTCAGTCGGTCGACTCTGGGCCACGGGCGGCGTTCAGCCTCGAGCGCCTGCGGCGTCGTGGTCGCCACGTCGGCGCGCCGCGCCCCTGCCTCCCGCCACTGCCGGACAGCAGCCGTCGGCCGCGGCCGCCGCGGGCCCACACGGGCTCGTCTGATGGGCGTGGTCTCCACCGCCAACACCACAAGTTGGAGCGGGGGGGTCCTCCTCCTCCCCCTCCTCCTCCTCCTTCTCCTCCTGCTCCTCCTCCTCCTCCTCCTCCTCCTCCTTCTCCTCCTCCTTCCCCCTCCAACTTTTGTGGTGGTGGTGGAAAAAAGGCTCATCATCGTCGGCCGCGGCCGACGGGCACGCGCGGGCCGTCCGCCGCGGCCGACGAGCCCACGCGGGCCGCCGGGCCCACGACGGGCCGACGAGCCAGCAGCCACGACGGGCCCCCGCAGGCCGTCGGCCCACAGGCCGTCGAGGGGCCGACTCCGGCGGCGGCCGCAGGCCGGCGGCCGACTGGCCGACGCGCGTCGACCGGGCGGCGCAGCTCCTCCGGGCTCTGGGCGGCGGCGCGGCGGCGCGCCGCGGCCGCGAGCGCCGCCGCCCCGACGGCGGCCGCGGCGAGGGCGGCGGCACCAGCGAGCGCCAGGCTTCGGGTGCCCAACGGCCGCGACGGCGCGGCGGCGCCCATCTGCTCCCCTGAGACCCTGGCGTTGCAAACTTTCCCAGCCGTCCTGTGGTGTTGGGTCCTCGTTTTGAGGAGACAGAGCCCAGCGTCTCACCTCCTCCTTCTCCTCCTCCTCCTCCTCCTCCCGTTGCCCCCCCCCCTCCTCCACTCATCATTATTATGATTATTATTTTCATCATCATCATCATCATCATCATCATCATCATCATCATCATCATCAGCATCATCAGCATCATCAGCATCATCATCAGCATCATCAGCATCATCAGCATCATCAGCATCATCATCATCATCATCATCATCATCATCATCATCATCATCATCATCATCATCATCATCATCATCATCATCATCATCATCATCATCATCATCATCCGCATCATGAGGCGATCAGGAGCGCATGGGCGGGTTGCCGACAGCGCCCAATGGCAGCCTGCGGGGTCGGCGGGCCCAACTGCGCATTCCGCGCCTGCGACCGCCATGGCACGGCGCTGCTGCTGGGCGACACAGTCTGCTGGAGCTGCTGGGTCTGCGCCGCCGCTGGCACCCCCGTGCAGGGGGGCAGAGCGGCCGCCCGCAGCGGAGGCCCGGGCGACGGCGCGGGAGCAACGGGAGCAGCCGTCCTCGCTTTGGCGGCCGCCGCGCTGGCGGCACGCCCTCGCGAAGAGGCTGAGGGCGGCGGCGGGGGTGAGCCCGCCCGCGAGGAGGGGCCGCCGAGGCAGAGGGCGGGCGCTGCTAGCCCAGGAGGGGCGTTGGCCGGAGGGTCCGCCGCAGCGGAGGTGTCAGCCGCCGCCGAGGCGCCTCCGCCGCCTTCCCGCCCCGCCAGGGCCAGGACGGCGAGGCCGCGGTCGTGGCGGAGGCCGAGGCCGGGGCCAGGCGCGCGCCGCTGGAGCGGAGGCCCCCCTTGTCGGCCCAGCAGCCGTCGGGCAGCCTGCCTGGTGGAACGCGGCGCTCCACGACTCGCACATCCTGATGCAGGCGGGCCCGACGGTCTTCTGCAACGTGTGCGGCTGCAACGCTGGCTCGGCGCGCGCGATGGGGCAAGCCGAGCCCTGCCTGCGCCAAGCGTCGGAGCGCCAGCTGGAGGGGCTGCGCCGTCTCCGACGAGGGCTCCACCCAACTAGGAGCCCGGTGCTGGGGGATCCCGCCCGCCTGGCGGGCCGAGGGCGGCCGCGGAGCCGCTCCCGAGAGCGGCGCGAGGCCGCGGCGTCCGGCGAGCAGGGCGAGGGCGCTGCTTCGGGCGCGGGGGGTAGGGGTGGGGCCTAAACCCGTGGTGCCTCCTGGGCGGGCAGCGGCCCTTTAGGCTTGCCTAAGGGGTGCCGTTGTCCCCGTTCGGCTCTTGGTTGCCCTGGTGCTCCCAGTTGTCGTGCGGGTCCAGGTTGCATCGCGGGCTTGGGTGCCTCCCCCTGCCCAGAGCGGGGGCTGTGCGACGCACGCCGTCCGCCGAGGGGGGATCATCATCATCATCATCATCATCATCATCATCATCATCATCATCATCATCATCATCATCATCATCATCATCATCATCATCATCATCATCATCATCATCATCATCATCAGCATCATCATCATCATCATCATCATCCTCATCCTCATCCTCATCCTCATCCTCATCCTCATCCTCATCATCATCCTCATCATCATCATCATCATCATCATCATCATCATCATCATCATCATCATAAGCATCATCATAATCATCGTCATCATCATCATCATGATCATCATCATAATCATCATCATCAGCATCAGCATCACCACCACCATCATCATCATATCACCATCATCATTAAAATCATCATCATCATCAGCATCACCACCACCATCATCATTATCACCATCAGCATTACAATCATCATCATCATCATCATCATCATCATCATCATCATCGTCATCGTCATCGTCATCATCATCATCATCATCATCATCATCATCATCATCGTCATCGTCATCGTCATCGTCACCGTCACCGTCATCGTCATCGTCATCGTCGTCATCATCATCATCATCATCATTCTCATCATCATCATCATCATCATCATCATCATCATCATCATCATCATCATCATCATCATCATCGTCAGCATCATCATCATCAAAATCATCGTCATCATCATCATCATCATCATCGTCGTCATCGTCGTCGTCCACCTCCTCATCATCATCCTCATCCTCCTCTTCATCATCAGCATCACCAACATCAGAATCATCAGCATACCACACCACCATCAACATCATCAGCATCAGGTTCACCAGCATCATCATCATCAGCATCACCAGTATCATCGTCATCATCATCATCAGCATCATCATCACCACCATCATCGGCATCAGCATCCGCACCAACATCGTCGTCGTCAGCATCATCGTTAGCATCATCATTAATACCATGGTCGACATCATCACCATAATGATCATAATCATGATCATCATCATCATCATTATCATCATTATCGTCATCATCATCATCAGCATCACCACCACCATCATCATCATCATCATCATCATCATCATCATCATCATCGTCATCGTCATCGTCATCGTCATCGTCATCATCATCATCATCAGCATCGTCATCATTCTCATCATTATCATCATCAGCGGCATCATCAGCATTTGCATCGTCGTCATCAACATCATCGTTAGCATCATCATCAATAGTTTGGTCAACATCACTACCATCATCGTTATCACTCCCGTTCTGGCACACTTCTCACACGTCTGGTGGCCCCACAGGGAGCTCCACCCAGGATTCCAGTGCTCCGCCCGCACGTAGGCGCCACCCCCGTTTCGGCACTCACACCTTTCGTGGATCCATGGGGACCTCCACCGAAGGCTCCAGTAGCGTCGCCCGCATGTGGGCGCCACCCCCTTGTCGGCACACCCCTCGCGCGCTTCGTGACCCCATAGGGAGCTCCACCCAGGGTCCCAGTGGAGCTGCCCGCATGTGGGCACCAACCCTGTTTCGGCACGCCCCTTACGTCTTTCGTGGCCCCATAGGGAGTTCCAGCCCACATGTGAGCGCCACCCCCGTTGCGGCAGAATCCTCACACTTTCCGTGGCCCCATCAAGAGTTCAACCGAGGGCCCCTGAGACACCGTTCACACGTGGTCGTCACGCAAGTTTCTGAGCACCCCTCAGACGTTTCGTGGCCCCACAGGGAGCTCCATCCAAAGTCCAAGTGGCCCAGCCCGCATGTGGGCGACACCCCCGTTCCGGCACACCTGTCACACGTTTCGTGGCTTCACAGGGAGCTCCACCGAAGGCCTCAGCGACACAGCCCGCATGCGGGCGTTGCCACATAGGGAGCTCCACCTCAGACGGTACTCACAGTTGCGGTACCCACAACTGCATATGGATGGGCTCTTCGCCAAGATAATTCCACAGCTCCTCCTCCTCCTCCTCTTCCTCCTCCTCCTCCTCCACCTCCTCCTCCCCCTCCCTTCTCCCATCCCGTTTTCCGGTGCCTCCCTCACACCTTTCGTGGCGAGCCAGGGAGCTCCAAGGCATACCCATCACACGCTTCGTGGCCTACAGGGAGCTCCACAGAAAGCCCCAGAAGCACCGTCCACATGTGGGCGCCACGCCCGTTCCAGCACACCCCTCACACCTTTCGTGGCCCCATAGGGAGCTCCACCGCAAGCCCCAGAAGCACCGTCCACAGCGTTACGCCCGTTTCTTGCACACCCCTCACACGCTTCGTGGGACCCATAGGGAGCTCCACCCAAGGCCCTAGAGGCACCGTCCACACGCGGGCGTCACACCCCCAAGGCCCTAGAGGTACCAGCGTCACTCCCGTGTCAGCAAAGCCTTCGTGGCCCAATCAAGAGCTCAACTGAAGTCCCCAGGAGCATCGTGCAAACGCGGGCGTCAGGTCCGCTTCGGCACAAGCATCACACGTTGCGTGGCCCCATAGGGAGCTCCACCGCAAGCCCCAGAGAAACCGTCCACAAGTGGGCGTTGTTGGCAGTTGCAGCACACCCTTCACACGCTTCATGGCCCCATTAAGAGCTCCACCCAACGCCCTAGAGGCACCGTTCACATGTGGGCGTCAAGCTCGTTTCAGCACACCCCTCACACCATTCGAGGCCCCATCAAGAGCTCCACCGAAGACCCCAGAGGCATCGTCCAAATGCGGGCGTCAAATTCGTTTCAATTCGCCCCTCACACGTCTCGTGGCCCCATGGGGAGCTTCACCCAAGGCCATGGAGGCACCGTTCACATGTGGGCGTCACGCCCGTTTCGGCACACCCCTTACACCTTTCGTGGCCGCATCAAGAGCTCCACCGAAGATCCCAGAGAGCCCGTTCACATGTGGTCGTCGCGCCAGTGTCTGCGCACCTCTCACACGTTTCGTGCTTCCAGAAAGAACTCCAGCGAAGGCCTCAGAAGCACCGTCAACATGTGGGTGTCACGCCCTTTTCGGTACATCTCTCACAAAGTTCGTGGCTGCATAGGGCGCTAAACCTAAGGCCCAAGCGGCAGGATTCGCATTGGTCCCCAGGTCCATCTCGGTAGACCTCTCACACGTTTCGTTGCCCCCCTGAAGGCATATACCTGGGCCCTTCGCCAGGACAATCTCACACCGGGCGTGCTTGCCTAGCTTGGGGCCTCCGGACCCACACTGATCGATCTGGCTCGAGGAATGGAAAGACTCCCAAATTGAGTCCGAGTTGATGTGGTCGGAGGAACGCGCCGCATCCACGATGCATCGCCGATATATCGGCAATGCCTCGGCGACCTCGGCGAGCCATTGCCACCGCCAGCGTGGAGAAAGTCGAAGTCCATATCGGGCCGCATGAACGGTGCATCGGCTATGCGGCGCGATTCGCCTACCCCAGCCACTCGGAACCCATTGGGGAGGCCTGGAAGAATGCTGCATCGGGGATCTTCTGACCCGGGTCAATCCCGACCCAGGTCAGTTCAAACTTGCAGAATCCTGCCAGATCCTGCACCAAAATCTGGGTCAATGCGCAGGATCCTGCACCCAAGCCCGGGTCAGGGCGACCCCGGCCTTGCAGGATCCTGCAAAATCCGGAACTCTGGCTGACCCCCGTTTGCATCGACCCCCGTCCCTTGAGCCCCGGCTGCAGAAAGATGGGGTGCAGGGTTCCGGTGGGGCGGTCTGGCGGTGTGGCATTCCTGTTCGCAGCGTCGGATCTCAGGGTTCTCCCCCGAGGCGCGGCCGCACGCGCCTGGATGCCCCTGCGGAGACGCCGCGGGGAGATCGCGGCGGGCAGCCCGTGCCCCGATGGGGCGCTGCCCAAATGGGGGTGCAAGACACGGGGTGTGAGTGACATCGAATGCTGTGGCGATCCCCAGTCTCCATCCTTTCGGCTATACGTCATGCCCACTTTGTACTCAGCCAGGGTCTGCTGCAGCTGGGCAGGCTGTGGATTTATCTGCAGGCGGGCACGGTGAGCTGGGCGGGCAGAGCTGTGAACTGGGGTAAGCATCTGTACATGTGAAGCTACATCATGAGGGCAGAATCAATGAGAAAGAGCCTGTGACTGGCGCTGATATCGTGCGGTTAGGAGAAGAGAAAAGACGCTGAATTGAAGGCGACATGCTTGCTGCCACTCTGTATGGTTGAGAACGACGGGGAGCCTGAGGAGCACTGTAAAGGCAGGAGCGGGAGAGGCAAACCGAGGGCGAGGAAGGCGATGGTAGCCCAGGGCGGCCAGGACCAGGACGAGGGAGGGATGGCAACAAAAAGGATGGGGAATGTGCCAGAGCAGGACCAGGAGGACGAGGAAGAACACGATCATGATATGAGAGGAAGCGTGACGAAACGTAAAACACAAGCATCCACATTCTGAGGTCCGCGCAGGGGGTCCAGCGCCGATCTGAGAAACCCGCGCAGGCCTCAGGAAATAATCATGCAGAGGCTTCCTCTCCGGCGAGGGGGCGAAGAGGCGAGGGGGGAACGATCTAACTAGGGGATCGGCGCAGGGGGGAGAAAAAAACGAGCTTGCATCGGAGAGACGCCGCCGACAGATAGGCCCCGCGAAAGCGAGGACGCACGCTCCAGGGCGGGGCTGGGGCACGGGACGCGCGAGCGCTGGAGGGGGGATCGAAGGTCCACGCCCTGCCCCCCCCCCGAGCGTGCCCTTCCTTGGCGGCGCGCACACGGGGATGGGGGGGGAGGGGGGAGGGCTTCTCAGAAGCAGGCTGCTTCTGAGAAGGCGCCGGCCTTGCCTCTACAAGGAGGGCCCGCGCCTTCTGAGAAGCAGGGGTGCCTCGAAGAAGCCTTCCCCCCTTCATACCATGCCGTGCTCTACAATGCATCGCGTACCCTTTCGGAATCATTGCCCTGCTCGACATCCGACTGTGCCAGTAGAGAGGGGATCTGCGCCATGGTAAGGGATGGGAGGGAGGGGTAGGATGTCAGATATGACGCGAGCGCACCTAGCTTGCCCCACCCCCCTCTGCGCGTGGCTGACTTCCAGTGACCCTCGTCGTCTGGACCTCGGGCCCCTCTTCCCGACTCCCGCGGCCGATCGTGAGGGTCCGGCACTCCCCGAACGCCCTCGGCGGGCGCGCGGCTGCCGGAGAGCACCCCGAGGCTGGAAGGCCGCCGAGCACCGACGAAGCCATACGAAGACCTCGGGCCTTAAGTCGGGCCTGTCACCCTACAGGGGGATTTTCTACGAAAAACACAAAATAGCCCCAAAATAATCAAAAAAATAGTCCCCAAATAATCTGGGGAGTAGTTTTGAACATTGTTTGACCTTTTTGGGCTATGTTTGGGGAATTTTATTTTTTCGTTGAAAATCCCCCTCTAGGGGGACAGGCCCGACTTAACTCGAGCCTCGAACCCAAGAACGCTCCAAATCCGCTCAAATTCTGCCCGGGGACGGACCCCTCCCGGGGTCCATCCTGGGCCGTTTCCCAGGGGAGATCCAGCCGCGGCGACGAGAGGCCCCCAGGATGCCCCCCCAAAAACAAAACAAGCCAGGCAGCGCCGCCGATGTCTCCACTGGCCCCCCTTGAGCAGATCCCCCTCTGGCGTTGCCCCTTGCCGTCTGTGGAGGCCTCCCGGATCCCGTTCGGAGGATCGCGCCGCATCGCCGATGGATCGCCGATGCATAGGCGATGCCTCGGCGTCGTTGGCGTGGAGAAAATCGGACTCGGCATCGAGTCGCATGGCCTGGAAACGGGCACCAGCACCAACACAAGGGGCCGCCTGCACCGAAGAGGAAGATCCTGGACAGTCTAAGAGGCCAAGATACGACCACCATCACCAGGAGCAGGATCATCATCCCTCGGTGGAGGCAACCGCCGATTTGGGTTCCGACCCCTACCGTTGCCCTTGAGCTCAGCCCGATGAACATCACGAGCAGGGGAACGACAACACAGAGAGGCGGGTGGGTCACCCCGCGAAGCCGGGCGCCGCGGGGGGGGAGCGACCTGCTCGGCGACGTATAAGCTGCCGTCCTTCAGATGGCAGCCCCACGGCCTCCCGGCGCCTCTCTCCGAGCTGGCCTCCAACGCATTCCGACCCCAAGGTCGACAAGCCCCAAAGCGATGACAACAATAGGGATGCGACTACGACTGCGACAGCGACCGCGACCCGAACAGCGCACCCCGTGGGTTGGGGCCTCAGCGCCCACAGACAACATCGCTCATATTGGCGAACAGAGCATCTCTTCGAGATTGCTCCACGCATCCCTGGCGGCACACTTCGCTACCGTACAAGAGAAAGCCCGCGTCTCACCGGCATCTGAAAATAACTCTTGTCTGTCAGGGCCCAGTGTTTCTGTCTGTTGTGGAATGAACTGGGAAACGTCGTCGAGCCAGCGTCGTGTCGGTTTGCGCGGGCGTCTTTTCGCACTGAGTTCTGGATACTCGTGTTGATCCCTGAGCGATGTGTTTTTTTCGACTCGAGCAAACCATCTCCATTCATTGTTTTCGCTGCGCAACCCGATCGTCAATGTGAAATAACATGAGATATGATTTGGGTACTCGTGTCCTTCATTTATCCCTACCAACCTAGGTTCCACATGTTATGTAGTTTGTGTTGTCTGCGGTCTGTCTTGGGCTTCGTCGACCATGCTGCCCACGTCGGCTTTGTTGTCGATGCGTTCAGACTTGGATTGTTATGCTTGGCCCCCGTCTGGCTGCTGTACTCTGCGGCGCGGTGTCCGGATGGTCATCCTGAGCATGTGTCTTTGAGAGTGCCGTATCTTGTTTTCAAGCTCCACAGTGAGGGTCCACGACTCGCGACCATACAGCAATGTCGGCGTGATAGCTCCGTTGAAAATGCAAGCGGTCTCGTAGCGAATATCTGCGTCCAACGATCTCATGTGAGTAAGGAATGGGTAAGAACAGCGCAACCGAAATACGATCCCCTACTGACCTCGAATGTCTGGATGTGAGAGAAACACGCATTCCTGTCAAAATATATGGTGTGAACATAATCTTGATATCCATGGCATTGATGTCCACGATAGCTGCCTTCTGGTCTTTCTGTGTGCTGACGTAGCCGTTGTGAATATTCTTTTCCGTGTGCAAGGCTGATCCAACTTCTCTGCTTCTCTGTAAGTCGCCGACCATCGAGCGGCATGCTTTAGGGAAATCGCGAGGAGCATGATATCATCAGCAAATCTTAACTTTGTCAGGCGAGCTTTGTTCGATAACGATGGTACACCAATCTTCGCTGTCGCCAATTCTGCTTTCACTTTGCTGATGACGTACTCTGAAACGCTACCGGTAAACACAAGGCTGGGAGATCTCTGATCTTCGAACTTTGTCCCGCGCTGGAGCTATACCTTGTTTTTTGCAATCATGTCGCACCGTTGCTGACTGGTCACAGTAAAGATCATGAAGTAATCGAATGTACATGCTTCATCGCCCTGGTCGGACAACGCACTCCAAATGTCCCTGTGACTGGTCGGACAACGCCCTACATGCTTCATCGCCCTGGTCGGACAACGCCCTGTGACTGACGCTATCGCAAACTTTACGGACGTCCACTGCTGCTGCACACGGTGGAAACTGACACTCGCCAGCAATGCCTTGTAATGCATGTACCGCAGAATCAGAGGTTGTCCTCGAAAACGGCATCGAGATAAGTTGATGCCACTGTTTGGGATAGGGATATGCTTCAGACTGGTCATCTGCGCATCCCCCCAAATGACCGTCCCCCCACCAAGGCTTCAGGTCGCGCACTGACAGCGCCAAGGTAGTCCCAACTGGCTTCAGCAGGCCCCCAAGAGAGTCCGGGGCGGCTTGGGGGGGTCGACCAAGGGGGGCCTCGCTCCCTACTCAGCGTCCCGTCCCGTCGTTCACCGTATCACTCCACATCTCTTCCTGCTCGTCGTCCTCGCCCCCCTCGTCCTCTTCTGACTACCATCTGGACCACCCCAACCCGACCCGAAGACTCGAATTCCTCGTTTGAGGGGTTGCAGGCTTCATATGTTCATATGTGGTTTTTTAAATAAAGATTCCCCGGCTCCCCCCCCCCACATTGGACATGGAGGGCATATCCAAGCCTTCGGGTTGGGCTTGGGTTTTTTTTCGGGGATGGACAGACCTCCCTTTAGTAAAACGTGGTTTAGTGAAAACGACCCGAGGCCCAAACATGGCGGGCGCAAGTCTGGAAAACAACGGCCGCGGCGCCCTCTCGAGAACCGAAAACGGACAGTTCACTAATCGACGTGTCACTGTTGGGGGTTCTGTCCGCCCCCGAGTTTTGGTGGGCTGTGGTCTTCTGGCCAGGGGAGGGGGCAGCACGCCCTCACCACACAGCCTCGGGACCTCAGCTCCGCGCTGGCCCGCTCCCACTACTGCAGGGCGCAGACGCCCCGCGGAGGGAAAGGAGCGTCCACGGAGCTGCCATCGGACGGCCCAGGTCGGGAGCATCGCCGTACGGACTTCCCAGCACCAGCAGCTCACCGAGTGGCGCCGAATATAGACAGGATTTGTTTTTGGTCTGCGAGTCGAGAGCGAGCCTCTTCCGGTTAAGAGCTAGGCGGGCCGCGCAAAGCACTAATTGAGGAGGCAGGGCGCGGGCGGGCGGGGCCTCGGGCGGCCGGAGGGCACGGGGTGCAGGCGGTACTGAAGAGCCTGCACAGACAAAGGCACGCCATGTAGAAAGGAACAGACGACGGCAGAAGCATACACTCTCAGAGGTCCAGGCGGATTCCTTGGATCTGAGCTGGGCCCTCCCCGTCCTGGCGCAGGGAGCGCGCCGAGGGGAAGGCGCTGGAGGCACCGCCCGGGGGCGCCCTGCGCCGCTCGAAGAGGCCCGCGCGGGGCTCCGAACATCTATAAAGGGGCCCCAGAACACATAAAGAAATACACACAAATAAAAAGATTCTCAATATTTTCCAATAGTTTCTGGGTTTTTGTCTTCCCCCCCACTTCCCATATTTTCGCATAGTTTCCTGGGGATCGACGATGAATTGTGTCTGTGTGTTTTTTCCCCTTCTAATTTTTTTTTGTTTGCAGTCGTTTCTTCCGCGATGAGTTTCGCCGATGGGGCTCTACCCCGCCCCCCCCCCACCCCCTCCACCGACCTGCCGTGCTGGGAGGAGTATCGCCGAAAGCTGGCGAGAAGACGAGGACCGTCCCCACTCACCCCTGAACCGTGCCGAAGTGACTTGGGCCCAACATCGCCGATGCATGGCGGATACATCGGCGATGAAGTGCGGTCTTGGGACCTCATGAGCTCTGGACGATGTCAGGAGGCCTCTCAAAGTCAACACCCTTGTGATCAGCTCTCTGCCCCCACTTTTCTCATGAGGCCGGGAATAACGAGGAGCAAGGATGAGGGGGCGATCGATCAGCTGCCCGAGAGCAACTCTCACCTTGAGGCGTTCAACGAGTGTGAGCGAATGCGACGAACTGGCAAGGCAATCAGCCGGGCTCACCCAGTGAAGAGAGGAACCTGAACTCACGAGCAGTCCTCCGAGACTCTGGAGAAGCCTCCTGCCATTTTGCGCGGCTTTGCTCAGGATACCCTTGCGTCCTTGCTCTTCCTTGCTCTTGCGTCCTTGAGGTGTTCGTCGTCCGCCGCCCCAAAAATCCCAACTTCGGCTTCCAAGGGTCTTGCGTCCTTACCGCGCGTCCTTCGGGTTTTTGACTGTACTCTCGAAACCTACGATATTTCGCTCCCTTCTGCGCGTCTCTGGCTTGCAGCGCCCGCATGGAGAGTGTCTCGGCGCTGCCGCCGCGAGAGTGCGAAGGGATCGACGGGGCACCCCGGGTCCAGTCGAGTCCTCGCGAGGAGCCTGCGGGGGCCCCTCGCTCGGAACGGTTGGTGGAAGAGGCGGCACTCCGCCAATTCAAATCATACTGCATCCTGCGTGTCGTGTTTTCGAGGCATGGATCCTACAACGCTGCCAAGGGACGCGCCCCTGAGTGCTGATAGCATTGATCAAGGACCTCCCCAGGGGCCTCAAGAGGGCAAAGTGCGCCAAGGATGCCCCTGGAGGCCTCTCCGAGGGGTGAAGATGCTGTCGGCGTGAGCGGGCAAGTCGGGGTGAGCGACAGAAGAGGACGATCGGTGACGCGCACCGCGCGAAGCGCTTTACCTTGAACGATCGCGGCTTTTTCGATAGACTGGCGGCAGTCAACTTCGAAGTCCCACTCTAGGGTCGCCGCCGCGCAGACGCGGCGCGAGCCTGCCGTACCGAGGAGCGTGCCCAGCGGGCGGGAAGCGTGAGAGGGCGTTCCTCAGTGCAGACGCCGGCAAATTTTCCTGCATGGAGTGCGGGGCGTGGCGAGGCCCGGAAAGACATCTGCACTTCACGCAGGTTTCGGCGGCGAGCGAGGGGGGAACATGAGAAGGAGAAGGCCTTCTCAGATGGCGGAGGGACTTCTTAGAGGCCCTCGCGCCATCTGAGAAGTGTTTGTTTGTCTTCGGGGCAGGCCGGGGGACTTGCGAGCCTTCTGAGAGGACCTTCTCATTCTCGCTCCCGCCCCCTCGCTCGCCGCCGAAGGTTGGGACTCACCAGCACGCCTTTTTGGCCCAGAGCGCTGCTTGCAAACTTGCCTGGTTCCAGAAAGAAATCATGCGCGGCGAGCGCATCCGTGTCCGCACCCTCGGATGCCGCGGATGCCCCGTCTTACGGATGCGCTCCTGGCGGCGCGCACAGGGAGTCAAGGGGAGGGGGAAGGCTTCTTGGAACGAGGCTGCTTCTTAGAAAGCGCTGGCCTTACATCTACAGACAAGGCCCGGGCCTTCTAAGAAGCAGGGGTGCTTCTAAGGAACCTCCCCCCCTCCCTCTGCCCCCCCTCTGCGCGCCGCCAACGTTCCGCGCGCGGGGCCCGCGAACAAGACGCCCCGTGTCCGCGGGATCGCAGCCCAGGGCCGCGGCCCGCGAGGCCGCGGATCCGGATATTCCGCCCACGAAGACAGCAAGATCTGGAAGTCGGCGGCGAGCGAAGGGGGGCGGGGGAGTGAGACGGGGCGGGCCTTCTCAGAAGGCACGAACGTCTCCTGCGCCTCCCACGAAGACACGGACAAAAACCTCTCGGAAGGCGCGACGGCTTCGGAGAAGTCCCGCCGCCTGCTGAGAAGGCCTTCTGCCTTTCGTTTAAAACAGGGCTAAGATCAGGATAAATCGCTCCAGAGCGTTCCGGAGCGCTCTCAGAGCGTTCCGGAACGCTCTGGAGCGGCCGCGGCGCTCGATACATCCTCCAAACCCGCCGATTCTCAGAGATTTCGAGTTATCCCGATCCGATTTTGTCCCGATCTTCGCGTCGTTTTAGGGAGAGCGGCGGGTGCCAGCCTCGTCTCGGTGCCGCGGTACGTCTCCACCTGCGGCGGTCGACCGGGC
>CAUYUJ010014856.1:0-40663 GCA_963575745.1 Prorocentrum cordatum | reverse complement strand
TCCGTCCCCTGCCCCCCCCCCACCCTCCCTCGCTCACACTCAGCATCCTGCCGGGGCGCGGGCGGGCGGGCGCGCCTGGGTATCGAAGTAGCCGAGCGCGAACCCCGCGGCCTTTTACGCGGCGCGCGCGCGCCCTTCTCCCCCCCCCCCCCTCGGTGGCCTGCTGTGCCATGGGGGGGGGGGGGGCAGGGCGCGGACGGGGCAGGACGGAGGGAGAGCGCGGAGGGGGTAGGGAAGGAGGGAGGAGAAGGAGGAAGAGGAGGAGGAGGAGGAGGTGGAGGTGGGAGAGGATGGAGGGCGGAGGGCGGAGGGACGAGTAGCACTGCAGGGTGTTGCTGCACGGGGCAGTGGGCACTCCCACGGGGTGGGACACGTGGCGACCGTGCCACGCGGAGGAAAGTTCACAGTTGATCACTGTGTAGTGCGCTCATAGGTTCATACTGTTTCATGGGTTCCCAAAGATGGCACGAGGGAATCAAAGGATCCCCGAGAGGGTTAGAGGACTAGGAGGAGGATGAGGAGGATGCGGGCGATGAAGTGCAAGAGGGGTGAGACGATGAGGGGGAGCAGAGACTGGAGGATGAAGACGGGATAGGGAGGGACAACAAGGCGAAGAAGGCGATGAGGAGGAAAAAGATATGGAACAAGAAACGTGGCAATCACGCCTGCTTCGACAAACGAGGGACCCAGGGGATGAAGGAGGTGCGGATGTTTCGGTAAGTTTCGGGGGTGCTAGGCCAGTGCAGGGGTGGGGAGAGGAGGAGTATAAAGAGGGGGGGGAAGGCAAGGCCGACGATGAGGGACGACGGAGATGAGGGCAAGGAGAGGAGGGACAGGAGGCAGGTGTTACGTTTGAGATTACAAGGAGACGGAGGTGCATGAAATCAACTATGCGGACATGATCGATCAACATCAAGTCGGGAACTCGGATCGGATCGACGTGCGCTGGATCTGGCTGCATCGGCACGGAGCCGAAATCGAATCGGACCGCCTGCGCTAAGATGCAAACTTTCGCAGTACAGAAATCTCGAGCCGCGTCGGCTCGTGGGAAGATCGGCCCCGAAGCGGATCAAGCTGGCCGAAAACGCTACTGTGGAGGCCAGTCCACGAGAATCCTTCCACGAGAAACCCAACCCTGAGACCCCAGGACGTCCACTGATGTTTGGTCTGGGAACGCTACGCTTTCCATGGCAGAACCAACCAAACCCAAGAAACCCAAGGCACCCTGGAGGCACGCAGCGCAAGGTGGACTCGTGCGAGACATGGTGCAGTGGTAGCAGGGGTCGTGAACCGGAACCCCCGGGTGCGCGGGCGCCGCGGGGTATGCGCACGCCTCCATTTCGGACGCAAGCGAGACGAAATTATGGGGGAGGCGGCTCAGCAAGCCCTCCCTGCGCCGCAGAAGGCGGCCCCGTGCAGCGCGGCCCCCAGGAGTGGCCGCGCCTCGCGAGGGGAACCACGAGTAGGAGTCAAAGGCGCAAGAAGTCTACAGTAGGGGCTCGACGACAAGAACCATAGCAGAAGAAATCCAACCCTGAGACCCAAAGACGTCCATTGATTTTTGGTGTGGGGACGTCACGCTTCCATCGCAGAACTATCAAAATCCAAGAAACCCAGGGCACCCTAGAGGCAAGCAGAGTGTTTCTTGGCATGGGATTCCTTTGCAATCGCATGCGATCAGGTCACACCAGAGCGTGTGGAGTCATGTAGAGACTGTCTGACTTGCAAAGCAGCGGTCGGACTGCGATGGGAGCGTAAGCCGCACGCACATCCGCATGGCCTGCAGCCAAGCGGAATGGATGAGGACTCTTTGTGTCGAGCATATGTGGACCTTCTCAGCACCGTCCCACTGTCCACACCACCCTCGAATCTATCGGATAGGCAGCCGCATGCGAACCCTACCCCTGAAGGTGAGATTTCTGGAAAAAAACGCAAGAGTTCGAAGTCTGAGGATGTCTGGAGCAAAATCAACCACAATGGGGGTGCCCGGTCATACCCCAGCGTCGATTGGTCCCGCAGCGGTACGTATCCCAAGAGTTAGCAGAATCCGGGACCACTGGAGACCATCAGAGTCTTTCCGAGGCTACCAGAGGCAATCCAAGGCAATCAGAGACCACAACGATCAGGACCAAACATTTCACAACATCTCCGCGTAGCCTCAGATGAGGAAGAACAGTAACTCCGAAACCCAGCAGCCCGCTGGGGGTAGGTGACGGTGGCCTAACTGCGCAACGAGATCTGATTCCCTCCCCCTCCTCTCCCTGAGACTTCTAGGATCCTGGACGGAGGGGCTAGATTACCCAAGAGGGCCCCAAGGGGGCGACGCTCCACAATGGCCTCCAAGAGGACTACAGGTAGCCGAAGATAGTTCGAGATGCCCCCCACCCTTCACGCCTCCAAAAGGCCCCCAGAGAGCCACCAGTCGCAGGCCTAGAGATTGACACCAGCACCAACTTCGGCGGTGTGCCTCCACCGAGGGAAGAAGATCCCGATCTCGGTGATGGTGGTAATATTCTGGCTTCCAAGGTGGCTGAACTATTGCCACCAACACCGAACATCTAGGATCATCTTTCCCCTGTGGAGGCAACCCTCTGTCTTGGTGTTGGTGCCAATTTCCAGGCCTCCGAACCAGGTGGCTCCGAGTGCTCTCGGAGGCCCCCCACGGATCCCCCCCAAGAGGCCAACGTCTGTCAAACGCCTAGAACACCTCTGTCTATTATGAAGTCGGGCATGTCCCTCTACAGGAGGATTATTCAGAAATAGCCCAGAATTAAAAAGCGGACAATTCTGTCAAACGCCTAGAACATCTTTGTTTATTATGAAATCGGGCATGTCCCTCTACAGGAGGACTATGCAGAAGTAGTCCAAACATAATGAGCGGACGATTCTTCTACACATCTTGACTATGTCTGAAGCTGTCGCCAGAAATCCGCCTGTAGGAGGACGTGCCCGACCTACGTTTCTTGTCCGCAGTCACGCCCGTGATCGGCCGCGGCCCCCCCGCCCTCTCCCCCCCCCCCGGTCACGCCACGCTTCGCGCTGGTGCTCCCCGCACAAAAAATTGGCGGCGCGCACAAGGGGGTGGGGGGAGGGGGGAGGGCTTCTTAGAAGCAGGCTGCTTCTTAGAAGGCGTCGGCCTTACATCTATAGATAAGGCCCGCGCCTTCCAAGAAGCAGGGGTGCTTCTTGGCAAAAAAACAAAGGAACCAAACCATCTCGATACCGCTGCTCCCCGGACCTCTCGGGGGGCGCGTTCTGACCAGGACTCCGAGGCAGAGCCATCCGTGGCGACGAAGGCCACCGAGAAGGCCCAACAAATCGAAAACGAGGGAAGGGTACCGGCACAGGGGAGGCCAGTCCACAGGAAACCTCCCACGAGAAACCCAGCCCTGAGACGCCCCCGGACGTCCCTGGGTTTTCGGCATGGGAACGCCACGCTTCCCATCGCAAACCCATCGAAGCCCATCGAAGCCCAGGGGCACCCTGGAGGCAAGCAGGGTGCTTCTTGGCATGGGCCCCCACTGTATTGTGCGACCTGGGGTCCCCCCTGGGTGCCCAGGTCTTCCGCAGTCGTGATGGCTAGGCGTGCCAGGGTGGGAACCCCTCCAGCGAAGGCACGCCCAGCCGGGCTAAGGGTGCACCCTGACACCGCAATTGCTGCAATCCTACCAGGGTGCTTCTTGGCATGGGCCCCCTCGCCGCCTCGCTTGCGATGGGCTTCGGAGGCCTCCGGCCGCACCCCGGGGTGGCCCGAGGGGGCCCCGCGGGGGAGGGGGCGGGGCGGGCGCGGGGCCGCGGGCCCGAGCTCCTGGCGCCGCCGGGGGGGGGGGGGGGCAGTGGAGGCCAGTCCAGGAGGAAACCGCCCACAGGGAGCCCAGCCCGGAGGCCCCCTGGGGCGTCCAGGGATCGAGATGGTGTGGGAAAGCCACGCCTTCCGTCGCAGGACCATCGCACACCAAGAGACTCGGGGCACCCCGGAGGTCAGCGGGGCGTTTCTTGGCATGGGTCTCCACCGTAAGGACTCAGCCTGCTGCGGACTCGGGCGGGGTGTGAAAAGACGTGCGGCGGTCGGGCGGGTGGCAACGGCGGTGGCAGTCTCAAATATTCTCGATGGATCCTCGCCCCGATTTGGCCTCGACCTGGTTTCGTCTTGGGGCGGGGGGCGGGGGGGAAAGGAAGGGAGGGTGCCGAGATGCAGGAGGAGGCGGAGGAGGAGGGAGGAGGGAGGAGGAGGGAGGAGGAGGCATGGGAGGAGGGAGGAGGGGGAGGAGGGAGGAGGAGGAGGAGGAGGAGGAGGAGCGCCTCACTCAATGGAGACCGCGCCTCTCCAGCGGCAACCCACTGGGACCGTAGGGCTCCATGCTCCGCCTCCTCTCGGGCGGGTGTTAAGGGACGGCGACCTGCATGGAGGGTGACAAAAAAGGCCCTGGAGGAGCCTCTTAGGGCCCCTTTTGGGTCCCTGCTGACTCCCAAAAGGTGCCTTCAAGGGCTCCTTCAGGGCCCCTTTGTTCACCCACCATTCAAGGTCACCCCGCAGTCCACCCGCTGGAGTGGGGTTCGTGTCGCGACGACCCTGGCGTTGGTCTCTGAAACCTTGAACAGTCGGCGGTTTTACGATCGCCGGAGCGTTCCATATTGGCCGATTCTGGGCCACCAGCGGCTTTCAACCTTGAACGCCCACGCTGGGGTCGTCGAAGAGTCGACAAGACACGAATCTACCGTACTTTGCTTTGGTATGGGCAGAAGCTAGTCTGCTTTGGAACGCGCCCCTTTTCTTCCTCGGCGGATTGTCCGGGAGAAAACTGATGAATTTGAAAAGAGGAGGTCAGGGCAAGTGCAGCGCGAGTGCGCTGCTAACACGGATGGCCAGACAGGGGGCTTGAGATAGGCGAACTCCCACTTCAGTGGTCCGTTTTCAAACGCACATTCGTTTTAAAGGATTGCACGAGCTTCGCAGATAGAGTCATGTCTGTTTTTAAGATGTGGTTCTCGCCTGAGCGCCGCGCACGTTCGTCTCAAAAGTTTGCAGGAGTTTCAAGGATTCTCATGGTTAGCGTCCCAGGAAAGGTGTTTTGGCACGATGACGGGGGATATCGGGGCGCGTCAGTCACTTTGCTTTGCTGAGTTGAAGTTCCAGGAATGGCTTTCTGGCGCGATTCAGGACTGCCAAGACGCAACAGTCACGGTGATTCGCGGCGTTGAAGTCCCAGTGATGGCATTCTTGTGCACTTCCAAATTTTCAAACGGTTGTCTTCCAACGGGCCATTTCCCTACTGACGATGAATCCGTGATAAAGGGGCGTGGAGGGAGGCTTAGTGCAAGATCGTTGATGAGTCTTGGGTTTACACTGGTCCTCCTCCTCCTCCTCCTCCTCCTCCTCCTCCTCCTCCTCTTGCTCCCTTTCATGCTTCCTCCCCTCCGCACTCCGCCATCCCCCCCGCCCCCAAAATCCGATGATGCTGCTGGTGGTGACGGTATTGATGATGACGATCTTCGTCAGCATAATCACAGCCATGGCCACCATTATGATGATGATGATGATGATGAATCTCATCATCATCACCATCACCATCACCAAAACCAGCAGCATCAACGTCATCACCATCCTCATCACCATCCTCATCATCAGCAGCATCATCATCAGTATCGTCGTCACCAGCATCATCATCACCATCAGCAGCATCATGGCCATCAACATCATCAGCAGCAGCATCAACAGCATCATCATTATTATCATTATCAGTATCATCATCATCATCATCATCATCATCATCATCATCATCATCACTATCATCATCATCATCATCATCATCATCATCATCATCATCATCATCATCATCATCATCATCATTATCATTATCATTATCATTATCATTATCATTATCATTATCATCAACATCATCAGCATCATCATAACTCATCAGCATCATCATTATCAGCAGCATCAACATCAACATCAACATCAGCATCAGCATCATCATCATCAGCAGCAGCAACATTATCAGCATCATCATCATCATCATCATCATCATCATCATCATCATCATCATCATCATCATCATCATCATCGTCGTCGTCGTCGTCATCATCATCATCATCATCGTCGTCACCATAGTAGACATCTGCACCGTATCATGAAACGCAGCATCAACCGCATCATCCTCATTTCCAGCACCACTCTAATAATTTGCATCGTAGCGCCATTACCAATACCAACATACACGCCCTCATCCTCTACCACACCTCTCAGCGGTGTATCCCGGGGAGATCAGCAGCGTCCAGGCGCGACCAGAAATGCGGCGCGCAGATCTCAGGGTCGAGCGGGGCGGCTCGAGGACGACGACGACGACGACGACGACGACCGGCGACGATCGACGATCGACGCTCGACGACCGGCGACGACGACGACGATCGACGACGACGACGACGACGACGACGACGGCGACGACGACGACGACGGCATCAACAGCGACATGGACATCGGCATCACCGTCCGGTCGGACGCTTTTTCGTGTTTCTGGAGGCTCTTCACCGCTTCGGGCCGGGCGCAAATCTCGATGAGGTGGGCTCGGGTGGTCGGGACTGATAAAACAGGGCTAGGATCGGGATAAATTGTTCCAGAGCGTTCCGGAGCGCCCTCAGAGCCTTCCGGAACGCTCTGGAGCGGCCGCGGCGCCCAATACATCCTCCAAACCAGCCGATTCTCAGAGATTTCGAGGTATATCGATCCGATTTTGTCCCGATCTTCGCGTCGTTTTAACTGAGCCCGGGAGGGCTCGGAAGCCCTTTCTGAACGGATTGGGGTGGGACGGCGACGACAGCCAGCTGGGGGGGGGGCGCCTCGCACGTCGCCGCGTCGATGATCGTGTACAGCCCCATGTCAGCGCAGGTACCCCTGGACACCTTCGCGTAGGTCACCCTCCTCGCGGGGGGGGATGGGGCGAGGAGTGCCCCGGCGCTGCGGCCGCGCGGGCGACTTGTCGCTGGAGGATGCTCGGCTCGGCCACGGCATCCGCGGAGGAGGCCGAGGGGAGCGGAGAGGAGAGACGAGGGCGAGCAGGAGCCGAAGCCGAGGACGACGAGGGAAGAGGAAGAAGAAGAGGAGGCATAGGAAACGAGGGCGAGGGTAAACAACAAGCAGGATGAGGACGAGGGCGGAAGAACAAATGGGGGGTGGAACGGAAAGGAAGGGGATGCGGAGAAAAGAAGCGATACCCATGCCGCTGTTCCTCGGATCTCTCCCGGGGCGCGGTCTGACCAAACACCTCGAGGGAAACCGCGATGATGCGAGAAGGGTGCGTGGCGGTGGCGGCACCTTCTCGCCTCCCGAGGATGAAGGGGCCCAGGGACGCACAAGCAGATAGACACAGATCCCAGGATCCTCCATACTTCCTGTATTTCTGCGCCGCCTCGGCAACCCACCAACGAGCAAGCCCGCAGAGGGATGAAAAGGGAAAAGATTAATGAGGGCTGGCTGGGGACCGATGTGGTCAACGCCCCCCGCCACTCCGCCGCCCCCGCCATGGGGGGGCCGTGGCTATTTTTCATGTTTCCTGGATGTTCGTCTTCCCCTCTGCCTCCCATGTTAGAATTAGGTCTGGTATGTCCTCCAACAGGCGGATTTTCGAGGACAAATCAACAAGAGTACACCAGTACTCAATAATTGTCACAGATAACAAAAATCGTCCCCTGACTATTTTTGAAGATTTTCATTCTTCCTCCTGTAGAAGGGCACGCCCGACTTAATGTTACAGGTGGGCTGTGGGGGTGGGCTCCTTGGAAGGATTGCCGCTGGGCCTGGCTGGGGAGCTGGAGAGGCGGAGAACTCCCCACGCTGCAGCGGCCCGGGGGAGAGACCGAACCCGCGAGGCGCGAGAGGTAGACCCTGGGATGGGGCCAGGACGAGGATAGATTGGGCAACGCTTGCCCATCGGTCGAAAGAAAAAAGTAGAAACATGAAGTAGGAAGGCGCTAAAAGTAGATTGGGTTCCGTCCGCCCCCTAAGGAGGACGGCAAGGGTGAAACCACTCGATCATTGGAAGTAGAAGGCGCTCAACGCGGATTGGAATCTGGGAATCCAGAAATACCTATTTCCAGCGACCGATGGGTAAGGGGGGAACGATACATGGGGGGAAGAGGAGAAGGGTGCACTCTTGGGGCCCTTGAGGGCCCATTCTGGGCCCTCAAAGGGCTCCTTTGGAGGCCCTGTAGGGCCCCTTTCTGCAGCCCTCGCTGCCCCCTCCCCCCAGCGATCGCCCCCCCCCCTTGCGCGCCCTCCGCGCAAACCCGCTCCAGAGCGCTCCGGACTGCAGCAGCGCGAGGGACACCCGACGGCCGCCCCTCTCCGCCCCGCCCCCTTGATCAGGGACCGACCGTCCCGGCATTCCTATAGTCCTACCACGACATGTTCTTAGAACCCAAGAATGTTCTAATATCAAAAACAATGCTCTTAGAACAAAAACCCGATGTGATAAAACAAGACGATCCCAGCCAGCAGTAATCTGAACATGGCGTGGAAAGCGCAGAAAGGTTCTGAGAGCATTGATTGGCAGGGCTATAGGCGAGCCAGGACGCTGCGCCACTGCTTGACCCCCCCCCCCCGGTCCGCTCGCGGATCATGTCGCCGATCTCCCGGAGGGACATCCTGCCCGCGCCGCGGGCCGCTGGGGCCGCCGCCCCCCCGCGGGCGCAGCGGGCGCGGCTCCCGCGCCGCCACCCTGCCAGCGCCCGCCGCTGCCCCCCGGCCACGCCCTGCGCCTCGCCCCCTCGCCCCCTCGCCCTCCTTCCCTTTGCCGGTCCTCCCAGCTGCCTCTCCTCCGGATCCCTGGCTCTCCTCCTGCTCCTCCGTTTGCTTCTTAGGCGGGCTGCTGAGTCTCTGGGACCCGAAGCGTCATCCTCCTCCTCCTCCTCCTCCTCGTCGTCCTCCTCGTCCTCGTCCTCGTCCTCCTCCTCCTAATCCTCCTCCTCGTCCTCCTCGTCGTCCTCGTCGTCCTCCTCGTCCTCCTCCTCCTCCTCCTCCTCCTCCTCCTCGTCGTCTTCCTCCTCGTCTTCCTCCTCGTCCTCCTCCGTCTCCTCCTTCTCCATCTCCTCCTCCTCCTCCTCCTCCTACTCCTCCTCCTCCTCCTCCCCTTTCGCCCATGTACTTGTTTCTTGGGCAAACCGCAGGCAATCCAAGGCATGAGGCGTCAGCTGTTTCGCTCCCCCTCCTCCTCCTCCTCCTCCTCCTCCTCCTCCTCCTCCTCTTCAACCGCCTCAACCTCCTCCTCCTCCTCCTTCTCCTCCTCCTCCTCCTCCTCCTTCTCCTCCACCTCATCCTCCTTCTCCTCCTCCCTATGTCTCGGGGGGCGAGAAGGAGCAGGAAGGCCGAAAGATGAGAATAGGCGGAGGAGGACGACGACGAGGGGGAGATGGGCCGGGAGGGGGGGAGGTGCAGGACGAGGCCGAGGCAGAGAATCCTCTCTCCTCCTCCAATCGCCCTCCCCCCCCTTTCCACCAGTCGGGTGTTCGTTAACTAATCGGGGGCTAAGAAACTTGGGGTGGAGCAGCGTGCACCGCTCGTGCCCTTTCTTTGGTCCGCGGGGTGAGTGGGCCGTTGAGGGCCCCTTTTGGAACAAATCTCACCAGCCCCCTGGGCGTAGGTGGCTCAACGAGTTTTCTCCTCTATGCCTCAAATCCATCGTTCCCCTTCTCTGGGGAGGGGTTTACCCCCTCCCCTGGGCCTGGGATGGGGGGGGGGCTGCGGATAGTTAGAGCGTCCACGATGGCTGAAGATGGTTCCCGGAGGGCCTCAGAGACCCCAAGATGGCCTCCAAGAAGGCTCAAGATAGCTCGACATGGCTCAAGATAGCCTCCGGCACACATCCAAGAGGCCTGAAGACGGCCCCAAGACGGTTTCAAGTGCCCTCTGCGCCCTCTAAAGATCCCCCCGCGAGGCAAACATGGCTCCCAAACCGACGGAACATGTATTATGTTTGCCTTCTCACATGTTCGCTTCCGATGGGCGTCGGACGCCTCCAGATTGCCCCAAGCTGGCGCAAGAGAGCCCCAAGATGAAGATGGATCCAAGAGGGCTCCAAGACGGCCCCAGAAGCGCCCATGAGCGCGCCCCCAGAAAAGCCCCAAGACGGCCCCAAGGCGACATGTTGGAGCCGACCCCCCCCTCTTTTGAACAGTTAGCCCCAAATTGCCTCTCGAGGCCTCCCCGACCCCCCCAAGAGCCCCAAGAGGGCCCGTAGACCCCCCAAAAGAGCTCCAAGAAGACCCCAAAAATGCCCCAAGTGGCTCCGCGAGGAACCAAAGAGTGACCCAAGAAGGATTCAAGAGGCCTCCGAGAAAACACCTCCAAGGCGGTTGTTACACTTTACGCTTTTACACTTCCCTGAGCAAGGCAACTCGCCTGGAAATTCGTTTCTGGAGGGGATGGTGGGGATGCGTGAAGCGTCCAGAGTTTCCCGCACCCCTCCGCCCACGCGACACATGTTCCAGTGTAGAGAGGCTGCATCCACCTACAGTCTCGGCAGTCCGCGCGGATCTCTTGCATTCGCGCCGAACTCCCACACGTTATGGTTATACAACTTTCTCCTACAGTAGGGGCCCGACCACAAGAGACCTTTCACAAGAACCCCAACCCTGAGACCAGAGGAAGTCCAAGGATTTGTTTGTGAAAGAACGTCACGCTCTCTATCGCATATCCATCGAAACCCAAGAAGCCCAGGGCACCCTGGAGGCAAGCAGGGTGTTTCTTGGCATGGGCCTCCACTGTAACGTCGACTCCCAGAGGTCTCGACCCATTCCCTGGGACCGATGTTTCGTCCTGACTCGTTGTTTGATGGTCCCGGGGCCCGCTGAGGGCCACCAGGGGCCGAACATAGCGAAAAACCTCCATTCGCGGTTTGCTCCTTCCCCCCGGGTGTTTCTTGGCATGGGCCTCCACTGTATGGCTATACGCCTTTCTCCTATTCAATGTTTGCCCCTGGGTCAGCACAAGCACGGGGTCGGCCAGGGCCCCCCGTCGCGAAGCACGGCCAGCCCTTCAAAAGTCATTATAGCTCCCGGCCCTGGGCCAGCGCAGGGCGGGGCAATGGGGCATCTGACTACCTACCAGACCACCCCAACCCAACCCGAAGACCCGATTTTCGGGTTGGGCGGGGTACGGGTTCCATATGTGTTTTCTGATGTTTCTCGACCCCCCCCACTGGAAATAGAGGGCAAATGCAGACCTTCGAGTTGGGTTGGGGTGGCTTGGTGGGTGGTGAGCATCGGCCCCAAGTGGCTCCCAAAGCCCAGGCTCCCCAGAGGGGATCGGCTGACACCTGAGCGAGGATCACAAGAAAGGTTCTTGCGCGAGATGGCGTCGCGACCTAAAAAATGGGTACCATGCACAACAGCAAATGTTGTCCCAAACCAACAGCGGCCGCTGTTGGGCAGGCGGCCTCCTGTCTCGAATGGACACAGGCCGCGGCGGCGCGGACAGCGAGCCCTGTTCAAAATGAACAAGATCCGCTGTTGGGCATTGTACCCATTCTTTCAGTACCCATGTCGTGCGTGCAGAACCTTGCGCGGTGGCTTGCGCGGGCCGCCGGCGCGGCGCGCCGTGCTGGAAGCGAGGGCGCCTACGCGCGACCTGACGCGGGCAGCCTCCGCTCACCTGTTAGCGCGGACCCCCGTGACGCGAGCCCCGATCTGGCGGACCGACGTCGCGACTTGCTCATGACGTCGACCCCCAGAGAAATCTGGGCCCCTTCCCCGGGGCAGGTTGGCTCTTCATCCTGCGTACGGCAGGCCTGTATCAGGGGGACGTAAGACCTGGGTACAGGGGACTCGGAAATCCCCGACGAGGTCGTCAAGAAATGACGAGGCCGAGCCTGCATTTTGACGAGGCCTCCTGCTGCAGACATCCAACGGAACTCCTCCTCGTCAAAATCCGAGGCGCGGTCGTCAAAAAACGATGGCGAACCCGAGTCCTGGCAAACCCGGGTCTTACGCTCCCCCGAATCCTGCGTACGCCCGGCCTGTATCATGAGGAAGCGCGACAAGGGTGCAAGGGCCTCCGAAGGCCATCTCGAGGCTTGTCGAGGGGGGCGCGGCCAGCGAAAGTGGCCAAGGATGGGCCGAGGAGGCAAGGATGCAAGGGTACCCTTGGGCTGGTGGCCCATCCTCACTGTGCGGATCCACTGTACATGGTTGGCGGTCCCAGGCCCGGGGAGGGCCCCTGGAGGCCAAAGATAGAGAAAAACCGGCCGTCGTGAGCTCTTGCTGCCCTCCCGTTGCCGTCCGCCCGAGCCAAGATCGGGGATCTCCTGGCCCGGGTCCACCCAGACCCGGGTCAGGCAGGCTTTGCAGAATCCTGCAAGATCCTGCACCCAAGCCAGGGTCCATGCGAAGGACCCTGGCAGATCCTGCAGGATCCTGCACCCAAACCAGGACATCAGTGCGACCCTGGCCCAACAGGATCCCGCAGAATCTGGCGCTCTGGCTGACCCCCGTTTCAATTGACCCCCGTCCCAAGGCTCCCGACAGAAGGGCCGCCTCCACCTCCCGGCCACCTCGCCGCCAGGCCTGGAGTGCGTTCTGAGGAGCAGGCCAGTGTCAGCGCACCGCGGTCGAGGACCGCCCACCCCGAGCGCGCGCTCGCCCTGCGGGATTCCAGGCTTCGGGCCTCGATCGGCGATGCAAGATGTCGGGTGTTTCGAGGCCTTCTCGAAAAAAAAAAGAATTCCGTCAGGTTCTTGTCGTGCAGACTTCGGCGTTGGTTTCTGTCGTTTAATCTTGACGATCGACCGTTTCCGAAACGTCCAAATCATTCCACATCGAACGATTCTGGGTCGCCCGCGGCGTTCAAAGCTGAACGCCGCTGGCGGGGTCGCCGCCGGTCGACACGACACGAACCTAGCGCACCATGACCAAGAGGATGGAATCGATGAGAAAGCCAGGCTGGGGGGAGCAGGAGAGACCCAAGTCCGCTTGCCAACGACTCTGGCCCGTCGCAACTGCAGCAATGATTCGAGGACGACTGTGTGACCGGGCAAATATGGAGTCTAAGAGGGGCGCCACCTGAACAAACCATCCTTTCTTGGCCAGGGCTCGAATTGAGCATGTTAGCTCGCTCCTCCCAGCTCACGCAATACCAATCACTAGGACACCAGCAGGAACACGAAACACGACGCGAATACACCTGATGCAGTTGAGCGGCGCTGGAAGCGCAGTCCTGCCTGTTGCGACGATTCTCCTGAAACAGCGGCTCATGTGCGCAAGTGCACATGACATGTCAAGAGATGTGTCTCCGATGGATTACTGACAACTCTGCTAGCACTCCCACGTGCCATCAACAACCAGCATCGCATGCATGCGTCTACATCGACCACGACTGCTGAATTCCAGTGTTCACCGAAGCCGTCCTCATATATCCAGGCTCGTGAGCAAGCCTGAGCCATTGTGATGATCCAAGTGTGTCCTGAAGGATTCCAGCAAATTGGCAGATGCGTGCGACAGCTTATGCAGCATGCATAAACAATATCAAGGACGAAAACTGCGGCTCCAACGATGAACACGTTGTATCTGAAAGAGCTCGATTTGACACACCTACTGGAACATGCGAGAGGCTGGGTCGCATGGCATGTGAGGCGTGGTACGCGCAAAAATGCACTGGCATGTAAAGATTATCTATTATGGATGACATGTTCAACTGTAATCGTTACACAAGAGAGCAACTACACATGGCCACCAACTCAGCGAAACTATGCAAAAAAGAAGCGTGTATATGGTGAATCGGGGCCAACATATTGATAGCTGACCGGCACCAACCACGATGATCCGCGACCGTGCCCTGAAAACGAAGTGAAGTGCCCCAAGGCTTACAGCTGTGCTGCGACTGCAGCCAGGATTCTAGATTCTCAGGGGCCAGAGCCCCCAATTTTATCAGGCACGGCCAGGCGTTCTTGGGCGTTATTGGGTGTTCTTGGGGCTTCTGAGGTGTGCCGCGAGGGTTCCAGGACGGCCCCCTCGCTCAGGAGGCCCCCAAGAGGCCTCCGAGCCCCCAGGAAGCTCCCATGAGGCCCCAAACATGACGCAAGAGCATCAAGAGAGATCTCCTCATCCTTTTTCTTCTCCTCTTCCTCCTCCTCCTCCTCCTACACCTCTTGTTTCCTCCCTCTCCTCATCCTCCTCTTTATCGCACACGAGTTCCCCGAAAGGTTTCCACAGCAGCTCGAGGAACGCCTGGTCCGAACGTTTGTTCAAGCTCTGGACCGAAATGTTTGGCCACAGGGGCGCTTTTCAAAAAGGCAGGAAGCGGCGGTGATTCGCCGTAGGCGTCTTCGATCACGACAACGGCAATTCGAATGTGTGCTTTTCATCGTCTTACGACGATTCGCGCAAAGCCAGCCTATCCTGTACACCATCCACATCATCGATCGGCGTGCCGCTAAAAATTTATCAACAAACGCTCGCAGACCAATATCAGATCGCCGCTCAGCCAGATTGGCGAGGGCATGAACAATAACACTGGCACATAAGCTGAGTTGGACGATTCTGTGTGTCCAACCGGCTACATGCACACTGTACTATTCTCGTGGAGTCTAACAGAGAAAAGCAACAGAACATGTGAGTGATAGGGCCAATTATCATGGCCAGGCTGAGTATAATAATGCGAATGCGGTTGATGATACATGAGAGTAATACGTCTGATAGAAATAATGGCCAATCCGCTGACCCTGCGAGCGTCTCCTGTCCCTGCGGCCACCCTGGGGCCCCGCACTCATGAGTTCTCCGTCCTTTCCCTGCGGTCACCTGGGTTTTTTTAGGCTCCACGACACGATGTGAATCGATCCAGGTCGTGATCGAGTCGGAAAGAAGCGAAGCCCCGTCCATTCGATCACTTCCCAGGCCGGGAGGGCGGGGGCAGGGGGGGTAGGGGATTCGGGGGGGAGCCTGAGGGGGTGCCCCCTCCTGCCAACCCCGTCCGTGAAGTCACTCGAGGGAGATTTGGGCCCATTTGGCCATGTTTGGGCCGCCCAAGCCCGCAACAAAAACCCATCGGGGCCAAGCTCGGCTGACCTCGGCGCTCTTGGGACTCTTCGGGGTCCGTCGGACCGTGTCGGAGCCCTGGGGTCCGGTCCAAAGAGCCCCAATCACTAGAAACCCTTATGTTTAGGTCGTGCGTGTCCACCTACAGGTACAGGACAATTTTGGACGATTATTAAGTAATAGTCACAAAATATTCGAACATATCCAGAAATAGTTAAAAGATGGTCTCCAAAATATTGTTTGACTGTTTTCGAATATTCCTCCTGTAGAGAGACGTGCCCGACTTAACCTTACGTGTCTGCGTGAAGTTCGTGTTCGCCGCGCGGGTCGCAAGAGCGTCCCAGGCAACCAAAGATCGGCGGTCGGCCCCATAAGGAAAGGTGAGAGGGGCCGGGCCTTCAGCGAAGCTGTCGAGGCCTCATCCGAAGGCTCCGAACACTTCTCACGAGGCCGGAGGGCTTCCGAGAAGCCCCGTCGCCTTCTGACCAGGCCTCTTCCTTCTCGCTTCCCTTCCCTCCCTCGCCGCCGAGAAGGAGCCCGCAAGAGCAACCAAGCAGCGCACAAGAGGCACCCAGCAGAGCCCAAAGAGGCCTCCAAGACAACCCTACCAAGGGCCGAGCTAGCTCGCCGCCGCCTCGTCGATGGAAGCCAACCCATCAACCATGAAGCACCGAGAAACCCGACCAAACACCGGAAATTGGCGGCGCGCGGAGGGAGGTAGCGGGAAGGGGGCAGGCTTCCGAGAAGGAGGCTGCGTCTCAGAAGGCGCCAGCCCTACATCTATAGACACGGCCCGCCACCAAGGCCACCATGCAGCTTCAACAAGCAAACCCAAAGCCCCCCAGAGTTGGCTCAGGCGCAATTGAAAGGGCCCTGGGACACACAAATACATACACACAAATAAAAAGATGCCCCATATTTTCCCATATGTTATTGGTTTCTGTCTTCCCCCCACTTCCCATATTTTCTTATATTTTCTGGGGAATCGACGATTAATTGTGTCTGTGTGTTTTTTCCCCTCCTGAGCAATTGCAGGGAGGAGCCGAGGGCCGTTGGTCTGTCATTCTCGCACTGGGGCGGCCACTGCGCCCCGCCCCCACCGCCGTCGCACGCCCGCGTCTTCTACTTAAAAGCTGTGCTCGTCTGAGGGGCAGCGGAACCAGCCGCAAGTCATCTGCAACGCAAGGGCTGTCATTACGAGTGGGCATACGAGTGTGACCACCCCGGCAACAGCAAGGGCGATGGCAGGACTGAGCGATCCTACCTGAAGGAGCAGCTACACCTGATGAAACGAGCCAAACCAAGCACTACCGACGCAATCAACGCAAGCCCCGCCGATCAACGCCAAGCCAAACAAAGCTGGGATGAACCGAACAACGGGAACACACACACACACACACACCTTTTTTCGTCCTGCGGCGAGGTGACGAAACCGTCGCGATGCGCTAAGCCGGGTCATCCTTCGGCGAATTACCACCTGGCGTAGCAAATGGACAGACTGGCAAAACGTCGGCGATCACATGCACAAACACACGCGTGCTTTAACTTCCTGGCCGGCTGATCCAACGCAGCAAATTCTATGGGGCGGGACACGCCTGCATCAATGTACAGCCAGGCTTTTGCCGGTGGAAGGTCGGAACGTGGCCGACGCGCGCGAAGAAAAAGCGGGCCGAAGCCCGCGCGCGAGGGAGACGGCGACGTGCAGGCGCAAGAACTGATCGGCGCCGCCACCGACCGCGTCTCGTGTGAGAGCGCGGGGCGAAGGCAACAGGGGGCAGGGACACCGACTGCTGCGGCGAGGGCGCGCCCACCACGTGGACGACCCAGACGACCAGCAGCAGCAGGAGGGGGAGCGGCATCTGGGAACGGAGACGAAGCCGGAAGTAACCAGCCTCGAACGTATCCCTATCCCTAAGATGGGCGAGCAAAAAGCGAGGACAATCTTCGGGATATGCCCTCAAAAACTGAGGGAATCCTTAAGATCGGCATCGAGGTGAGGTGATGTCAAAGATAGGGATATGGATACGTTTCAAACTGGTAAGGAAGGGAAGACGGAGGGCAAGCGGAGGGAGGCGACCGACCACCCGAGGGGAGAGGACGCAGCCCGGAGTCGCGGCGACAGCCCGAGGGACGAGCAGGAGAAGGGGCGCTGAGGAGCGACGCAGGACGGCGAAGGCACGGGGGGGACACACGCGCACACGCACACGCACACGCACACACACACACACACACACAACGAGCATCCGACGCAAACTCATCGAAGGCAGCTTGAGCGTCGAGCCCGAGGAGCCCACCACTTCTCTCACGGAGCACCCGCCCTAAAGCCCGCCTGGGGCCGTCTCCTGAGGATCCTGAAGGGGCCCCAGGACACACAAATAAATACACACAAATAATAATATTCCCCATATTTTCCCATATTGTTATGGGTTTTTGTCTTCCCCCCCACACTTCCCATATTTTCCCATATTTTTTTGGAAATCGACGATTATTTGTGTCTGTGTTTTTTCCCCTCCTGGCTCCGGCGCAATTGAAGGGGCCCTGGGACACACAAATACATACACACTAATAAAAAGATGCCCCACATTTTCCCATATGTTATGGGTTTCTGTCTTCCCCCCCACTTCCCATATTTTCCCATATTTTTTCGGGGAAGTCGACGATGATTTGTGCCTGTGTGTTTTTTCCCCTCCTGGGGATCCCCCTGCACCCGCTCTAGGCGAGGAGGGGCCTCGCGCCGTCGTGGCCCGGAGCGCGCGCGGCCCCGCCGAGCCCGGCACGGAGGGGCGCGCCCCGACGCGGCGCCGACCACCAGCTTCGCCAGCACCGAGAACTGACCACCTGACAGACCCTCTCCTCCTCCTCCTCCCCCTCCTCCTCCTCCTCCTCCTCCCCCTCCTCCTCCCCTCTCCTCCCCCTCCTCCTCCCCCTCCTCCTCCTCCTCCTCCTCCTCCTCCTCCTCGACCACCCCAACCCAACCCGAAGACCCCGAATTTCGGGCTGGGGGGGGGGTACGGGTCCCATCCGTGTTTTCTCTATGTTCCCAGGACCCCCCCCCCCCCCCGCTGGAAACGGAGGTCCATTCGAGGCCTTCGGGTTGGGTTGGGGTGGTTTGGTGGGTGGTGACAGACGCGGCTCCGACCACCAACTTCGCCAGCACCGAAAACGCCAGGGCCTCCGCCGAGACCTGCAGGACCGTCCCGGCGATGGCCCGCACGTCGGAGTGCTCCGTCGCACACAGCGGCGGCGCGCTCGTGGACAGCGTGGTGGTGGTGGCGGTCTCGCTCGGAGGGCCCTGCCACTTCACACCCAAAGCAACGAGCGTCAACGCCCCTACGGCTAGGTGACGAGCACCAGATGCGCCCCGATCACCGGACGCATCTCTGGTAGTAGAATGATCCCCTGAATGTGCAACATACTGCACGAAGTTCATCAGCAACATGAACATATACAGTGCGATCTGAGCTTCTCTCTGGTTGCTGGCCGTCCCGCCCGACCATGTTGCAAGGATGACAGCGACATCCTCCATGAGCCCGAGCGGCTGAATCAAGATGCAAGTAACGATGTCTGGAACAAATTTGCGTTGGTGCATCGTCGTTGCTGGGCCGGACCAGATCATGAAATGCCCTGCGAGCACTGCTGCGGCAGCTGCACTTGCGTTGTCACCTACGTCCACCCTCTTTGCGGCAAAGAACGCCGGCTCCATGAAGAATGGGCGCACCCAGAACGAGAAAGGCAAGTAGTCCGTAGCAAAGCTGGCCCACTCCGTGGCGAGAAAGTCCTTCCCAGGGCAGTAGCGGCTCGCCACCATGTCGAGAAAAGGCACAATAGCTCCCGCTGGCATGCTGCACGCCAAGAGGTAGAAGGCTCCGAGATCCGCCTTCGCGCCTTCATCACGCAAAGGAGCACCCGCGGGCTACGGTAGGCTCGTGTCGTGTCGGTGTCGGCGCTGGTTTCTGATGCGCGTGGATTGCGCAGCCTCACCTTCACCCCCCCCTCCCACCCCGCGGCCGCCCGAACGATCACAACTTCCCGAGAACGCAGATCCTCTGGCATCGACCGATTCCATGCCGCTGGCGGCGTTCAAACTGGAATGCCCGCGCTTGGGTCGCCGCCGCGCCGGCGCGATGGGAACATGCAGCACACATGGGAGCACTCGAAGCACTGTGATATATTATGACTGGAAGAGCCCCGAGCCCCAGTTTGCCAGACTTCTCGGGCACTCTGGGGGTGTCTCGCGTGACCCTTCTGGAAGTGAACCCGCCCAACACGAATGCAAGATCCCGCAAGCACCCCAGAAGGAGCTTCCAAAGGCACTGGAGGCCCTCAGAAGCCCCAAGGAGCCCCGAAGGACCCCAGGAGGCAAAGGAGGCACAGCAAGAATGTCGCACATCACGTGTGTTTCCCCGTCATGCTCTCCTCCTCGGCTTCTCGGCTCAGCGTGGCTTCCAGATCACCCGACAGGGCCCCGATGGCCACCCGCGCTGGCCCACGAGGGGCCCCGGAGCCCGAGACGGCTCCACACGGTCCTGCGGAAGGCCCCGGCCGACCGGAAGCGCCGCCCCCCCCAGAGGTCCCCGGGAACGCCCCGACGGCCAGGAGGGCCTACTTCGGCGATGGACAAACCTCCCTTTAGTATGGGACCGAAACCGACGGACCTGGACCCGCAAAAATAACGGCCGCGACGCCCCCTCGCGAACCGAAAACGGCCAATTCCTTAATCGACGTGTCAGGCTAGGTCTATCCGCCTCCGACTACTGCAGACCCCCAGGCAATCTCCAAGCTGTGCCTCCGAAGCCCTTGGGGGATCCCGAGATGCTCTCTGGAGGGACCAATCACCAACCTCCGACTTGCCCCTATGCCTGAGACCGGCAAGCCCAGGGCGACGACCATCTCAGGGATGTGCCCTCAGAAACTGAGGGAATCCTTGGGATCGTCACCGAGGTAAGCCGATGCCAGACACAGGGACAGGGATATGTTCCAAGCTGGTGACCCAGGAGGCCTCTAGCAGCCCTCGCAAACCGGGCACGGTGGGCGGGACGGGCCGCAGGCAGCTGGCTACTCTTCGCCCTGGTCCTGCGACTTCGCGATGAGGTATGCAAAAGCAGGGGAAGTGAAGGGGAGCACGTTGCTCACGATAAGCCGCACAACCATCAAGGCACTTATGCTGAAGAAGCGCGCCAAATAACACATCTCCCTGTTCAACTCGGCCCATCCCACGAACGTGTTCTGCATCGTGCATTTGAGTGCCTGCCCGCGTTCGTGAAAAATGAACATGCCCAACATGAACGTCACAATGATAGGCCAATTGATCTGAATCACCTTCTTGAAGCCCTCAATATGATCGCTTGGCGCCTTCTTCCATATGTCAATCAACCAGTCTCTGGCACCGTGGTACGCGGTTGGTGCCCCCCCGTAGACTTTGTCTGCGATGGCCAAGGCGACCTCGTCAGGAGCGTAGATGAGGCGAGAGCCATGGGCAAGGCACGGCACAAGGATGTGGCTGAACAGAATCGTCCCGCCAAACTTGTGCAGGCCATCGCGGGTCGCTCTGATCTGCTCTTCGAGACTCTCGTGGTACTTCAGACTGGGGGTCTCAAGCTTGATCTGATCTTCGAGATGCTCGGGCCCCCTGGGCTCAACATTCCTGCCGTTCAAGAGACCCTCCGCAGGCCATGCTGCTCCCCCTGGCTCCGTGGACTTGTCCGGCGACGTCTGTCCAACACCCGCTTCCGCATGTGACGCCGCTGGCTGCGTAGGTGCCACCTGCTCTGTTGGACTGAAAGCGTGGAATCGGGTCGGCGACGCATCGAATCGAACGGGACCCGGATCGCATGCGTCAGATCGGACGGAAATCTTAGAAACAACTCGGGGAAACTTTGGTCGTCCCCCATGGCGCCCACTACCGCGTCCAGTGGCGCGCAGAGCGGACTTACTGCATCTCCTTCGTATGGCGCCACTGGGTGCTACTGGGCGTCCTGTGGCCACTACTTGGATTATTCGGCGCTGCCGGGCGCTACTAGGACGCCTTTTGGCACTAGTGGGCGCTCTATTGGGCGCCATTCGCCGATCCCTAACCACATCCAATTCAACACGAGCGGACGCTTCCACGATCTACCATCTAATTGCATCCTCCTCCTCCTCCTCCTCCTCCTCCTCCGCGTCCTCCTCATCCTCCTCCTCCTCCTCCGCCTCCTCCTCCTCCTCTTCCTCCTCCTCCTCTCCAAGACATCGCCAACAAGAGCTGGATCGACTCGGCAGCGGAGCGCCCAAAATTACAGCCCGCACGCGGAGCCGAGGCGGAGGAGGCATAGGCCCGCCCTGCCGGTCTCGACGGGCTCCCGTCGTAGCGCGCTCTGGTTAGGTCGGGGATGTCCCCGTACAGGCGGATTTGGGCGAAAGATGAAACATACGCCAAACGTGCTCAACAAAATAATAAAAAATAGTCAAAACATCGACCCCAGACTATTTCCCAACCAAGCTGTGTTGTTGGGTCCTGTTTTGAAGGAGACGGTCCCCGCGTCTCCTCCTCCTCTTCCTCCTCCTCCCTCCTCCCATCCTCTCATCATCATCATCATCATCATCATCATCATCATCATCATCATCATCATCATCATCATCATCATCATCATCATCAGCATCGTCAGCATCGTCGTCATCGTCGTCATCGTCGTCATCATCATCATTCATCATCATCATCATCATCATCATCATCATCATCATCATCATCATCATCATCATCATCATCATCATCATCATCAACATCATCATCATCAACATCAGCACCATCACCCCCAAGTGCAGCGTTTCGTGGCCCCACGGGGAACGCCACCGAAGGTCCCCGTGGCGCAGTCCGCATGCGTCTCCCCCACCCAGTACAGCGCTTCGTGGCCCCATACCGGAGCTCCACCGAGGGTGATGATGATGATGATGATGACGATGATGATGAGGCTGGTGATGATGATGAGGCTGCCGAGGATGATGACGATGAGGAAGATGGAAATCGTGATGATGATAATGATGATAGTAATGATGATGATGATGATGATGATGATGATGATGTTGCTGTTGATGTTGATGATGATGATTGTGATCGTGATGATAATGCTGATGATTGGGAGTGGTGATGATGACGACGAAGATGATGATGACCGTGATGATGAAGATTATAAGGATAATGCTGATGACAATAAGGATAAGGGTGGTGTTGTTGATGATGATGATGTCGATGATGATGGTTATGATCATGGTGATGGTGCTGATCATGCTGATGATGACGATGATGCTGATGACGATGGTGATGATGATGCTACTGACGATACTGGCGACGACGATGATGATGCTTGTGTTGTTGATGATGGGGATTGTGGGAATGATGCTGATGATGTTGGTACTGATGATGCTGACGATGATGATGACCATGCCCCTGATGATGTTGTTGGTAATGATACTGATGCTGGCAATGATCATGATAATGATGGCGATGATGATGCGGATGGTGATAATGATGATCGTGATGATGATGCGGATGACGATGACGATGATGATGCTGATGAGAATGCGGGTGATGGTGATGATGATACTGTTGATGATGGCAATGATGATTACGATGATGGCGTTGATGATGGTGAATATGATGAGTACGATCATGAATAATGTGGCGGTGGTGATGATGATGGATGATGATGAGGATGAGGCTGAGGATGACGATGATGATAGTAATGATGAGGACGAGGGTGATCATGCGGACTAGGATGAGTATGACTATGATGATGCTGATGGTGTTGTTGTTGCTGATGCTGATGCTGACGTTGATGCCGTTATCGATGTTGATACTGATATTGTGATATTGATGCTGATGATTTGCTGATGATGGTTATGGTGCGATCGTGATGATGAGGGTGAGATGAGGAGAGACCTAATAACAGAGAGGGGATGCATCTTACTGCGCGGGGTGGGGTCCAGAGGAGACAAGAACTCCACTTAGGATGTCTAGAACAACGCCCTCCTCCCTCTCGGGTCTAATCATTTGGCTCCTCGGGTCGCACAGGGCTTGGCTCACCTCCTGTGCTCCTGGCCCTCGCTTGAATCAACTTGGATGCGACTTGCGCAGCCCCTGGCGCATGAGGACCGCGCGTCAAAAATTCGTTGACCGCCTCGGGCCCTGCAGGTCCCACAGCGCGGGCTCCCCATACGGCCTGCCCCCCATCTGGGGCCTCCCTTAAGGGCCCCCCACAAACGGCACTCGTGGCTGCAAGACCTCCCTTCGGACGCCTCTCGGCACACACACACAGACATCGAAGGCGCTCTGGCTTCGCACACGCTGCGGCATCGGGAAAAGACATCGCATCGGGAGGCCTGCGGCAAGGTGGAGTCCGAACTGACATCAGCCCACGCAGATCGGCTCTGTGCGGAATCGAAGCCCGAAGGGGGAGTGCCAAAATCGTCATCCAATGTCTTGCTTTCTTCCACTCGGGATCCTCGGAAGTCTCGACCCACTCCGAAGACAGGTCGTTTTTTTGACCCGGAGCCCGGCGAAGGCCCCCAGCAGCCGAGCACATCAAAAGAACCGTCTGCCATGATTTTTTGCTCACGCCGCGCAATGACGGGGCCTGGGAACCGCATCGGACTGGACCAGGACCGAGCCTGGCGAAGGCCCCTTCCTTGAAAACTAGCGGGCGACGAACGGTATAGAATAAACTTTTCCGTCACAGGCGGCGCTACCCCAGGGCGGCTGGAAAATCTATACCCTGACGTGCCACTGGAAGGGTACAAACTTTCCAGCCGCCCTGGGGCAGGCGCCCCCGACAGCGAAAAAGTGTATGTTATACCGTTCTTCGCCCGTTTCAAAAAAAGAAAACAAACAATGGCATAAACATGACAACTCGTATGTCCGCGCGAATTTCTCGGATCGGCATTGGACCCCCCTCCTTGGCGCGCGGAGCGCGCCAGGGGCGGCGCCGGAGGCGCCGCCAGGGGACTCCAGCGCCGAATCGAGAAATCCGCGCGGACCTCATTTTTTTATGTTTATGTCATTGTTCGTGCCCCTAAACGACAAACGTCCGCCGTGCTTTTTTCACGGCGTGAGGGTGTCCTGGGGACTGGATCGGACTTGAGCAAGGACCGACCGTCCCGGCATTCCTATAGGCCTACCACGAAATGCTCTTTAGACCCGAGAATGTTCTATGGACAAAAACAATGTTCTGAGAACATAACCCCGATGTGTTAAAACAAGACGGTCCCAGCCAGAAATGCTCCTAAGAACATTTCGTGGAAACCACAACAGGCTCTTCGAACATTCTTGGGTGGGCCTCTAGGCACGCCATGACGCTGCGCCACTGCTTGACTCGGGAGCGGCCAAGAGGGGGGTGTCCAAGAGGGGGGGGGTGCGAATCATGGCCGGCGGCATGTGCGCGGCCCAGCGGGGGGGCCAGGGACGCAATGAAATAAGAAGAGGCGCCCCGAAATCTGGGGAGATATCATTGGCCCCCGCCATGATATCCACCCCCCCCTAGTCATCACCCCCCTCTTTTCCGCCCCCGATTGACGGACTGGGCCAGGGCCGAGCCTGCGCCAACGCCGGCGGGCCGCTGCCGGTCCCGGCGGCGGCCCTCGGGCGCCCTTCCTGGCTGCGGGACGCCCCGGAAGTGCCGGCGACTGCAGGCGGCGCCAGCCTTGCCGCCTCTCTGCTGCACGCCAGCTTGCCGTCGCTCGGACGTCCATTCCCCGTGCATGTTTCGGTTTCGTGCGTGTTTTTTTTGCTCGATGGTCCAGGATGGTCTCGATGGTTCTCGCCGAGAAAAAATGCACACGTCCGAGCGATGCCAAGCCAGAGGGACCCGAGGCAAGAGTGACCTCTGGTGCGCGGCTGTAGGGGGCCTCGGTTTTGGGGCCCCAGATGCAAGGGCGTGCCCGCACCGAGCCACTCCGGCGAAGGGTCCCTCTAGTACGTGCAAGCGACGCCTCTGGCCAGGCGCCTTTCGGCGGCGCGGGCTCCGGCGCCGGGGCCCCTGCCAACGGTGCTGCCGCTGGCCTCGTTCTCTGCACCGGCTCGTGGCCGCTGATGAGGTACCACGTGGTGCCATTATCCCACCTGGGCGACGAAAGCGAGCGGGTCCTACTCGAGAGGACAGCGACATTACGCCGCGGCTCACGCGGGCTGCCAGCGGGACGCACCGCGTGGTGGACAAGGGAGCGTTGACGCGCGGCCTTGCGCGTGAAAAATTTACGCGCACATGTCTGCGCCGTCGACTCCGTTTTTTTTCGTCGCTCACCAGATCCCGGCTGGCTGGAGGTACCCACGAATCTGCGAGTGGGGGAAGTCGGCGTGCAAGTGACAACGTGGCCAGTCGCCAGTGACAACGTGACCAGTCGCGGCCAGAATGAATCTCAACGGCTCGTCAGTATGCTCAAGTATCCAGATGTCTGGACCCAGAAACGACAAGGGCTTCCTCCTGATAGTGTACTTGACCCCATCGGACTTGATGTAGACTCCATCGAAAACCGGCATGGCAGGTCGGCGCCCCCACGAGTTTTGACGCACCTGGGCGCAGTGCAGTTGAGGCCTGATCCGTCGAATATTTGAGCCAAACTCGTCACGGGGCCGAGCAGGCGCACTTATTCTACACTCTGCGGAATGTAAATCACCATGTTCCCCATTCTTCTTCACCCCCCAGGCCCCCTTGGTATGCTTTGGAGTGGCCACGCTTGTATTTCAGCCAATCCAACTGCAAGTGGCAAACCCAAGCCACCTGCCAACGCTGCATCGGGGCAACTTCAAAACCGTTCCGCTCTGGGCTCCTCATGGTGCTGCCATTATTCTGCCATGGTTGCCCTTGGGCCAGTCTACCAACATCTCGCGGCCCCCCCAGGCTGTATGTAAAGATGCTCTGGATCGCGACTGGTACACCGATGCCGTGGACCAAAGTCTCTTGGGCGGTGCGACGCTTCAATGCTGCGTTCCACGGCTCTCCGAGACTTCCAACCCGGCCGAGGAAAGCTGCGGCCACCGTTGGCGGCGCGCAGAGTGCGGTAGGGGGAGGGGGGAAGGCATCTTAGAAGGAGGCTGCTTCTCCCCAAACCCCCCTCTGCGCGTGGCCGACCAATGAGGACGTCCAGTCGCCTCCAAGGCGGCCCAAGACAATCCTAAAGCGGCACACCACTGGCCCAGGACATCCCACGACTGGGGAGACGTAAGACTCGGGCACGGGGGACTCGGATTGGCCTGACGGGGCCATCATGGAAATTTGGAGACCCAATCTAAACTTTGACGCAACCTCCCGCTGCAAACATCCAAAATAATCGGACCGTCAAGATACAAGGCGCGCTCGTCAAAAAACGTCGGCAAACTCGAGTCCTGGCTTACTCGAGTCTCACACGTTTCCCCGATAAAGCGGCCCACCACTGGCCCAGGACATCCCACGAGGGCCCCCAATCCCGACGACGATCCCAAGAGAACCTGTGGGGAGGCAGAAAGGTGCTGATCCCCAGACCTCTCCCGGGATACGCTCTGACCAAACTTCCGAAACGAATCCAGCAGTGGCGGCAAGGGGCCCCCGCAGGAGCCCCGGCAACGACGAAAACGAGGCAAGGGTATCGGATGATATCGATGCCTTTGAACACCCTGACTCCCAATCGAAGATCCGCGGATCCCGCCTTTCGCCCCGAGGCCGTGCCGCAACCTGGCGCAATGACCTCGATGTCGAAACATTCGGCCAAAACGAAACTGTAGCAAAAAGCGTCCCGTCACTAGGTACGGGCGGGTGGTAATGGGGGGGGGGCACATGGGGGGTACACTGGGGGCCCGACCACAAGAAACCTCCCACAAGAAACCCAACCCTGAGACCCCAGGACGCCCATCGAATTTTGGCGTGGGAACGCCATGCTTTCCATGGAAAATTCATCGAAACCCAAGAAACCCAGGGCACCCTGGAGGCAAGCAGGGTGTTTCTTGGCATGGGTCTCCACTGTAAAGAAAAGGACCCCAAAGGGGCCCTTTACGGCCCCTTTGGGCACCAACTGGCTCCAAAAGGGGCCCTAAAGGCCTCCCTCAGGGCCTGTTTCGTACCGCCCGCCCGAAATGTTCGGGGGCGTCCAAGAGGGGCGTGTGCAAATCATGGCCCGAGGCATGTGCGAGCACCAGGGGGGGCCAGGGAACGTATTGAAATAAGAGGAGGGGCCATGAGATCCCCCCCCCCCACCCCCCAGTCTTCACCCCCCCCCTCCGCTCCCGAACTGCCCCATGACCCGAACGGGGTCCCGGCTTTTGAGCAGGGACCGACCGTCCTGGCATTCCTATAGGCCTACCACGAAATGCTCTTAGAACCGAAAACTGTTCTAAGAACAAAAACAATGTTCTGAGAACACAAACCCGATGTGTTAAAACAAGACAGTCCCAGCCCGAACTGTTCTGAGAACACTTCGCGGGAACCACAAAAGGTTCTCAGAACATTGCTTGGAGGGGCTCTAGGCGAGCCGGGACGCTTCGCCACTGCTTGAGGCTTGCCTGACCGGGGGCCTGCGCCAGCCAGGCCTCCCGCCGCCGACCCGGCTGCCTCTGCCGAGGGCGCCCCCCACGCGCTGGCCGCCGAGGAGCGCGGCCCGTGGGCCTGTGGCCCACGGGGCGCCCCCCTCTGCCGTGTGGCCGCTCGCCGGCGGGCTCCTCGCACCCTCCCAGAGGGCCGTGGCCCTGCGACGCGGGGCCGCGGTCGGGGTCGGGCGCGTGTGCTCCTAGAGGTGGATCTTGGCAGACTGGTGGCAACTGGTCAGAGAAATGCTCAACCATAGCCAGACATAGTAGAGACATCGTCCCCAGGCTTTTTTTGTTGTTTTTTCCCTGCGCAACCTGCACACCTGCTGGCTGACACCGACCATCGCCTTTGGATGGGCTGCCCGAGTCTTGGCTGCTGAATGGCATCGTCCCCGGGCTATGTTGGACTATTTGTTGGACATCCCTCGTGCAGAGGGACATGCCCGACTTGAGGCCACGCGGGCAACGCCATCGCCACAGCGCCCCAGGAAGCCGTCCAGCCATAGTAGAGACATCGTCCCCGGGCTATGTTGGACTCTTCTTGGACATCCCTCCTGCAGAGGGACATGCCCGACTTGAGGCCACGAGGGCAGCGCCCTCGCCAAAGCGCCCGAGGAGTAAGCCGTCCCGAAAAAGGGGGCGGGGAGCCCTCCCGGGGTGCGACAAGGTGCCAACCGCCCAGAGCTCGGGCCCACGGCAGCTGCGGGCCGAAGGCCTGCTACTGAGCCTGCTGCTGCAGAACTAACAGCACACGTGTATCGGAGGATGCATTGAACATAATCGCAACAAACATTCAAAAGTGGTCAAACGATCACGACATCGTCACCTGACTATGTCGTAACTAACCATGCTGGAATGTTCCTCCCGTAGAGGGACATGCCCGACTGGAGATTATGGTTGTGCAGTCCCCTCTTCTTCAGGACCGAGGCCGAAAGCAGCGTGCACGCGACAACTGCGGGCCGATTGCCTGGCGTCAGCATCCGAGTAGGAGATCGACTACAGACTCAATTCGCCCCAACCCTGATCCCTCGTCGACGCTGCAGGAATGATGCAGAGTTCTCCGTAGGTCCAAGCAGCACTCGACGTATTCTTAGTAGAACCGACAGCATGTTCAATTCTGAAAGGGAATGCAGTAGGAGCTCGACCACAATAAACCTTTTCCACGAGAAACTCAGTCCTGAGACCCCAGGACGCCCATGGATGCTTGGTGTGGGAACGTCAAACTGCCCACAACTTTGGACGCCCGAAATGGGTACAGAAAAAATGGGTACAATGCCCAACAACAAATGCGGTTCCAAACCAACAGCGGCCGCTGTTGGGCGGGCGGCCTTCTGTCGCAAATGGACACAGCCTGCGGCGGCGAGGACAGCGAGTCCTGTTCAAAATGAACAGGAACTGCTGTTGGGCATCGTACCCATTCTTTCCGTACCCATTTCGGGCGTCCAGAACAGCGAAACCATCGAAGAGCCCACGGAAACCCCAGGGGCACCCTGGAGGCAGGCGGGGTGCCTCTCTTGGCGTGGGCCTCCGCGGCCCTGTTTTTAAGTCGGGCGTGTCCCTCTACAAGGGAATTTTCGACGAAAAATAAAACATGCCACAAACATATGTTTTAAAAAGTGTCCAAAAATAGCCTGGGGACTATTGTTTGAATAGTTGTTGGCCATTTGGGGGCATTTTGTTGGGGCGTTTTCTTTTATTTTTCGCCCAAAATCCCCCTGTAGGGGGACCCGCCCGACTTAACCCTGCCTCGTGGCCTCGTCGGGGATCTTCTGACCCGGGTCAATCCAGACAAAGGTCAGCAGGAAACCAAAAACTGCAATGCAGGAAAACAACACTGCAACGCAGGTCTTCGCAAATCCTGCAGAATCTGGCGCCCTGGCTGACCCCCGCTTGCATTGACCCCCGTCTCAAGGCTCCCGACCTTCGGGAGCGGCCAAGAGGGGGGTGTCCAAGAGGGGGGGGTGCAAATCATGACCGGCGGCATGTGCGCGGCCCAGCGGGGGGGCCAGGAACGTAATGAAATAAGAAGAGGCGCCATGACATCTGGGGAAATATCATGGCCCACGCCATGATATCCACCCCCCCTAGTCATCACCCCCCTCTTTTCCGCCCCCGAGTCTCAAAGCTCCCGACCTCGACGCCGGGCTCGGCTCCCACGAGCGCATTGCCCTCTGCAGGCGCTCGCCCGCGCCCGAGCAAGGTCTGGGCGTGCGCCCCGCGTGCAGTGCTCGGCGTGCCCGCTGGGCTCGGGGGGGCCTCTGCCGGCCCGGGTCCATCCGGCCCGGGGTCCGCCTGAGTGAAGGGGCCCTGGGACACACAAGTAAATAGACACCAATAACAGGATTCCCCGTGTTTTCCTATATGTTCTGGGTTGTTTGTCTTCCCCCCCACTTCCTATATTTTCTGGGGAATCGTCGATTAATTGTGTCTGTGTGTTTTTTTCCTCCCGACTTAGGTCGGGCGGATTTGGGAAAAACAACCGAACATAGTCAAGCCAAATGTTCAAACCAGTGTTCCGCAAAAAACGAAAAAAATCATGCCAAGACTATTTCTGGACTGTTTTGGGGTTTTCCTGCTGTAGAGGGATGGCCCGACTTGAGGTCAATGCAGCCCTGGGTCTGCAGGATCCTGTATGATCAGGCGGTCTTGCTGACCCCGTTTGCATTGACCCCCGCTCCTGGAGCCCCGTCCCCCTTCAGGGTCGGTGGCACCAGTCGTAAGGCCTCCGCAATTCACACACCGACACTCGGATGTCCACACGGATTTCTTGCGTCAGCGGTGTGCCCGCCCCGCCACGTCCCTCTGCTTGTGTCGGGGGCGCGCAAACATGGATCTGCGATCCATGGACTTGGTGCGCGGTCGCCGAATCCATGGATCGGGTAAGTGCGGCCGGTGCCGCCTCGCTCGGCGGCGGAGATGCGCTACTTCCTATGGCAGCGGGGCCCGTCGCTGATCCACGCCCCCTTGATCCATGTTGGCGATCGCCTGCGACTATCGGAGGTCAATGGGCGATGCGAGCGTTTTTTGATTCGGCGTTTCGACATTGGGCGGAAGGGGGGGGGGGCGGGAGGGGGGGGGTCTGGCTCCAGGCCTCTGCTAGCTAACATCCATGCTTGCGATCGCCTGCTTGTGCGCGGGGCGCGGCGCGCCGGGGGGAGGGGCAGGCATCGGGCTCCCGTCTCTGGAGCTTACCAGCCTGGAACATATCCCTATCCCTATGCTGGGCATCTCCTCATCACGATGCCAATCTTAGGGATTCCCTTACTTTTTGAGGGCGAATCCCTAAGATTGTCATCGCCTTCTGGCGTGTCAAATCTTAGGGATAGGGATACGTTCGAGGCTGGTAAGGAGCCCCCGTCTCCGGAGCCCCAACGGGCGCGGCGGGGGCGCCCTCCGGAGCATCGCCGCCCCAGAGGAGAGTCGCAGCGGATCGACCGCCGCGGCGCGCCGACTGCCGCGCTCTGGCCCAGGGCCCGCGGGGCGCGACCGCGCGGGCTCCGCGGGAAGTCCAGGAACAAACAGCAGAACTCCTCCCCCCCGTCCTCCCCCTCCCTCCCCTTCCTCCTCCTACTTCTCCTCCTCACCCTCCTCCTCCTCCTGCGCCCTTCCTCCTGCTCCTCCTCCTCCTCCTCCTCCTCCTCCTCCTCCTCCCCCTCCTCCTCCTCCTCTCTCCCTCCTCCTCCTCCTCCTCCTCCTTCTCCTCCCCCTCCCCCTCTCCCCCTCCCCCTCTCCCCTCCCCCCCCCCCTCCTCCTCCCCTCCTCTTCCTCCTCCTCCTCCTCCTCCGCCTCCCCCTCCTCCTCCTCCATCCCATCCCCATCCTCCATCCTCCTCCCTCCTCCTTCCTCCAATTCCTTCTCCTCCATCCTCCCATCCCCTCTCCTCCTCCTCCTCCTCCTCCCTCCCTCCCTCCCTCCCTCCCTCCCTCCCTGCTCACCTCCGCTCCTCCCCTCCTCCCCTCCTCCGCACATCCACGAGAGGTCTCCAAGAGGTCCGCCGGAAGCCGCCCGGAGCCCCCGAAGGCTGCCAGCCAGAGGTCACCAGAGGCTTCAAATGGCTACTGGCGCCCGATAACCTGAATCCTCCTCCTCCTCCGCCTCCTCCTCCTGCTCCTCCTCCTCCCTTGCTTCCTCCTCCTCCTCAGGCTGTTCTCTCCTCCTCCTCCTCCTCCTCCTCCTCCTCCTCCTCCTCACCATCACCATCACCATCACCACCATCACCATCACCATCCCATCACCATCACCATCACCATCACCATCACCATCACCATCACCATTACCATTACCATTACCATTACCATTACCATTACCATTACCACTACCATTACCATTACCATTACCATTGCCATTACCACCATTACCATTACCATTACCATTACCATTACCATTACCATTACCATTACCATTACCAGTACCAGTACCATTACCATTACCAACACAGTCATCATCATCATCACCACCACCACCACCACCATCATCATCATCATCATCATCATCATCATCATCATCATCATCATCATCATCATCATCATCATTCTCGATCATTTCTCAGCATCATCATCATCATCATCATCATCATCATCATCATCATCATCGCATCATCATCATCATCATCACACATCATCAACATCCCATCATCATCATCATCATCATCATCATCATCATCATCATCATCATCATCATCAGCATCATCATCATCATCATAATCATCATCATCATCGTCATCATCATCAGCGCCATCACCATCATCATCATATCATCGTATCATTGTCAGCATCATCATCAGTATCATCGTCAGCATCGTTAGTATCAGCATCAGCATCATCATCAGCAGCCTCACCATCATCATCATCATCATCATCATCATCATCATCATCAACACCATCATCATCAGCATCATCATCATATGCACAACATCATCATCACCAGCAGCGGCATCATCATCATCAGCATCATCAGCAGGATTATCAGCATGCGCAGTCACCATCATCATCATCATCACCCATCACCATCACAATAAGCATCGCAAACAACAGCATCATCATAATCAATCGTCAGCATCATTACCACCATCAGCATCATCGCTATCGTCATCAACATGATCATCATCAGCATCATCATACTCATCCACAACAGTAGCAGCAGCAGCACCACCATCACCATAATCGTCGTCGACGACATCATCCCCATCATCGTTTGCAGCATACTCCTCATTATTATCACCATCACCATCATCATACGTATCATCATCATAACATCACCATCGGCAGCAACAGCACCAGCATTGTGAACATCACCGCCACCACCACAACCACCACCAACATCATAACAATCATAATTACCATCATCATCACCATAAGCATCTTTATCTTCATCATCGTCAGCATCATTACTAGCATGAGCATCATCATGTCACCATGCTCATATTCCTCAACTGATTCCTGTCATCATCATCATCATCGTCATCATCATCATCACCATCGTCATCAATATCATCATCGTCATCGTCAGCTTCTTTTTCATCGCCATCATCATAATCATCATCATCATCATCATCATCATCATCATCATCATCATCAACATCATCATCATCATCATCATCAATATCGTCATCATCGTCATCATCATCGTCCACAACATCGTCACCATCAACGTCACCGTCAACGTCAACATCCTTTTCTCCCTCCTCTTTCTCTTCGCTCTCCCTCTCCTCATCCTCCTTCTTCTCGTCCTCCCTGTTTTCCGTTCTCCTGCTCCCTCCTCCTCCTCCTCCTCCTCCTCCTCCTCCTCCTCCTCCTCCTCCCCCTCTTCCTCCATTTCCTCCTTCTCGTCTCCCTCCCGCTTGTCCCAAGGCCGGGCCGAGGCCGCGAGGCGCCTTCTGGCCGCCGCCCATCGGCTCCCCCACGACGATCGCGCCCGAGGGCTTGACGCCGATCACCTGGCGCAAACTGGGGGGCACCGGGGAGGGGGCGGAGGAGGGGCAGGACGGCGGTGGATAGAGAAGGAGCCGAGGAGGAAGGAGGGAAGGAGGAGGAGCCGAGGATGGAGGAGGAGCCGAGGGGGAAGCACGAGGCAGAGGAGGAGGCCATGTTTGCTCGGGACCGCTCGCCGCTCGAACCCCCGACGTGCAGCCCACGCGGCACCGCCCCTGGTGGCCGAGCGAGGTGGCCCCGGGAGCTCTCCGGGAGCTGCGCCGCGCGAGGGGGGGCGCCGTGCCCCGCGCCGGGGGCGCCGTGCGCCGCGCCGGTGGTGCCGGCGGGGCGGAGGCAACGAGCTGGCCATCGCTCGGACGTCCATTTTCTGTGTTTTTGTTCGGTTTCGTGCGTGTTTTTTTTCGCGAAATGATCAAGGATGCTCCTCGATGGTCCTCGCCGAAGGGAAAACGCACACGTCCGAGCGATGCCAAGCGAGGGAGTCGGGGGGCGGCCCCGCCGAGGAGGGAACCGCAGCCGGAGGTCGGGCACGTGCTGGTGCGAGGGCGCTGTTCGAACCGACGGGGCGACGCGCCGATCTTGGCCCGTGGACAACCTCTGCAGACTTGGCGTGTGGGCAAGAGACAAAGAGGAGAGAGAGAGAGAGGGAGAGACAGAGAGAAAAAAAAAAAGCGAGACAGAGTATCACACACGACGTAAACGCGCACACCTTAAGATCTTGAGATAGACGCGGGAGATGCGGCCGACCCGCTGCTTATGATAGGGGTAAAGAGAAACAGAAGAGAGAGAGAGGGTTTTTAACGGAATAGAGAACAATATCTATATATATATATAATAAAGAGGGAGAGAGAGAGAGAGAGAGAGAGAGGAAGAGGGAAAGAGAGAGAGGGAGAGCGCGAGACAGAGAGAGGAATAGGAATAGAGAAAAAAGGAAGGTAGAGACAGAAAGAGAGAGAGAGAGAGACAGGGAGAGCGAATGACCGAGAAAGAGCGGGGGAGAGAGGTAGAAGGAGAACAGTGGTATTCATTTTTTCAAAAAGGTGGCGAAAAGGACGAGATCTGCCACCGTGCCCCCCTGGCACGTTGAGGCGTGCTGCAGTGCCAGGTGTGTGTCTGGCAGGGCTCCTGCACTCCTCCAATGGACCGCCCCCCCGCTCGCCGCACCCGGCTGCATGCATCTTTTCTTTTCTTAGCCAGGCCGCCAAGCGCGCACGCTGAGGCGTCAGGCGGAGCCTCCTAAGAGGCTCGGCAAGGCAGAACCACGACCTCCAACGTCAGGATCACGGAGGTCGTGGTGAAGGTCGCCCCCGATAACGGGGGCGGCCAAAAAGGACAGGGTGATCCCGAACTGGGCCTCGAAGGGGGGGGAGGAACTATCCTGGGCCTTGAGGTTCTGGATGAGGCCAGCGGGAGCCAGTGCCAGGCAGGACGCAAGTGAGCTCGCCCCTGGTGGCACGCCGCCAGGACGACGAATTCGAAGGCTCGCCCCTGGTGGCTCGCCCCTGGTGGCACGCCGCCAGGACGACGAGCGACAGCTCAGCAGGCATTTGGGGGACGGGGAGGCTTGGGGTGGCGCTCGACGGTTTGTTTCACCCGCCTTACCACTTGCGCCTCCCGAGCCCCCCCCGTCCCCTAAGGAAGACCACCTAGCCCCCCCCTTGGTCGGCCCCTCGATAGTGCAACTACTCCGTGGTAGCGCAGAACACGAGTAAGACCTACGTACCCGAGGGGCCGCCAAGGAGAGGGACAAATACGATTCCTCCTCCTCCAACATCAAAACATAGAATAAATCCTCCACCACCGCCACATCGAGAACAGGCTCAAATATCTACTCGGCTCCGATGGGAGATCCACGAAGTGGTCATATACAGCGCCCCGATCAGAAGACGATGAGTACCTGGGCGGACCTGGAGCCGTCCCGCTCGAACCCCTGCACCATGCGGAACACGAGACAGCGCCTCTAAGTTCAGGTGCGTGTTGATCAAGAGGAGGTGGTCGAACGAGCCACCATCGTAGTCGTGCTGGTCAAGGGTAGTGAACTGGATACCCATGGGCTCGAGCAGCGTCCGAATGTCGGTACGAGGGGATAGTGCACGATGAAGTACATGCTTCTCGCCTATCAACGCAGCAGGAACACCCATGGCTCGAGCTGTGGCGATCAAATACAGGGCACGTGTGAGGATTTCGTTTTCCAGATAAAGATGGTGCTGCCTTTTTGCCGTCCAGTGCGGGCGCCATTGATCATCTCTTCGAGGTTGCTGGCCTTGCTCGAGAAGATCAAGATCTCGGGACCACTCTGGAAGATCAATCTCAATGAAGAGGGCGAATACCCCTCCTTGCATCATTTCCAAGTATAAGACCTCTGTGGCAGCATCCGTGAAACCATCAACGGTGATGCACTGACATGGAATAGAAAGCACTGAAGTCACCCAAGATGCAAAGGTAGTTGTCGTGACCGTAGTAATGTAAACTACTTTGGCAGGCTCACCCTGCTTCCAAAGATGTCGTCGTAGTACCCGTCCCAATGGAGGCTCAACATCTACCAGCACTGAGGGGGCCTCCAACGGAATATACTCGAATGGGCTGAGGCCTTCTCCGCCATGGCATGCAGGAATCCTGACACGAGTCCGATGGTAACCTTGACGCTCAAGAGCGCGCTGATGAACCAAATCTTCCTGATGTAGTTGCGCAGCGGACTCTTGATCAAGAGGGGCGAGAGTTTCCAACAGCCAGTAGAGACAACGGTTACCTGGGCGGCGCAAATGTCTGATGAGATTGGCACGATCGCTGAATCTAGTCGTACAGCAACGACACGTGTTATCGAAAGCAAAACGCTGGGCAAGGTCGAGCGGCTGATGACGTAGCAAATGAATCCTCCAACTGGCTTTTGTAAGGAGGACAGCCCCACACTGGTAACATATGAATCCTGTGGAAGTTGTCGCCGTCTTGGAATTATCGAGCACCCGCTGAAGATGTCGAAGTAGTGCAACTTGACGTAGTCTGTCAAGTTCGGCGGCTCGAAACCTTCGCCATGCACGGCCTACTCGGAGACGAAAAGAGTGCGGGTCGCTCTGAATGTGCTGGAAGGCTGAAGGCAATGTGGTGGGCTCGGTCTGCTTGTCATATTCATCCAACCACTGGAGGTCGAGCTGCAAGAGGGACGTCCAAGAGCCAGGCAGTCCCGCGACGAAGTCCACCATGGCAAATAGGATCTTGGGAGCATTCGCAAACAATGTGCAAAAGTAGATAAGGCGACGACGCCTAACAACCGTATGCAACGGAGTGCGCATAGCTTTCACAAGGACTTCCTCATCGAAGAAATGACGAAGGCTGCCAGCATGGTGCTTGCGAGCTTGTAGTACCCGATAGGAAGAAATACGCGGTGAATCCAGCATCTTGAAGTCGTTCGCAGTAAGGTTGTGCCACACTTCAGTCGAGTAGAGCAAATGAATATTGCACATCGAGTCGGTCAAACACGTGTGGCTTATCGCTGTCGTAGAAGGAAACTTCTTGATCATACGCTTAATAGGACCAAACGCCTGAGCTTGCTTTGCGATAGCGAACTTAATCTTATGCGAGTTCTTGGCCTGGACATCGATAGGCGTACCCAGGTACTTGTAGGACTCTGTGAGATGCACCTGTAGATTCCAGTACGGTGTCTGAAGTTGTAGCTCGCCTTCTTGGCTAACCAGTCGAAAAAGTTCGGAGTCTCGGCGCTGCGGGATGAGCATGACATTGGTCTTGGAGCGCTTGTAGTTGACTTGGAAGCCGTGGGAGACCATGACGAGGTGGATGTCGTCGAGTAGCTGACCAGCGATGTCGATGGTGGAGCTGTCGGAATGGTTGCAGCCCAAGAAGATCGCATCATCGACGAAAGAGGCGTCCGCAAGCTCGACCTGCTCAGCGGAGCGCGAGAAAATCAATTCGTTCTCGGCCATCGTAATCGCTGTGGAGAGGCGCAGGGCGCGCATCTTGTCGCGGGCCAGTGCAAGAGGGGCAGCAAATCCAAGATTGAATATGGCATCAGCAAGCGCCGAACCTGGGCGGCTTCCCCGCCGGGAGCGAGCAACTAGATCACCTTCACGGGTACCGAAATGCGTTGCACGGTGAGCTTCAATGAGTAGTGCAATCAGGTGTGGTTCATGCTCGATCTTGTCAATCGCTGCCGGCTGAGAGAGGACAAAGGTCACCATCGGCAGCATGGCGATGGGAAAGTCGTGGTGTTGCTGGACGTAGTCTTCATCGTCATGTAGATGTAAGGCAGGGAGGACCTGATGCCGAACCGTAGAGTAGAAGGCAGAGACCAAGTCGAGGAACACAATGATGCCGTCCGCACGAAGTCGAGGGAGCCCTGCTATATATGAATGCACCAAGTGGATAAGTTGAGTAGGACCATGGCGTACTTGACCACCACATTGAGTATCATGAAGGAGGTGATGGAGGTAGGTCGCCAACTGCCTCCTGATGAACTTATGCCAAAGTTTGGAAATAATCGGGTTGAGCAGGATCGAACGAAAGAAGGCAAGATCGTGGTCAGGACCCACACCTTTATGGAGAGGGTGTACGATGCCGTGCTTCCACGCGTAGGGCTCCTGCTGGTGGAGGGCGCACTTTACCAAGATCGGGTGGTAGATGCGTGCGAGTGTCCTAGGTGCAGCAAGGAGAAGCTCAGGAAGTATACCATCCCGACCTGGTGCTTTCCGACGCTTGAGGGTAGCAAAAAGCTCTGATACCTGACCAATGCTCGGGACAAGATCTGGCTTCAGCTCGACCTGGGTGGGGTTGTGATTGAGCTTGGAGTTGTAGTAGGTAACGAGCTCCGTGTTCGTCATGAGCTCGGCATCCTCTGTGGTAGCGAAGTGCTCAATGATGATGCGGCTTTCGTCCTCGTCCGTCATGGCAGGGCGGCCTGCGGAGTCCACAAGCATGAGGTTGCGCTCCTTGCGTCCCTTGCGTCCGCCATAGCGTAGAATGGTCTTCAGCGTGCGCCATTCGGACAAATGGTCTCCCGCTTCAGCATGCTGCCGCATCTGAAGTCCAAGCCGTTCCAAGAAAGCACGACGATCTTCTCGAACACAATCGCGAACTATACGCTTGGTGTTGCTGAGGAAGAGGGAGAGCTCATCTACGAAGCCAGTCGTGGAAAGGTCATGACAAGACATAGCCTCAATGGCCAGACGTAGGCGTTGGAGCTGAGGTTCCCAAGGGACGTCCGTCAAAAACAAAATGCCATCGGCACGATGTGCCAGAAGATCAGCCCAAGGAGGTCGCCTTTCGTTGTGACATGGAAGCCATCGCCTCGCACGCGCAACGTACCTACGAAGCCGAACAAGGTACATCGTGGTGGCCGAGACGTACCCCTTGATAGAAGTGACGCGGTCCATGCCAAAGCAGGCTCTGGCTGCGTTCAGGACAACGGAGTCGGCTAGCTGCTGATGCAAGTTCACGTCCAGGTGCCATGGGGGGATCTCAAGAGCGTCCAAGATCGCAACGTACTTCGCTATCAACTGGGGGTCTTGCATCTTCTCGCGGTCGAGCTTCGTACCAGAGCTATTGGGCTTAGGTTTCATCACCTTCCATGCCAGGTCAAGCACCACGGGATAATGATCGTCAGCGGCGGCATAGGAGTCAAAAGCATAGTCGACGAAGAATCGCGAAGTATGGCCATGATGATCACGTGACAGCATAATATAGTCCAGCCGACGAGGCCCATCCTTACCGACAAAGGTGTGGCCTGCTTCGTGCGGATTGAAGGTGTTCTCGATATACAGGCCCGTGTCAGTGGCGAACTGCAGGCAGGCGCGGGCGGCTTCATCTGCGGCCGTGGGCGCACAGGCAGGGTGCTCATGGCCCACTACGATGTCCTCCAAGGTCTCGGAGTAGACGGTATAGTTGGGGATGTTGGCATTGCAGTCCCCAAGCAAAATGGTCGGAGGCCACTTCTCGGCAAGGCCACTAAGGTCTCGCCACCAGCTAGCAAGTTGAATTTCCCGATGGCCTTTGTAGGGGGCATGTACAACATAAACCATCTCGTAGATACAGCAGGTCTCGATCTTTACGACGAGGACGCGAGAAGATCGGTGAAGGACACGAATGTCCCCACGTCTGAAGTGCTTTGGTCCTCTAGGTCCTGTAGCGTAAGCCTTGGTCATGTTGATGAGGAGGCTGACTCCAAGCTGGTGCTCAGGCTGCCCTCCACCTACGATAAGAAATCCATCTCTGAGGACCCCATCTTCGATGATCGGCGTCTCCTGGCACCCAATTAAATGCGCCCCCATGTCCTGCAGCTGCAGGCGGAGAGCACGTGGACGGAAGGCTCGCGTCTGGCTTGCAGAATGTCGCGGCTCAGGTGCCTCAATTGCAATGTTAGCCTTCTGAAGGTTGACCGAGATCAGCGACAAAGAAATAGAGTACTTGACGGTCTCACGGGGATGCGCCGCAGGAGGAGCAGGGTACGGGCACCTTTGAAGTCGCCATTCACAATGTATACCATGTTGATCAACAAGTGGATAGGCATGGGCATCTCGATGGAGGTGGTCGCGGTAGCTGGCCCAATACCATGCAGAAGAGTTCGTAAGCTTCACAATGAGATTCTCAGGAAGCGAGGGACCACGCTGATGTCGCATACTCTTGGCGATAACGTCGCAGCACTCGTTCCATGGGTCTCCTTCGTGACCGTGTGTATGAGCAATGGTGATGTCGCGGTGGTTCTTAAGGAAATCGTAGAGGTGGCAGGCGATCGGCACAAAGGGATCAGATGACCCACACCTCCGAGTGACAGCGTCGATAGCAGGAAGGCAATCGCAGATGACCTCCAACTGGATGCCCTCGTCCACCTGCAAGCAGAACAGTAACGCCCATACCAATCCTGCCATCTCGGTGGAGACGCTGGTGATGTAGTCGACACACTCAAAGTTGAACGCGTTCTCGACTAGGCTGGCGAAGAAACCCTCGAAGGAAATCGTCTCGCCGTCGTCAGCCAGGACCACACAGGCAAAGGCTGAAAGATGCCGATCGTCAGGCCAGTAGCTGCCGTCAGTGTAGATCACCATCCGCTTGGGGCGTCCACGCAGAGGTGCAACAAGGCGCAAGGCTGCTTGAGTGTGCTCATGAAGAGAAACTGCAGCAAGATCTCGGCGAAGCCGAATATACCATGGGTTGTACTGGTACTCTAAGCTAAGCG
>CAUYUJ010014855.1:240000-372028 GCA_963575745.1 Prorocentrum cordatum | reverse complement strand
CCCCTCCCATCCGTGCTCATCCCCTCACACTTTTTCGTGGCCCCGTAGGGAGCTCCACCGGTTGCCTCAGTGGAGCGGTCCGAGGTGTGAGGCTCCTGTTTTTCTCCACCAACCATCATGTGGTGCTGGGCCCTCGCTTTGAAACAAGCAACGCCCCGCGAACGTTCGTCTCCTTTCCTCCTCGACCCCCTCCTCCCTCCTCCCATCCCTGCTTCTCGGGCCAGGCGAAAGGGGGGGATAGCAAAGGGGGGGTTTGAGAATCACCTCACGTAGCTGATTTTCCCGGCGCCTCCCGGCGCCGGGGGGCGGCTATGTATCGAGGAATGGGCCACTCGGTGGGACCGAAACCAGCTGCATCCAGCAGATTTCGTAACCCCCCCTTTCCCAATCCCCCCCTTTCGTCCGGCCCGAGCTTCTGCTGTCCGCATCAACCTAACATGTCGGCGTGGCCCCATAGAGAGCTCCACCCAAGGCCCAAATGGGGCCGTCCACCTGCGTCCCCGTCACATTTCGGCATACCCCTCCAGCGTTTCGTTACCCCATTGAGAGCTTCGTGGCCCCATGGGGAGCTCCAGCCAAAGCCCAAAGGCTGCCGCCCGCAGGCGTCCCCACCATCGATTTCGGCACATATCGTGGCCCCACAGGGAGCTCCGCGCAAGGCCCCAAAGTGGTGCGGCCAGCATGCGTCCCCGCTCCCCGCCGCCCATCTCGGCACACCCTTCGCACGTTTCGTGGTCCCATCCTAGGGCGGCGAGATCTATACATATCCACTGCTCCTGGCCAGGCCCATCCTGGGCGCAGGAGCGGTGTATTTGTCTCCCTGGCCAAGCCAGGAGGGCATGTACACCGCTGCTGGCTTCAAGATGGGCCTGGCCAGGGAGCAGTGGATATGTATAGATCTCGTCGCCCCGCATCCGGAGCTCCACCCAAGGCCCACATGGTGCCGCACGCGTGCGCCCCTGCCACCAATATCGGCACAACACTCACACGCTTCGAGGCCCCATAAAAGAACCCACCCAAGGACCAAATGATGCCGCCCGCATGCGGCCCCGCCACCTAAATTCGACACACCCTTCGCACGCTTCGTGGCACCATAGTGAACTTCACCGATGGCCCCAATGATGCCGCCCGCATGCGTCCCCGCCACCAATTCCGGCACACCCTTCAAACGCTTCGTTACCACTAGAGGAGTTCCACGCAAGGCCCCACGTGGTGCCGCCCGCATGCGTCCCCACCACCCCTTTTCAGCATACCCCTCGTCCGTTTCACGGCCCCACAAGGAACTTCACCGAAGGCCCCACGTGGTGCCGCCCGCATGCATCCCCGCCACCCATTGCGGCACACCGTTCGCACGCTTCGTGGCCCATAGGGAACTCCACCGAAGGCCCAACTGGTGCCGTTCGCATGCGCCCCCGCCACTCATTTCGGCAAATCTCTCGAACGTTTCGTGGCCCAATAAAAAGCTCCACACCAAGACCCAGTGATGCCGCCCGCATGCGTCCCCGCACCCATTTCGGCAGATCACTCGCACGTTTCACGGCCCCACAGGCAGCTCCACCCAAGGCGTCAAAGGTGACTTTCGCACGCACATCCGCAACCAATTTCGGAACACCCTTCACACGATTCGTGGCCCCATGAGGACCAAGGACCCACGTTGTGCCGCCCGCGTGCGTCCTAGTTACACATGTCGTCGGCGAGTCCCCCACACGGTTCGTGGCCCAACAAGGAGCTAAACCGAAGGAGCTACCCAATTGTCCCAGTGCCAATGTTCGCATGCGCCCCCCCGCCCGTCCCCTCACATGTTCCCCAGGTTTCGTGGCCCCACACGCAGCGCCACCCAAGGCCACATGAAGAGATCTACTGAAGGCGATATTCACAACGGCGGTCCTCACAACTGCATATGAGTGGGTCATTCGCCAAGCTACTTACGCAGGCCGAAAGACTTTCCTCTTGAGCCCCCAATGTTGGAAGCGACGTGCCGTTCAGGTGAGCGGACACATGTAGCGCTTCGTCGGCTTGGGGCGTGCCATATTACGGGAGGAGACGCGGGAGTTGAACGGGCCCACTGTGGTGTGCGAGCAACCTTATCTAATGGGCGGGTTTTCGGGAGATGGCCAGGCCCGCTGTTGTGCTCGAGCTTCCGATCTTGACATTTTCATCCCTCCTCCCTTCTCCTCCCACCTTCTCCCTCTTCCCCCCACATCCTCCTCCCTCCTCTTTCCTCCTTCCGCATCCTTCATCCCTCCTCCTCCTCCTCCCCTTTCTTCCTTCCTCCCCCCCTCCTCCCTGGTTGTTCCGAATCTCTTTTCTCTCCTCCCGTCCCTTCTCCCCTCCCCCCTCATCAAGCCTCCTCCCTCCTGCTTCCCCTCTCCGTCCTGGGAAGGCAGGGCCCACCCTCCCCCATATAATCATACCTTTGGTCAGCAGATCCACAGTTCCGTGGATAGCATGATGCTTCACGTACTGTGCCCCGCGGATCAGACTTTCCCTAGGTCCAGGATGTTACTAGCTATTGTTCACTTGCTTTGGGAAAATAGCTAAGTCCATGGGTTCTTCAAACACGATAAAATGGATCCGCGCAGCACAGACCTATGATTCACGAAACCGTCGCACACCCGACAAGGGATCCAAATGGATCCACGGGTGTTCTCATTGGTTTTAGTCCAAGAGGACAAGTCCGGCCTGGGGTGTAAGTTTCCAAACGATCCTGTGGTGTTGCGTCGTCATTTTGAAGAGACAATGCCCCGCGTCACTTACTCCCTCTTCCACCCCATCCCTCCTCCATTCGCTGCCACTGCCCTCCGCACGTCAATTCGGCTCACCCCTTCCTCATACGTTTCGTGGCCCTACCGGGAGCTCCGCAGAAAGCCCAAGTGGCACTGGTCACCTGCGCCCGCGCCACCAATTTCTGCACACCCCTCACACGTTTCCAGGTTCCCCACAAGGGGCTCGACGGAAAGCACCAGCGGCGCCGTTCGCATGCGTCTGCGCCACCAATTTCGGCGCACCCCTCACACGGATCGTGGCCTTACAAGGAGCTCCGCCCACAACCCCACTGGCACCGTTCGCAAGCGTCCGCGCCATCCAGTTCTGCACACACCTCACACGCTTCGCGGCTCCATAGGGAGCTCCACCCCAAGGCCCCAATGGTACCGTTCGCATGCGCCCGCGCCACCCATTTCGGTACAAACCTCAAGCGCGTCGTGGCCCCATCGGGAGCTCCGCTGGGGCCCTGGGAGCCCCTCAGACACCATTCGCATGCGTCGGTGCCACCAATTTCGGCACATCCTTCACACGTTTCGTAGCCCCATGGGGAGCTCCAACCAATGCCCCAATGACATCATGCGCGTGCGCCCGCGCCACCCAGTTTCGGCCCCGGTGGCACCGTTTGCATGCGTCCCACGCCACCCATGTCGACACACTCCTCACACGCTTCGTGGCCCTACACAGCCTAACCGAAAAAGATACGGACAAACCTCTCACTCGCGTCGTTGCTCCGTAGGGGGCTCCACCCAACGCCCCCAGTGGTGGTGTCCACATGCGTCCCCCCCTCACCCATGTCGGCACATCCCTCACGCGTTTCGTGGCCTTACAGAGAGCTCCACCGAAGATGATACTGGCAACTGCGTTGTTCACAACTGCATCTGGTTCGGTGTTTCGCTAGGCCAATTTCCAACCATCCTGTGGTGTTGGCCCCTCGTTTTGAAGAGACAGCGCCCTGCGCTCTTCCTTCCTCCTTCCTCATTCCACCGTCCTTCTTCCTCCCCCTCCTCCTCCTCCTCCTTCTCCTTCTCCTCCTCCTCCTCCTCCTCCATGTCCTTCCTACCCCATCCCTACCCCTCCCCCGCGCGCGTTCACTTCGACACGCAACTCATACGTTCCATGGCCGCGTATGGAGCTCCACCAAAGGCCCCACAGGCACAGACCGCATGCCGCACCCGCATCCGATTTGGCACACTCTGTGCACGCGTCGTGGCCCCGTGGGGAGCTCCACCGAAAGCCCCAGTGGCACAATCCGCATGGCGTACCCGCATCCGATTTGGCGACCCCCCCTCCCACACGTCTATTGGTCCCATGAAGAGCTCCACCATAGGCCCCAGAGGCATAGTCCGCATGGCGTACCCGCATCCGGTTTGGCGCGCCCCCCACACGCGTCGTGGCCCCATAGGGAGCTCCGCCGAAGGCCCCAGTGGCACAGTCCGCAGGGCGTACCCGCATCAGAACCCCGCTCTCGTTTCGTGGCCGCATGGGGAACTCCACCGAAGGCCCCAAAGCCACAGTATGCATGGCGTGCCCGCATCCGATGCGGCACACACTCTACACGTTTCAGGGCCCCATGGGGAGGTCCACCTGAGGCCCCAGTGGGACAGTCCGCACGTCGTGCCCGCATCCGATGTGGCACAATCTTCACACGCGCCGTGGCCCCATTAAGAGCTCCGCCAAGGGCCCCAGTGGCACAGCCCGCAAGGCATACCCGCATCCGATGTTACACCCCTCACACGCTTCGTGACCCCCTAGGAAGCTCCGCCGAAAGCCCCAATGGCACCGTCCGCATGGCGTACCCGCGTCCGGTGTGGCACAACCCCCACGCGTTTTGCGTCACGCCGATGACGACTCTCACAAAGGCGGTACTTACAATTGCAGATTGCTGAGTCCTGCGCAAGGCTGATGTGTGTTTTCACCTCGTGATCCCGACCGCTCCACATAACTTCTTTTGCTCAGCATGGAGAGGCCCTGTCCCTTCGCAACCCCTGGGAATGTTGCGCCTGGTTACGGCTGGATTACCCTCGACATTCTGGCCAGAAAGCACCCCAGGAAAGAAGGCCGATGAGGACAACGTTTTTCTCGGTTGTGCCCGCCCCTCATTCAGGACGCGGTCCAATGAAGCTCCAGGACGACGCCCGAAGAAACCCATTGACCTGGAGGGGTACGTCAGCGCCGTCGCCGCCGCCGCCGCCCTCGCCCTCGTCGCGACGACGACGACGAACTGCTCCTCATCCTCATCCTCCTCAACATCTCGGCTGCCTCCTCCTCCATCCTCCCCCCCCCCAAAAAAATATTGTCCACCAGCACCTCATGATCTGTCTCTTCATCCTCTTCCCCATCCTCCCCCACTGATCCTGGACACGGTTATCAAACGCCGCCGTCACGATCGCCCCTGTCCTCGTCCTCGACGTCCTCCTCCTCCTCATCCTCCTCTCTGCCGCCGTCTCCTTCCTTCTCCTCCTCCTCCTCCGCCCTGCCGCCGTCTCCTTCGTCATCCTTCTCCTTCTCCTCCCTCCTCTTCCTCCGCCTCCTGACTCCGCACCCCTCCTCCACGATCCCCCCATCCCGCGCGGGGGCCGGAGGGAGAGAGGGACGAGGGGCAGGAGGGATGACGGCAGGTAGGAAGGTATAGAGGGTGAGGCGACCAGGCGGGAGGGATGAGGTGACACTTTAGGGCAAATCTATGGGTGGGAGGGGTGCTTTGCCCGGAGGAGGGAAGGGCGAGAAGGAGGGAGGGGAGGCAGAAGGAATGGAAAAAGAGGGCAGAAAAGGAGTACGGGAAGTTCGGGAAAGGAGGGGGAGGGATGAGCAGCGGGGAGGGAGGCGAGGGGAAAAGGATGGGTGCATTTTAGAATTCTAGGTTGGCCCCGCCCGCTCCCAGAGGGCGCGAGGTCATGGCAGAGAGAAGCGCGACAGCAACTGACACGACGACGACGACGAAGCACTGCAACGGCCGGGACTGCGATGGGAGAAGAGGGGAGGGGGTGGGAAGATTGCAAGAGGGGCAACATGGGGGACATCGGGCCGCTCGCAAGGCAGACCGCGGAGCTGCACACAACGGTGTTGCACCGTACGTCCCGCGTCGTCATCTCGGAGATGAGAGCCAAGCCAGCCTGAACGGCAGCCGCTTCGGCTTGAAGGAGGGCTCTCTTCTCGTCGCTCCACAAACATTTCACAATCCAAGCCTGGAGAATGGAGCAATAGATCGAGTACAATGGGTGACTATAACTCCACCAGCCCTTCAATGCCTGCCTGTGTGGTTACGGCGTTCCCTCTTCCAACCACCTGCTTCCCCTTCGGTGAGGGGTTCACCACAATTCTTTAGTAATATACACCCCCTCCCCCGCTTGACCGAACACAGAACAGAACCATGACACCCCCTCCCAACCACCAACACTGACAAACCAAAAACAATGCAGAACGCACGTTGCGACAACATCAAATATGGATCATGCACGGGCACCAAGCGATCACGGTGTGGATTTGTTTGGCAAGGACGAGGGGGCGCTGGCAAACTGCCTGCTACACAAAGGCTACAAGCAATGATAACTGCACATTCCAGCCACGAGCACGCGCGGGCGCCACATGATCACTTGACACTGTTAGTTGGAACGGATGATGGAGGTGCCCTGGAACGCGCGGCGCAGCTCGCGGGCATCGCGCACCTGGATGAGGTCGGCGTTGGTGTCCGAGGACTGTCGATGGCGGTCGCTGCTCATACGCTGAGACTATGAAGCTAATGTCGGGGAGACGTAAGACCCGGGTACGGGGGACTCGGAAATCCCCGACGAGGTCGTCAAAAAAATGACGAGGCCGAGCCTGCATTTTGACGAGGCCTCCCGCTGCAGACATCCCACGAAACTCCTCCTCGTCAAAATCCGAGGCGCGGTCGTCAAAAAACGGTGGCGAACCCGAGTCCCGGCAAACCCGGGTCTTGCGCTCCCCCGATAATGGGAGGGCGGCTGGGAATGAGCGAGACGGCGGTCCGTCGCCGGGGGAGCAGCTTGACCCTCACCCTACCCCCCATCACTGGGTCTGAACGGGGGGGGGGTCGCGACCAGCTAGGGCGGTCCAGGGGGCCTATCGCTCCCAGAGGCTCTAGATAACTCAAGATTGCCTCGAATGTGGCTCGGAACATCTCTAGATGGCTCAATGTGACTTCCAACCTGCTCCTAAAGGCCTCACGGCTATCTCAAGACGACTCCCATTAATCGGCCACGCGCAGCTCCGAAAAGAGGCCCCCAAAGGCCAAACGCATTCCTTAACCCAAAGGGGGCAGATGATGTGTGCCTTCTCACCTGTTCGCTTCCGATTGGCTTCCAATGCCTAGGCAGAAGCCCTACGAGAGCCCCAAGATGGCCCAAAGACGGCCCCCCAAGGGGGGGGCCCTTTCATCAACAATGGGGCCCAAGGTCGCCCCCAAACCTCCACCATGCGCCCCAGAACGGCCCTTAGACCGGGAGCCCCCTTTCATCAACTATGGGGACCAAAATCGCCCCAAAACCTCCACCATGCGCCCCAGAACGGCCCTTAGACCCCCCGGAAGAGCCCCAAGAGAGTCCCGTGGTGGCCCCAAGAGGCCCCCCGAAGGCCCAAAGAAGACCCCGCGATGTCCCCAAGAATCCTCCAAAACAGCTTTCACGACGAGCGGTCCGCGAAGGTATCCGTCTCGTCATCCTTCCCCATGGACAGCAGCTTGAATGCACACGCAACGGAACGGCAGCGCAAACAGAATGCCACCACGCTCTGATCTGCTGTCGTACGCCGTGCGGTTTGCAACGCTGCATGGTATACACCATGAGATGCAATGCTATCCTGAGGCATCTGTGCTGTGCTGTGGTGTCCTACGCCGTCCTGGCTGCCGTCAGGACGAGTGCCCCGAGTTCCCCGGATGCCTCCAGAAACCTCCAGCCACCCCACCCGCCCTCCCCCCCCTCCCCCACCCCAACCCCACAAACAATCCCGAAGCCTGACGCCCTCGAATGTCGAACATCGGGATTTCAAGGCAACAGAAACTCCCCGAGCTTGACGCCCTCGAATGCCGCACATAAAGACTCCAAGGCAACAGCACACCCCAGAGCCTGACGACCTCGAATGTCGAACATCGAAATCCCAAGGCAACAGCAAACCCCAAAGCGTGACACCCGTGAATGTCGAACATCGAGATTCCAAGGCAACACAAAATCCTAAAGCCTGACACCCTCGAATGTCGACCACGGGGGGAGGAGCGGTCTCGCCGAGCCGATCCACGCTCTGCCCCCACCCCTGCTCACGCCAGGGCCCAGCGGGGGACAGAGCGGGGAGCCTAAGTTTGTAGTGTTTTCCTGGCCCCCTTAGCGCCCGGATGTGGAGGCCAGATGCAGAAAGAGCTCGACCACACGAAACCTTCCACAAAGAAAGCCAATCCTGAGACCCCAGGACGTTCATTGTTCTTGGGTGTGGGAATGTCACGCTTTCCATAGGAAAACCATCGAAACCCACGAAACCCAGGGAACCTGGAGACAAGCAAGGCGTTTCCTGGCATGGGTTTCCACTAAACTGCTCTCCTGGCCCACTTAGCGCCCAGATGTGGAGGCCAGGTAGGGGGGGTTTGGTCCGCGCCCCAATCCCCTTTGTCGACTGGACAACTCCTTCTGGACACCCTCTCGGGGATGCGCGGTGAGGGTGCCTTCATCCTCTACAAGCGCATTGTCTGATTGACCTCCCAGAGGTGGATCCCCGGGCTCCCCTCCACGTATAAATGACAATTCTTCTGGGGGGGGGGCTCGTGGGCTGGAGGGCAAGAAGTCGCCTGCGCCAATTGGGCGCCTGGACTTGAAGGCAGCAGCAGGGGGGGCCCTCTGGAGAAAGATTCGATCGCCCATCGCCGCCGAAGCTAGAGGAGGCCCGCGCGGATCTCTCGGATCGGCGCCGGAGGCCCCTGGTGGCGCCTCGGCCGCCGCCCACGGAGCCCTTCGTGCGCTGGGGGGGGCCCAGCGCAGGCCCAAGAAAGCCAAGCGGACCTCGCCTTGGGGAGGAGCAAGCACCGATACCGCCACTCCCAAGACCTCACCGCACCTGACGAAGGCTCCCCAAGGCGAGCAACTGCATCGCTACATTTTCCTCCTCTGAGACCTTCGGAAATTTACGCGCGTGGCGTTTCCTGAAAGGCGGCCAGGGTGTCTGAACTGGAAGGGCCACGAGAAAATCGGTCATGAAAAGGGGATCAAGGCAAACCCGTTCAGAATCGGTTCCCGGACGCCTCCCAAGGTCCAGCTGGTTCAATTTCCAACCCCGGATCCGTTCTTGACGGTTCCGGGGCCCGAAAACAGCCACTGGAGGGCGATGCAGGCAAACACCTTCTCGGACCCAGAACCTCGGCCCTCGCCCCCCCTTCCTGCTGGTCGGAGCCAGTGCTGGGCCACCGCAGACCCCCAGCTGGCTCCAAGCGCTTCTCTCCTCCTCGAGAAGCGGGGTTGGCGCGGCCACCGGCCTCCTCCTCCCCCTCCTCCTCCTCCTCGTCCTCGTCCTCCTCTTCCCCCCCTCCTCCTCCCCTCCTCCCCCTCCTCCTCCTCCTCCTCCTCCTCCTCCTCCTCCTCCTCCTCCTCCTCCTCCTCCTCCTCCTCCTCCTCCTGGCGAGAAGCGAGAGGGGGACTGGTGGCCACCGGCCTCCCAAAGGCCGAAGCGCTCGCAGGCGCTGGTCGCCGCGCCGTACCTCGGGCCGCTGCTCCCCGGGGTCAGCGGCAGGGGCTCAGGTTCCGACCGGCCACCGCTGGGAGAGCCTGTGCTCCTTACCCACCTGGGGGAGCCATCGCACCGACGACTTCTCGAGGAAGGGTGTCGAAGCCAATGGGCCCCCCAGGGGGGGTGAGGATCATGGCTCCCCCAAGCGCTGCTGGTCTGCAGCTTGCCCTGGAAACGACAGGGCCGTCCCTTCACCGGATCAACCGTGCCATCTCTGTTTCCCGATTTTTGAGCGCCGCTTCTTCCCCCAATCTCGTGGCAGTGTGTGCTCCCAGTGCAGGCTCTGGTTCCAAGCCCTGTTCCCGTCGCCGTTTGCGTGACCGCTGCTCCCACTTGGGCGCCCGAGTTATCCGGGGTAACTCGGGTCCGGGGTAACTCGGGCTTGGATTCCCGAAAAAGGAACCCGAGTTAGCCCTGACCCGAGTTACCCCTGATGACGTGGGGCTCGGGACGCCCGAACTATCCGGGGTAACTCGGGCCCAGGGTAACTCACTCGGGTTCGGATTCCCGACAAACGAACCCGAGTTAACCCTGACCCGAGTTACCCCTGATGATTAGGGGCTCTGACCCACTGTCCAGAAACCATTATTGAAATCTGTAAGCAACCCCAGAAAGCTGTCCTGCCGCTGCAGTTGCCAACGAAGGCCAAGTGGGCAGCGCAGAAGATTGACTAGCCGCGGCGAGCCTCGGCCACGAAGTGGGTGCGAACAAAAGTGAGAGCACTGCCCAACAGCGAGTGCTGTCCAAGAGCGACATTGGCCGCTGCTGGGCACGGCGGGCTTTAGCCTCAAGTTGACAACGTCCGCGGCGACACCGAGCGCGAGTCGCCCAGGACCTTCGCCCACCCCAGTGGGAGCCTCCCGTGCCGTCGTGCCGGCTTCTGCGAAGCGACCCTCGCCGACGCCAGTCGACGCGGATCGACGCTGACTCGGCGCCAATCGCTGCTCCATCGGAGCTCTCCGTCGATTGCCAGACGCCAGCGCACGCTCATGCGCCGTAAAGGTGGCACTGCGAGGACACGCCATGCTCCCGTGACAGACGAGGAGAAGACGCCATACACAGAACCTTTTAGCGCTCCGCGCGGATGTCTTGGATCCGCTCCGCGCGGGGCCGGCGCGCCGGCTGGGGGGGCCAGCGCGGACCCAAGAAATCCGCGCGGAGCGCTAAAAGTTTAGGCTTGCGTGGTGTGTTCTTCTTCGGCGTGCCTTGCCACCGAACGGAGGAGCTATTCCTTGCCGCGGCGAGTCTCGGCCACGAAGGGGCTCTGCGACCCAGGTCTGGGGAGCGGTCCACACGCCGGGGGCCACTGCTGGACCCCACAAGCGGTCCTTGCCTCAACGCCTTGGCTGTTTTTGTAGGCGGCGAGCCAGGGGGGGAAGTGAGAAGGGGCGTACCTTCTCAGAAGGCTCGGAAGTCCCCCGGACTTCTGAGAAGTTTTCGAAGCCTTCCCCGAAGACAGACAAAAACTTCTCGAAGGCGCGAGGGCTTCTGAGAAGTCCCGCCGCCTTCTGAGAAGGCCTTCTCCTTCTCAATTCCCCCCCTCGCTCGCCGCCGATTTTGGATTTTGCGCCGTGCGATTCTTATCACGGCATGAAAATGTCTGAGACTTCCGGCAAGGACGGTCCTGTGGCAGGTATGCTTGGCACCCAAGGAAAGACCGGTCTCGCCTTCATCATTGCGGCGCGCACTCTGGGCTTGCGGGATGTGGGGATGTACATCAGCCCATTCAACGAATTTTCTATTTCAATGGGGATGGAGACGCTGCCCTTGCGAATGCAAGAACACAAAGGGAATGCATTGTCAGTGGCTCTGCTCTTGCAGAAGCACGAGAAGGTCCAGTGGGTCCGCTATGGCGGTCTGAAGGACGACACATCCCACGGCTTGCACCTGAAGTATTGTTTTACAGGCGCCGGCGCCCTCTTCACATTCAAGCTCAAGGGAGGACACGAGTCTGGAAAGAAGCTCGTGGACTCGGTCAGACTGATTTCTTGCGTGGCAAATGACTGCCTACCAGACCACCCCAACCCAACCCGAAGACCCGAATTTGACCCGAATTTAGGGTTGGGGGGGGTACGGATACCATGTGTTTTTTCAACGTTCCCCGACCCCCCCCCACTGGAAATGGAAGGCAAATTGAGGGCTTCGGGTTGGGTTGGGGTGCTTTGGTGGGCGGTGAAAACCTTGGCGGCAGTCGCACGCTCATTGCGCACCCCTCGTCGATGATGCACTCGCAGCTGACAGGAGGAGCAGAGGAAGACCACAGGCGCGGAGGGCGAGACGCTTCGCACCTTGATCGGGATCGAGGACGTCGAGGACATCACTTCCGATCTGTCCCAGGACGGGAGGACATCACTTCCGATCATCACGTCGGGATCGAGGACGTCGAGGACGTCGAGGACGTCGAGGACATCTCGATCGGGATCGAGGACGTCGAGGCCCTGGAGTCAGGAGGCAACGATCGGGGGGGGGCCCGCTCAGTGGGGGAAACATCGGCCCTGGATCGGCGATACTTCGCCGACGGATTGGCGGTGTGCCCCGAACGCGAATCCGAACGCTCCTGGGCGTGTGAGGATGATGGGCGGGACGGAGGAGGAGGAGGAGGAGAAGAAGGAGGAGGAGGAGGAGAAGGACAGAGAGTAGGATGAATGGACCGGAGGGACGGATGGACGAAGCGAGGGGATTGGGATGGGGGCTGGGAGGGTCGATCGTACAGAAGCTACCAAGCAACTCATCGAACACTGCGTGGCTTCCTCTGGCGATGCCAAACTCATGCGCACGAGCCAGGTTTTCGCAGGTACCCGCTTTCCCACTCGATCGTCCCCGCCCACTCCCTTTCCTCACCTCCTGCGAAGACACCCCACGCCTCGTCGGTTTTCCCCGGCAAGCTGCCTCCGAGATGGGACCTGGCTGACCGCACTCCTGAGCCATCCCTAGTGCCAAAGCATCGCTAACTAGTTGCTTGGATCAGGGCCCTTGACCTGTGGGCGTCTCACGACGGGCGGCTTCCTTTCATGAGCCCCAGGACCATGAAACACCTGCCTGGGACGAACCTCCTGTCCAGCGGAAGGGTTTCAGTGCTCCAGTGGAGCCGCGATGCGACAGAGGTCACGTCGTCGGATACCTGGGCAATCAGGCAAGCCTGCGGCGGCCTCAACCGCTTCTGGGTGGGTACGCTTCCCAGGCCACCTGACTTCGCGCGTCGCGACCAGCGGTGTACTGCTATCTTCGTGCCCAAGCGCCGCCTCCACGGAGAACATCAACTCCCCGACATTGGCGCAGACCGCGACGCGCGAACCGAGATTATCTTCGCGCCACCAAGGGTGACCCAGACTTCGCATCGAGATTTGGGTGCAGAGCTGCCCGATAGACGTGCTCCCTGCCCTGCGGGGAAGCGGAGGTGGACGAGGACGAGGGCTGAGGGTCGGGGAGGAGCGGGAGCAGGTCGCTGAGCTGCCCCAGCCTGGGCGCGCCCCGACCTGCGCAGGTCGCCGAATCGCCCCGCCCTGAGCAAGCCGCTAAACTGCCCCGTGCCTCGTAGAGCTCTGTCGGCGAACCGAGCCGCCAAAGGAATCCGGACCCGAGGCACGACCAATTGGGCGAACCGCCGGCAACGGACAGTAGGAGCAAGAAGAGCGAGAAAGGCGAGGCCGACTTCGAGCCGAGCAGCCGCCGACCTCCGGCCGTTGAAAGAACAGACGGCGGAACACGGGCACGTGACCGCGTCAACAGTGGCCGCCCTCTTCTTCATGCTTGCCAGCAGGGACAGCGCCACGGTCCACTGCCCCCCGCGGTCGCAAGCCGAGATGGCGGCGTTGAGGGCGATGGAATCCGCCTCGGAATCGATCGTGGGGCGAAGAGAGGGGGGAGGGAGATGTAGGAAATCGTGGACACCAGGCGAATGGGCACGACAGGTGGCGACGACGAGTGAGGGGCGACGGCGAAATATATCGACGGCCGCGACGAGTAGCGAAGACGAAGAGCGACGACGCCGAGAGACTACATCGTGCGACAACGACGGCGACGCCCACAAACGACGGAGATCGGAGGATTCATGCCGACGAGCAACGACGACGAGTTTAGAGCGATGACGGCGAGGGGTGACGGGCGCACACGACTGACGACGGCGGCGACGCCGACAAATGAGAATGACGACGACGGCGAAGAGTAACGCAACGACGACAATCACGAAGTACGATGATCAGAGAAGTCACCACATCGACAAGGGACGACGACGGCAGCGAGTGTCGAGCGACGACAACGAGGAATGATGGACAATGACGACGGTTAAGACGACAATTAACGACGACGAGGACGAGAGATGACAACGACGACGACAAATGACGAAGACGAGCGACGAGGAAAAGTTACGACGACGTCGACGAGCGGCAATGACAACGCGTGGCGCAGACCACGACTGACGACGAAGACGGCGACGACAGCGACGACGAGCGATGACGACGACGACGACGACGACGACGACGACGAGCGATGACGACGACCACGATGACGACGACGAGCGGCGACCACGTCGACCAGTGAGGACGACGAGGACGACGACAAGAAGTGACAACAACGACGACCACGAGTACGAAGAAAACAACTACGACGACCACGACGGCGCCGGCCAACGACGGTTGCAACGACGACTGCATAACAAGCTCCACAGAAGGCCCCAGTGGCTGCATTCGCATGCGCCCACCGCACACATCTCGACACACCCCTCACACGCTTCAAGAGGGGCTCAAGACGGCCCAAAAGGCATCCAAGACGCCCAAGATGGCCTCCAAGACGGCCCTGAAGCGCCCCAAGAAGGCACCGAGTCGGTTCCGAGAGGCATCTGAGACGGCGTCCACCGGCGTCAGACAGACCAGGAACGCGCTAAGACGACCAAGGCGGCCCCGAAGAAGCCCCCAAGGGCTCCCAAGAGGCCCAAGGAGTCCACCAAGAGGCCTCCAAGATGCCCCCAGGAAGCTCCCAGGAGACCTCAAGAGTGCCGCAAAATGCTTCCAAGAGACGTCCTCCTCATTCCTTTCCGCCTCCTCCTCCTCCTTCTCGTCCTCCTCCTCCTCCTACTCCCGTTGCCTTCTTCTCCTCATTATTCTCTTCCTCATGTGTTCCCCGAAAAGTTTCAACGACAGCTGGGTGAGCACACGGTCCGATAGCTCTAGCCATACTTTCGGTTCGGCCACATAGGCGCTTCCAAAAAGGCTGGAGGCGGCGGAGATTCGCCGTAGGCGTCTGCGATGTTATGGATTCCTGCCCCAGATCTCGGGCTTTTATCCTCCCCTTGCCCCTCCTCTCCCCCTGCTGAGCCTCGGGATACTATATCTCTTCTCGCCTCCCGTTCCCTCCCCAATCCCCCCTTCCCTCAATCTCTCCTCTCAGTCCATCCCGTACCCTCCCGTGTCTCTTCCCCCCTCTTCCCTACTCCCCCACTCGAACCTCAGGGTGCGGTTCTATCCTCTCCTCTCCTCTCCACTCCCTCATTCCTCCCTCCCCTCTCTCCTGTCCGTTACCCATCTCCCTCCCTCTCCGAATAGGCCCACCGTCAGGGCGCTGGCTTCCATCTCGCTGAGCGTCTGGAGCGCCAGCTCCCACCTGCCCACACGACTCCCACGACCCAGAGAGAGAGAGAGAGAGGTGTAGAGAGAAAGAAAGAGAGAGAGAGAGAGAGAACACGATTAATCGACATCGAATCGAAAAAAAGGATCGGGTCGGAACGCGCGTCGGATCTGACCACGTTAACAAGGAGTCGAGGTCGAATCGGATCGGGACAGGATGCGCAACAACGCCACGCAAACATCGGGCCACATCGGATCGTCAGGGTCACGGAATCGAGCCGGATCGGGCCGACCAGAGCCGATACCCAATCGGATCGATAGAATCGGAATTGACACTGGGGAGGGAGACCAGAGCCGATGTCCAATCGGATCGATCGACTCGAAAAGGACACTGGGGGGAGAGAGGAAGCAACCACCAACGAGGGACATGCAGCCACCAGGGCCAGCAAGGCAGGAAGGCAAACGAGGCTGAAGGAGAATCGTGAGGAAGTTTGGACCGCAGAAAGTGGTGAGGGAACAGTGGGTACGATGCCCAACAACAAAGGCTGTCCAAAGCCGGCCTCCTGTCTCGCATGGACGACCTCCGAGGCAACACCGACCGCGAGCCCTGCTCAACATGAGCAGGAACGGCTGTCGGTCTTCGTGCCCATCCCTCCCGTTCCCATTCCGATCGTCCCATCCTTTGTGGGCCCCGGAAACGGCAGAGCCGTTTTGTCACCGTTTCCAAAAAAATGTCCCTTGAAAATGGAAACGGCAAAAAAACGGCGACCGGAAACGGCAAAAAAACGGCTCCAGGATTGAAACCGGAGCCAGAACCGGTGAAAAAACGGCGACGGAACCGGTAAACATACGGCGTCGGAACCGGCAAAAAAACGGCAAGACGGAACCGGTAAAAAAACGGCCCTGTCGTTTCCAGGGCCCACTAAGGCCCATCCCTCCTGTACCCGTTCCGATCGTCCCATCCCGAAGGCCCACTCGGCCCCTCGGGGGCTGGCCGTGATCGGATCTCGGTGGGTGCCGCTCGGCGCCCGCCGCCCGCTCCAGCCGGCCCGCCGCTCGGGCCGCCCCCCGGGGGCTGGGCCTGCCTGCCGCGGCGGAGGCGCCCACGCGCGGCGGAGGCGCCCACCGCGCGGCGGCGGCGGCCTGCCGGGCACGCTGCGAGAGGCGCCCGCACGCCGCCCTCGCCGAGCTGCTGCGCGAGAGGAGCGGCGGCGAGCCCCGAAGGGGGGAAAAACGCAAGAGGAGGCGGGACGTCACCGAGGACGGGGACGGCCTCCCAAAAGGTCGTATAGGGCTGACGAGGAGCCCCACCGCCTTCTCAGAAGGCCTGCCCCCTCTCTCGGGGGCGGCCGAGAGGGGGGTGTCCAAGAGAAGGGGGGGGGGGCGCAAAGCACGGCCGGCGGCATGTGCGCGGCCCAGGGGGGGGGAGGCCAGGGACGTGATGAAATAAGAAGAGGCGCTATGACATCCGAGGAAACATGGTGGCCCACACCATGATGTCCCCGCCCCCTAGTCATCACCCCCCTCTTTGCCGCCCCCGACTCGCAGTTCCCCCCCCGGGCTCGCCGCCGAGATGAGCCCGGGCCGACGCTCTCTGGGGGCCTGGGCCCGGCCGCGCCGCAGCGCGGGAGGCGGGGCTGGGTGGCGCGGCGGGGCAGGAGGCCCCACGCAGCAGACGTGGCGACGCGAGTCACGGCCGCCTGCCCGACTGGAAGCACTGCTGAGGTGGGAGCGGAAGGAGAAACGCGAGTGGGCCTGCCCCACTGGGAACCCAGCTGGAAGCTTGACTGGAAGCACTGGGAGCCCGTCGGGCGCACCGCCTGCTTGGACGAGCGCAAAGGCCCTGGCGAGATACCAAGCCGAGTGCGCGAAATCCCAATCGTCACGGACTTCCGTGGAGATCCCGCATCCTCGGAAACCACATAAAGTATGCAACAGTCCTGCGCATGCGGACGGGCGTGCTTGCGCGGCTGAAAGGTAACCAGGTCTACAGCGATAAGGCCCTTCTGGTATCCATCACTGCGTTGAACGCGGCTCCCAAAACAGACCTTCGGGCGGAAGATGTGCGAGGACGTACAACAGCACGTCTACGAAGAAGCCGCTGGTTGGGCCGCGATGAAGGCCGTTGGAAGCGACGGGCCCACATTGACGCAAGGAACTTGCGAGGAGAGCATGGCGAAGGAGGCCGCACCCCGGACGAGGAGGCCGCGGACTCCAGCGAGGGGACCAACTGCCCCCGACGAGAGAAGCAACAAACATAGCTCTGGCAAGAGCCACAGCAATACGGCAGGTTCTTGTCGTGACGACTTTGGCATTGGTCCTTGACACCGCGTAGATCTTTCAACCTTGAACGATCGGCGGCTTTCCAATTGCCCGATGGGCCGGTCCTGGGCCTCTGGCGGCGTTCAACCTTGAACGCCCGCGGCTGGGTCGCCACCGCGTCGACACCACAGGAACCTGCCGTAATTACCCAACCCCAGGTGAGCCGCGCCACTGTGGAGTTCCGTCCCGTCCCAGGCCCCGTGCGCTGACGACGACTGCTGTGAGTGCGGCAGCGGCGCAGTCCAGTGCCACTGTGGCACGTTCGTGTTCCCTGCAGGTGCTCTGCGCTGTCCACGAGGAGCGGTCGCCCTCTCGCGCCCTTCTGGTGGGCTGCACCGCGCTGGCGCTGAGAGCTTCCGCCACGGCACCGGGGCCGGGTCAAGGCCGGCCTGAGGCTAGCCTCGGCATGCTGAATCAGGACGCGACGGTGCCCGTGCCCGGTGTCGCCAGGAGAGCCCAGAATCGAATCGATAAGTCGGATCGGCGATCGACATGGCTCGAATCGGTGGAAATCCACGGCCAGGTCGGGAAAAGTCGGATCGGCGGAAATCGGCAGGCCGGAAAGCCTCCATTGAGGAATCGCAAGCCAGATCGGAAGCCGTCGCCGCATCGAGCCGGAGTCGGAATCCATCGAAATCGGATCGAATCGAACCGGAGGAGTCGAGACGAGCCTGGTGCACCGAATGGTCCTGGCAAAAAAAACCCTGCGGGCAGGCGGTGCGCCACCTGCGGGCCTCCACCGTGCCACCCGCAGCAGGCGGGTCGACGAGGCCGACGAGGCCACGAGCACGGCGGCAAAGGGCCCGTCGCCCCAAGCGAGGGGCCGGCGCCGCGGAGGCAGCCGGCGCCGCGGAGGACGAAGCACTCGGCCGTACGAGGGAGTCGCCGACTCGGACAAGGCGACCCTGAACAGGGAGGGCGGACGAGGCCACGCGCTCCGAGCACGCCAGCACGGGTGGGATCGACGCTACATCTGCCGAGGAAGCAGGCAACTCCGCCGAGGCACGCGATTTCCCCATCGGCACGGCATGCGTCCCGAATGATGTTCTATGGCGATCGCGCATCAGTGGAGACAAGAAACAGAACGCCAAATTCATGCGCATGGGGACGGGCGTGCAGATGCAGCTGAAGAGAAACTGGACCTGCGATGACGAGGCCCTCACGCTATCCATCACTGCTTCGAGGGTACCACCCAAGGAGAACGTTCAGATCTGTGTGGGGATGTGCGATGACCTCCTGCACATCTTTACGTTGAAGCCGCTGGGTGGGCCGTGGAGGGGGCAGCTGAAAGGAACGGACCTTTTCTGATGCAGGGCACAGAATCAGCCGCCTTCGACAGGCCCACAGATGGCTCAAGCCTCGCTCTGCGCACAGAAGCTCGCTGGACTGCGCGGCAGCTTGTCGCGCCGCCGGCGCCGCAGACGAGAGCCGCCTGCCCCGACGTGCGCGGCAGAGACCGCCCCAAGGCACCAGCACGCGAGGGTGCTGCAGGCGCTCTGCGAAGCTCCTGGCTCGGGAGCTGGAGCGGTGGCGGGACGGGCCGGTGGGCCGCGACGGCCGCGCCCCTCGAGGCCGACGATGGCGACGGCGAGCGCGCGGCAGCTGGCCCCCTCAGGGAGCGGCGGGGGGGGCTCGCGACCTCCGGGGCGGGCCCTGCACGTGGGGCGGGCGGCACCCCCTCGAGCGAGCCGCGGGGGGCTCGGGAGCCCCGACGCCCACGCGGGGGGCGACTGGCGGTGCCCCGGCGGGGGAGCGGCGGGGCCGGCCCCGGGGGCACGGAGCAGCGCGGTGCCGGCGGCAGAGGCTCGCTCCGCGAGCCGCGCGGCCGCGGCCGCGCGTCGAAGCTCCGCGGGGACCTCAGCCCAGCAGCGCCCGAGGGAGGCGCTCGACGTCTTCCCGAACTCGAGCGCCTCGGAAGATGCAATCACCACATCTGCACCTGCACGGCGACTTCTCCCCGAGCTGGGGAAACCATGGAGTGAAGCACCGAGACCGCTACTCCCCAGACCTCTCCCGGGGAGCGTTCGGACCAGGATTTCGAGGCGACTCCAGCGATGGCGACGAGGGCTTCCCAGGGGGCCCCCAAAAAGGGAAAACGGAAGAAGGGTATGCAGCGGTATGGGTACCTTCCTCCTTAGACGAACGGCGCCGGTAAAACGACAGCCCACGAGAGGGCCCGCCGCGCGGCCAGCGGCGAATACTATTGAGCATCGTTTGACCGACCCCTCTCCCCACGGGCGTGGCCTGGGCCCCACCGGCCGACTTGCCCCCCAAATGGGGGTATAGGCAGTTTCCCTCGGGATTCGAGGGGTCTATTCCCAACTGGGAGGTGAGATGGTGGGGGTCTGGATGGGGGCAGGAAGGGGGATAGGCGTCGACCGATGAATCCTGAACTGTGGACCTGGCTCGATGGCGGGAGCGCCGCAGCAGGGACGAGAGGCACGAGGCGGAGCCCCTCCGTCCTCGCCCTCCTCGTCCCGACTGGCTCCGCGGCGGCCTGCGGTGCCCTGCTCCGCCCTCCCCCCACGCCCTTGCTCGGGGCGGCAAATATTGGAGGAAAAGGTACCCACTATCCTTCTCTCGTTTTCCCCGTTTTCGGTCTCCTGGGCGGCCCACGTCGCCACCGCTAGATTCGCCTCGAAATCCGGGTCAGAACGCTCTCCAGGAGAGGTCTAGGGAGCAGCGGTATCGGTACCTTTTTGGTCCCACAAAACTAGTTGCGAATAGCCAAAGGGAGTGAGCATTGCACATATTCGCCCAGGAGCTTCGCCGAATACACGAGAGATCGAAGACCCTGCCCAACTCCGTGTAATGCCTAAGGAACATCCAACTGGGGGCATGGCGACCACAATGACAGACTTTGCCCGGGTGTTCAATTGGGTCAACACTTTGGAGCCCTTAAGGGGATACACCATGGGGGGGACCTCCATGCTCGATAGGGCCTAGGGGTGCGGTCGAATAGCCGCCCAGGGGTATATTCCCGAGTTCCCCTTCCTTTCTGCACAGCAAGTTTATTGGGGGCAACTCTGGGGAGTGGAGGTGAGACATCGCCCGTAACGGCTGACGCAAAGACCACGCTTGACACCGGAGTTCGGATGTCACCAGAAGAGCCCCTGGTGTCCCCTGCATTTCGGGGGAGGCCCCGACAGACTCCGGAGCACCCCTCGCGAGGCCGAGAGGCTCCATGGGGGCTCCAGAATTACACGAGATAGCTGGGGACGCTTTAGGCCAAGAAGACATGTTGCCCCCCGCGAGGTGCTGAGGCAGAGCGGAATTCAAGCTCGAAGCCGGATTTGAAGCAGCGTGGTATTTGAGTTACAGCGCGATGATCCACAGGTGATTAGCTAACCGATGCACGTTGATGTGAGTGGGGGGTGCATTAGCGGGTGTCCCAATCTACTTGGCGTGGTGCGCCGAATGCCATCCGACTGTGCTGCTCGCTGCAGTGGTGCGGATGACAGCGGCGATGCTGCTGATCTTGCGGAGGTGCCCCGATTGCTTTGGCATGTTGCCTGCATCCCCTCTCACGGGAAGCGTTCCGAAGGCCAATCGCACTATTTCTGCCAAGGAGATGGCGGACAAGCTCGTGTCAGACTTAGACCGTCCAATATGGAAAAAACAAATGATACGAATCACGACAACTCCCAATTCCAGCTTTGCCCAACATCCATTCCGCTGATCGAATCTTCCTGCCGCTGTTATTGATGACAAGAAGACTATGTCATTATACTGTCACGTGTCGCAAACAATGCGCACCTAGCGCCGTTGCCGCACGCCGTAATTACAGCGCTGTAGGTAATTGTGGTTGCTGGAAGACTGTGTCCTCGAAGGCATCATGTAAAGAACAGCACACGGAACAACAACTCACCGCGCAAGAGCAACAGAACACCAGGAGGACGCGTATGGATAATCAATCCCACGACATGGAGAACGGGTTCGAGTGAGATGCACAAACCATTTGCGCCCAAACAAACAGATCACCGTGCCGCGAGGCACTACAATTGGAGGTCGCTACATGTAGATACGTGGGCGTCTGGGTGTCCTTTCTGGTTGACAACAAAATGACATTTGAATGACGTTCGGGGTCCTCAGGCACCTTCGAGCTGACAATATGGAATAGTGCACCACTCTTCTCAGGGCCCCAGGCCCTGGACTTCTAGGCTGCCTCGTCTCTGGCTCTCTTCGGTACTACAGGGGTTCTCCGCATGGCTTTTCTACTGAACTGGGGAGTGTGGTTGAGATCCACACATCCAAATCGCGTTTTAAGACGTACCAGATCCCGTCCTGGAGCACTCTTGGGCGTCTTTCGAGCTGTCTTGGAGGCCACCGTCATTGGAAAACGGTTGATGTCTCGATGGTTTTAGCATTCTCACCTATTCGGCCCTCATGGCTCGCGAGACGTCCTAAGACGCGATAGAGATCGACACCCGACAAACCTGGAGGCTTCCAGGAGGGACCCAATAGCGCCCTAGACGGCGCAAACAAAGGAATGTGGACCAACCTTGGGAGCCGCCCCCCTTCCCCCGAAAAACAGCGTGCCCGAGACCACAAGCAGACCCGAGAAGGGTCTCAAGAGGCACCCAGAGGCCACCACGAGGGCCTCGATAGGCTCTCCGAAAGACCCCAAGAGCCCTTTCTGGTCCACGACTAGGGCTTGGTGGCGGGTTGGGCCGAGGGCCATCATATTGCTGCTGCGTCGAGGTGCGAATCAAAAGGACGGGGAGCGCACACTACAGCATCGAAACGAATCGGTGGTGCAATCGTGACCAATGGTACTACCTTGTGGCACAGCCAGCCGCAGATGACAACGGCAGAACTGCATATCCGCATACGCGCGTATGCATACGTGCGTGCACCGAGAGGGAGAGATGGGGCATGGATGGTGAACTACACAGGTGGTGCATGGGCACACCGAATACGACGGACACGGGATGCAACGCGACACGATGAATTGCTATAACGGCTGCACGCCTCTAACACGAACGCATGGGATATGCTGTCAAGCAATACACTGCAAGCACAAATGGTCCGCGGACGGTATCATCAACTCAAGCGTTGCCGCATCATGTTCGCGCTCGCAAGATGGAGGGCGAGAGGGAATGCGATGGCAGGGTCAGGAGGATGGCAAAAAACATGAACGGCGAGAAATAATAATAAGAAAAACGGAAAGGACAGACCATTGGTGAGCAGAGAGATAGGGAGAGTGAGACTGAAGGGTAACGATCACGACTGAGAGGGACAGGGAGATGGAGACTGATGGGGGAGGCATGCATGATGAAGATAAAGGATGAGGAGGAACCAAGACGAGCAAGACGTAAGGAAGCGGGGAGGGAAGGACATATAATAGGGGGCGCAGGAGAACGACAACGCGGAGTAGGGAGAACTAGAGGATGAATAAGGAGTAGGGTGATACAGAAAGAGCCCACTTGATGCTCGCACATGCATCTACAACTTCATCGTACCACAGCGTGGTCCTCTGGAGATCTGGAACCTTCCCCCGTGACCAACCTCTCATCCCGCATCGCTTGTTGACAGTCCAAAGGTCCAATAGAAGCACCTGGAGGCCGAAAGTGACAGAGAACGATATCCATTGTGATTTTCGTCGTCGTCGTGAGGAGGGCCAGGTAGGCGTAAGAGGAGGAGATCGACTACATAATTGAGTTAACCAAAATCCCATCAACCCTCTGGGCGCAAGTGGTTTGACGGGTTTTGTCTGCTCTCCCCGTCCTTCCCCTGCTCGGGGGAGGGGTGCATAACTGGCTCTATGGATATGCATCCCCTCCCCCAGGCGACAGGCAACCAACCAGGAACAATGCCGACCCTATGCTTTCCACCACCAGCCGCCCATGTGAAACAGCTATGAACCAAACTCTGCCTCCAACTTCGGAGCATGCGCAACCATCCCGATGCGGGCCCCAACACCAGCACTGACAAAACACACACTTCAAAATACACGTTACACGTTAGGGAAACGTCGTGAGTCATGTTTGTGAGGCCCGCGGGCACTTTACATTGTTTTCTGATTGGGGCGGCAGGGGAGTCAGCGTCAGCGTATTGCCTACTGTGCGCAGGGCCACAATTCCTGTCAAAACAATACACATTGCACCTCGCGGCTAAATCTGGATCGTGCGCGGCCGCCCCGCGATCACTGTCAAGCGGTTTTGGCAGGAAGGTAGGGTGGTGGCGTATGGCCTGCTGTGCGCAGGCCCTCCAGACACAATGATGGTGATCGGTTTCGGTAATAAGGGTGGTGGGTGTCGACACGCTTCCCGATGTGTGCTGCCACGTGCGCAAACGCACCTGGCACACTCTGCACGTTCCCCGAACGTGGCGCACCTGGCCCGGCTGTGCTGTGCGGGACTCCTGGCGCACGTGGAGCACGTGGCGCATCTGGCGCACCAAGCGTGCCTCGCACGCTCAGGCCCCAGGGGTGTCTGGCGCGCGCGGCGCGCCTGGCACGCCGGGAGCACATCGCCCCAACGTCGCGCTATGGGGTCGGTTTTGGTTCTCAGTAGCTGCCCATCCAAAGACGACCGCTGAACATGCTGAGGCTCGGGTGCTACTCATGTGTTGGGACGGCGGGTGGGAGTGAGCTAGACGGCGTGCGCTATCTGGGAGGGCGTCTTGACCCCTCCCCATACCCGCTCCCCTGGGCCTCGGAGAAAGAGAGCGGGGGGCGAGCAGTTCGAGTTTCAAGATGGGCCCAAGATGGCGCACAGAGGGCCTCGGCAGCCCAAGACGGCCCCCAAGATGGATTAAGACAGCCGAGGATCATCACAATAGGTCCCTACATACCTCCAAGAGGCCCCGCGACAGCCCTACGACAGTCCCAGTTGCCAGCGGAGCCTTCCTATGCACCCTCCAAGAGGCGGACATCTTTCTTAAACGCACTTGAAGAGCACATACTGAACCTAAGGAAATCAATGTTGTGTGCCTTCTCGCCGTTTCGCGTCCCAGGGGATTTAGAGGCCTCAATATGGCCCAAGGGAGCCACAAGAGGGGCTCAAGAGCGCCCCAAGACGGTCCCAAGAGCGCCCAAGAGACGCCCAAGAGTGGCCCCAGAGGAACCCAAGACGCACTGTTTGAATCTCCGAGGGGGGGACCCGAATTCCCCCCCTCCCCCACTTCTGCTCGAGCCGTGAGTGCCAAGAGGCCTCCCAAACCCTCCCATGAGCCCCACGAGAGCCCCAAGCCCACAACAACGAGCCCTCGGAAGGCCCCAAGGGTGCCCCAGGAAGCCCCGCAGGGACCCCAAAAGAGCCCCTAAGATGGCAAAAACCTCTTACAGCAACATATCTCCAAAGCCCGACTTCTCATCCTCCTTGTCATCGTCCGTTCCTGACCTCCTCCTTTCTTGGCTCCTCCCTCCTCCACCTCCTCTTCGTCGTTCTCGTGTCGCATTCCTCCTCTTCTTCCCACTCATCCACCTTCTCTCCTTTTCCTCCTCCTCCTCCTCATCCTCCTCTTCAGCCTCCTACCCCAACGACGGTCCCATGAGGTCGAGCATGGCTCAAGATTGTTTCCGACAGACCTCCAAGAGACCTCAATACAGCCTCAATATCGCCGAACACAGCAAAGCATGGCTCAAGAAAAACTCCGACAGCCTATAGCCGAGCACGGCTCAAGATAGACTCCAAGAAGCCTCAAGTAAGCCTCCGATCGTTTCTGGATGGGCTGATGGGGATACTTTTTCGGTCGCGGCCGCAAGCGAAGAGGCAGGCGGCGGGCAGGGAGTCCGGGCAAACGGGCAAGCCTAATTAGCTACAGAAGGCACAAGCCGGCCGGCCCACTCACAAAGCAGCCGCGAAGCTGAAAGGGGAGCGGACGGCGGGGGGCATCCTGGGAGCTCGAGCACGTGCACAGGACAAAATGTCGAGGAATTCGGTGCCTGCCATAGGCACGGCCCACACAGTATCAGACGTGAGCTGATAGGGATACGCGAAGAGTCAAGAATTGGCATGTCCGTCGAATATACGAGAACAATGTTATGCTCGTAGATCGACGAACGCTGCGCGAAGGCTTTGTTGATTCGACGAAGCAACAAGTTTGGAGTGAATCAATGCTGGAGTCGACCCCCTCATCGAAGGAACGATGACGATGACGATGACGATGACGTCATCGTCATCATCCCCATCGTCATCGTCGAGGAGGCAACGGCCCCAAGGAAACGAACACCCCAGCTCGAAGCCGAGCAACCGTTACGACAAGTTCGGCATATTTTATTTTCAATCCAATCCATAGCAACTTCGGCTCTATCATCTTGCAGCACGGAGAGCGCTTAGCACCGAGGCCACATCCCACCATAGCAGAGTGGTGGGCCGCGCATTACAGCAAAAATCGTCCACGTCTTGAGTCAGTTACTGCACCTCATTCCTTCCGTCATCATCGAGGAGGCAGCGGCCCCAAGGGAAACGAACACCCCAGCAGGGAGGGTGCCCTCCGCACATCTCGCCGAAGACCGCCACGGCGGCGCGCCACTCGCCGCCCTTGCCGCACGCGCTGATGGCCGCCTCCGGACCCCGCCCCCCGCGCCGGAGGAGGAGGAGGAGGAGGAGGAGGAGGAGGAGGAGGAGGAGGAGGAGGAGGAGGAGGAGGAGGAGAGGGGGAGGAGGAGAAGGAGGGGGAGGAGGAGGAGGAGGAGGGAGGAGGAGGAGGAGGAGGAGGAGGAGGAGGAGGAGGAGGAGGAGGTGGAGGAGGGGGAGGAGGCAGCGGAGGCACAGTAGGTCCCGGGAGGGGGGCCCTGCCGCAGGAGCCGCAGGCCCGGCGGGAGCCAGGGGCGAAGTTCGCAGCAGCCACGGGGCGAGGCTCGGGGCGGACGACGAGTCCTCCTCCTCCTCCTCCTCCTCATCCTCCTCCTCCTCCTCCGCCTCCTCCGCCTCCTCCTCCTCCTCCTCCTCCTCCTTCACCGCCTTCGCTCCCAATGTCGCCCGAAAGAGCGGCATGTGAGCGTCCAGGACGGATCGTTTCCTGACCCCACCCTGGGATGCCCCCCTCCCTATGCGATCCCCTCCGTCTGCGAACCCTGTTGGGCCCGGCTTGGGGACCTACCGAAGGGGGGGGAGGGCGCCCATATTCAATAGGGACGCGTCCGGATGGCACCTCGGGAGATGTACACATCCCCCGAGATCCTCTTCTCTCCTGAGCGGCCCAGTTCCCAGCGGGAGAACTCGGGGCCCTGGGAGCGGCACTTCGCCTGCGATCGCGAGGCCTCCCCCTCCCCCCCGAGAGGGACGCCCCTCGGGCTCGGGCCGCGATGTGCGCAACGCAGTTGCCTTCGCGCCCCAACCTGGACGAGCCAGGCTGCGGTCGGACCCAGGACAGGAGACCCATCCTTCAGAAACCAAGACCCTCTGCCAGCCAAAAACACACACACACAGACACACACAGACACACACAGACACACAGACACACAGACACACAGACACACAGACACACAGACACACAGACACACAGACACACAGACACAGACACACAGACACACACACACACACACACACACACGCACGCACGCACGCACGCACGCACGCACGCACGCACGCACGCACGCACGCACGCACGCACGCACGCACGCACGCACGCACGCACGCACGCACGCACGCACGCACGCACGCACACACACACACACACACACACACACACACACACGCACGCACACACACACGCACACACGCACACACGCACACACACACACACACACACATTTTTGCGTCGGCGGCGGGGCAGAGGTTGCTGCTCCGGCGATCGGGAACCAAACACACACACACACAGACTGGCCGAGGGTACCCTCCCTAGGATGCACAAACACATCCAACAAACGCGAAGAGCATGAGGGCCCCCTCCGCGAACCGACCTCGATCTTATACCTCGGGCCGACCGTGCAGTCATTGTGCGACCAGAATGAACGCATAATCAGGAACGAGGGGGGTCTGGCCAAACCACCCAAAACCAAAAGATCACCCGAAGGCAATTACTATCCCCCAGGATGCAAAGACCATCCGACAAACGCGAAGAGCATTACGGCACCCTCCCCGTACCGATCCCGATCTTATACCTCGGTCCGACCGTATCTCCCCACGGCACAACTGCTGGAGGAGGAGGAGGAGGAGGAGGAGGAGGAGGAGGAGGAGGGGAAGGGAACCCGCGAACCATCACCAGTTCGACGGCCAGTCTCTGCGGGAGAAAGCGGCATCTCAAGGAGCAGGCTGTGCCCCATGGTGCCCCCCCTGGAAGACACCATGACGATTCCCCCCCTGTAGGCCTTGCCTACAAGGGGTTCGTAAGGTTGTTTGTGGACAGCGGTGGGTGCTGGACGCCGTCGTATGCCTTTGATTCGCATGCGACTTAGGCTCGCAATGCAATGGACCTCCTGCGTAATACTGGCTGTCTCCCTTTGGCAGAGCTCATGTAATATAAATCAAATATTCGGAAGTGCACTAGATCGTTCGCAGCAGTGCCTGTGAAAATGCAACGCTGCCAGACGCATCTAAGATCTGACTCTCAGACTGGACCGGTGCTACACAATAAAGGATATGCAGTTCAGGAGCATGATGAGCAAGAACGGATTGGCGGCATTTCAAAGCAGTGCCAGGGCACTTCGGAAATGAGGAACTACGCGGTTAGAGGATCGGCTTGGCACTATTGACTACCTACCAGACAACCCCAACCAAACCCGAAGACCAGAATTCGATCCGAATTTCGGGTTTTGGGGAGTACGGGTTGCCATGTGTTTTTGCCAACGTTCCCCGACCCCCCCACTGGAAATGGAGGGCAAAGTGAGGCCTTCGGACTGGGTTGGTGTGGCTTGGTGGGTGGTGAACTGCGTCTCAGCACCACCAGATGCGCTTTGGATGGGAGCGGGCTGGATCCATTCAGACTGGCTGGTGCGCCATGCCTGAAGGGGAAGAAGGACAAGTAAGAGCCAAACGAATGAGGACGAGAACGAGGAGAGGATGAGGACGACGGCGAGGTCGGACAGTACGACGAGAATGGAATCGTCGGCCAATAGGCTCCAAGCTGCCCCTCTGCGGCTCTGCTCCGCCCTCTGCCGCAAAAATTCCGCCGCGTGGATTCCGTGGATCGTTCCGAGCCCTCGCCCCGCAGATCCTCTCCAGTTCATTCGTTTTGACAGCGCCTGGCCCCCATGAGGGGGTCGACCCCGGCCGTCCATCCCAGCAGGGGGTCGGGACGCGGCCAGCCATGCCAAATCGGGGTCCGCCCCCGGCTGGCGCATCCCGGCCCCCCGCTGTGGGAGGCCCGGAAATTGGCACCAACACCAACACAGGGGGTTGCCTCCACAGGGGGAAGATGATCCTCGATTTCGGCGTTGGTGGTAATATTTCGGTCACTTAAGAAGCCAGAGTATTACCACCACCACCGATATCGGGATCCTCTTCCCTCGGTGGAGGAACGCCGCCGATATTGGTGTTGGTGTCAACCTCTAGGCCTGCGACGCTGGCAAATCCCAAAGGGAGGGTTGCGGGGAAGCCCAGAACCTGTGAGACAACACCTCTGGCCCAGAACCGCTTCTCGGACCCTCCACAGGCCTGGGCCCCAAGGTCTCCGCAGCCGCCCCGCCCGGGTCCCGCTCAGGCTTCCCCGCGAAGCGACTGTCCTCGGGCGGGTCCAGCCATGGCGACGAGGAGCCGCCCCTCCCCCCCCCCCCCCCGAGGCCCCAACCATGGAAACCAAAAGGTAAGGACACCGCTGCTCCCCGGACCTCTCCTGGGGCGCGTTCTGACCAGGATTTCGGGGCGAATCCAGCAGTGGCGACGACGGAGACCCAGCAGCCCCAACGAGGGGAAAACGAGGGGAGGCTCCTGGGGCGCGTTCTGACCAGGATTTCGAGGCGAATCCAGCAGTGGCGACGACGGAGACCCAGCAGCCCCAACAAGGGGAAAACGAGGGGAGGGTAGAAGCATGGGCACCTCTTCCTCCTCTGACTGCCCGGGTGGAACACGTGCAGAGCACCGCCGAGCGCGACCGCAGACGTTGTCCCGAGTCGCTGCTGGCCTGCCTCCGCGGCCGCCCCTCTCGGGTCGGGCGAAAGGGGGGGATAGCAAAGGGGGGGTTTGAGAATCAGCTCGCGTAGCTGATTCTCCCGGCGCCGGAGGCGGCTATGTATCGAGGACTGGGCCCCTCGGTGAGGCCGAAACCAGCTGCATGCAGCAAATTTCGTAACCCCCCCTTTCCCAATCCCCCCCTTTCGCCCGGCCCGACCCTCCCACCCCCCCTGGCGCGTTGTGCGAGATGGCGTCGGCCCGCACGCGCGACCCCCTCATGCGGGCGAGCAGCTCCTCCGCACCCCGCGCGCGCCGCGCCGCGGCGGGGTGCACGGAGGGCGGGGCGGCGGCGCTGCCGAGGAGGACCCCGCGCGCTCGCAGTGCTCCCCGCACGCGCCGACCCGAGCCACGGATCTGTGGACCTGGCGCGGGGGGCGCGGGGGCGGCGAGGAGCCCCCCCCCCCCCGAAGCACGCAGCCAGCGCGGCCTGATTGGGCGACGGTGCACGTCGACTTCGTGAAGAAAAGGGGGGGCCCGTCGCTACCACGCGCAGTGATCCTCGCCCCTGCCTGCGATTCCTCGACCAGTGGAGCCAAGGAAAATCATCGCGAGGAGCACGGGGGGGGGTACTCCTGATGGTGTGGCCCCCCTGTCATGCGGTGCACCGACTGAAACATTCCCATTCCTCCAGCTCGGGGAGGCACCGTGGATCTCTTCGCCCGAAATGGCCCTTGCCCCGAATAGTACGGCCGGAACCACGACAACAAGAACATCCGTTCAGAACATGATACCCTCCGCCGGCCAGAACACCCTGGGGGGCGCAAGAACTTCCAACCCCATTCCCAGCCTTCGTGGGGTTTTCGATTGGACCAGAAATCTGGGGCCCGACCCTGGGATATACGATGGGGCGGTGTCCATCCTCGATAGGGGTGCGTCCGATTAGCCCCCTGGGGGTGTATCCCAGAATTTCCCTCTTTTACTGAGCGGCAGGGCTTTTTTTGTGGCAGAACTCTGGGATTGAACAAGGAAAATCGCCTGCGATCTCGGGCAGAAAAAGGCATCATGACGCGATTATGTTTGCCAGCTTCGGCCTCTGCAAGCCGCCTGTGGGCTTCAGAGCCGTCGAGCCATTATTGATGGGCCTGTTTTCCACCACCACCACAATAAGCTGGAGGGGGGGAGGAGGAGGAGGAGGAGGAGGAGGAGGAGGAGGAGGAGGAGGAGGAGGAGGAGGAGGAGGAGGAGGACCCCTTCCCCCTCCAACTTATGGTGGTGGTGGTGGAAAAGAGGCCCATCAATTATCCTGGACACACAAATAAAAATATTCCCCATATGTTCCCATATTTTCTGGGTTTCTGTCTTCCCCCCCACTTCCCATATTTTCCCATATTTTCTGGGGAATCGAGGATTAATTGTGTCTGTGTGTTTCTTTTCCTCCTGAAACATAACCGACCGAGCCGGAATCGACCGAACGTGACCGACTGCGACGCAGCCGACCCGACCGAATCGCGAACACCCTTGGTTGGCGGCGCGCGCGAGGCGGTGGAGGGGAGGGAGGGGCACTTCTTGGAAGGAGGCTGCGTCTTAGAGGGCGCGGGCCTTGCATCCGCAGAGAATGCCCGCGCCTCCTGAGAAGCAGGGGTGCTTCCGAGAAGCCCTCACCCCTCTCCGCACCTAGAGGCCTCCTAGGTGAGGTCCGCGTAGATGGGCCGGAGAATGGCGCCGCATCGCAGACGCATCGCACATACATCGGCGATGCATCGATGACGATCCGGCGACGTCGGCCATGCATCGGCGACGTTGGCGTGGAACAGATCTGCCTCAACACCGAGCCGCATCGCCGATGCATCGGCAATGCGGCGCGATCCTCCGACCCCGTCTACCCAGACCCCATCTGGGAGGCCTACAGTGAGCGGCTTGAGTAAGGAACACTTACTTTGCTCGGTCGTTCCTTAGGCTTGCATGCGTTAGTTACAGTTCTTTATGCGTTATGTGTTATTTATTGTTCCTTATGCGTTATACCTTGGGATAAAACAGGGGCTTCGTTCCTTATGTATCGTTCCTTAGGTCAGGCCGATGACTGTAGATCACCCCCCCCTGCGCGCGGCTGACTCGAGGGGGCTCGGGAGGCTGAGTTCTGCAGCGCACAAGACCTCGCAGTCGCCCGGGCTGCATACGTTGTCGCACCGGGCGTCGGCGTGCGGGCACGAGCGCTCGGGAGGGCAGGCCGCAACGGCACTGCCTCCCCTGGACTGGACAAGCGCGCTCCACTGCTCGCGGAGTAACGACTCGCAACTGGCCTCGATCCGCCGCGGGGGCTTTACGATAGATTGCATCGAGGCGAACAACTATGATTCGAACATTTGCGAGTGGGCACTTTGCGAGTGGGCACTTTGCGCGCTCGGTGATGTACGCATTCTTCGGATTTTGACCTTCGAAACCGATCTCTCAGACGACCTTGCCTTGCCGGTGCAAGGTCCTTCCAAGGCTACGGCTGCGCAGTCACAGCGGGTTCACGTCGCGTTGACAGGTCCATTTCAAGCTGTGCTTTGTTGTTCTTCTTTGGGCGGGCCCTCGTCCAGTTCACTTGATCCGCCTTCCTACGTCATGTTTCCACCTGCTTCTTCCGAACTGCGGGCAGGAGTCTAGGGAAGGTTCAGGTGCCTCCAGGGCAGGAGAGCCCGGAATCGAATCGATAACTCGGATCGGCGATCGAAATGAATCGGATCGGCAGAAATCGGCGGCCGAGTCGGGAAAAGTCGAATCGGCAGAAATCGGCAGGCTAGTATGTCTCCAAGAAGAACTCGGAACCCAAATCGGAATCCCAAGTCGAATCGAATCGGAATCGGAAGCAATCGAAATCGAATCGAATCGACTCGGAGGAATCGAAACGAGCCCTGCCAGGGGGAGGCGAAGCGGAAGGACGAGCAGGGGGGGCGAGGAGAGCCGGGCGCGGGCCATGCTCGGCGGCGTCGTGGGGCGGGCAGCCGGCGATGGCGTCGTTGGGGGAGCGACGCGCGAAGGCGGCGAGCGAGTGGCGGCAGATCAGCTCCCAAGAGATGGCCCAAGATGACTTCCAAGACGGTCCTCGTCCTCCTCCTCCTCCTCCTCCTCCTCCTCCTCCTCCTCCAGATGGCCCCAATGTGCCTCCACGACGGCCCAAGATGCACCCAAGACGGCCTGAGATAGCCTCAAGATGGCCTCAGACGGCCCAAGAGGCCCCCAAGAGGCCTCCCAGACGCTCCAAGAGCTCCTCCAGGACCCCAGAGGCTCGCGCCTCTTTGCCCCCTCCCCCCCCCCCCTCCCCTGACTGCACGAGCACGCGGCATGCTCGCGCCGCGTTGTCGCGACAGCGACACGAGCTTCTTAAGCCTTCCCCGAGACACACAAGAACACCTCGCAGGAGACGCGAGGGCTTCGGAAAGTCCCGCCGCCTTCTGAGAAGGCCTTCTCCTTCTCGCTTCCCCCCCTCGTGCGGGCAAGATTTATATCCATATCCAGTGCGCCTTCTATTTTTGTTGGAAGGGGCGCCACAAGGCCGAGGTGCACTGGACATGGGTAAAAGTCGAGCCTCCAGGGGGCAAGATTTATCCATGTACGGTGCGCCTCGGGCTCCTGGCGAAGGGAGCCCGAAACTCCATACTGCAGTGGACATGGACAGAAGTACTGCTCCCACCTCGCTCGCCGCCGAGTCTTCGTCCTCACCCCCCTCCTCCTCCACGGCTAGGGGGTCAAATGCGAATCCGACCCCTACCCCCCACGATTTCTGAGGGGGAGGGTGGGGTTCACTCCGTTCGGGCGCTCCCGAGCGAAGTGAACCCCACCCCAACCCATCAGTTATCGGGGGAGGTAGGGGTAGGGTTCGCATGTGGCCCCCTAACGGCGGCTCCAGCGAGCGGGTGCGCTGCTGGCACCGCGCCACCGGTGGCCCTTCCCGTGCGCCCGCGCGGGGAGCCCGCGCGGGGAGGCGACGAGGCAGCCGCCGCCCGGCCTCCCCGCCGGGTCGATCGAGGGTCGATCGAGGATCGGGGATCGAGAATCGATCGAGGCTCGAGGATCGATCGAGGATCGAGGGTCGATCGAGGATTGATCGAGGACCGATCGAGGGTCGATCGAGAATCGATCCTCGATCCTCGATCGAGGGTCGATGGAAGATCGAGAATCGATCGAAGATCGAAGATCGCGGGAAACCAAAAAGTACCCATACCGCTTCGGGGATCTTCTGACCCGGGTCAATCCAGACCCGGGTCATTCAAACCTTGCAAAATCCTGCAAGATCCTGTTCCCAAACCCGGGTCAATGCGAAAGATCCTGCAAGATCCTGCAGGATCCTGCACCTGAACCCGGGTCAATGCGACCCTGTCTCTGTAAGATCCTGCAAAATCCGGCGCTCTGGCTGACCCCCGTTTGCACTGACCCCCGTCTCAAGGCTCCCGTTCGCTACTCCCCAGACCTCCCCCGGGAATCGGTCGAGGCTCGAGGATCGTGGGGAAACCAAAAGGTACCCTACTGCGACTCTCCAGACCTCCCCCGGGGTGCGTTCTGCCTAGAATTTCAGGCCGAATCCAGAGGCGGCGACGAGGGCCTCCCAGGAGGCCCCCCAAACGGGGAAGAACGAGGCAAAGGTAGCGGCATGGGCACCTGATGCTGGTCCTGATGATGATGCTGCTGATGATGATGATGGTGGTGGTGATGATGATGAGAACAGCATCATCATCATCATCATCGTCACCACCACCATCATGATCAGCATCATCAGCATCAGTATCAGCATCATCATCAGCATCATCATCGTCATCAACGTCATCATCATCGTCATCGTCATCGGCATCGCCATCGTCATCATCAGCAGCATCATCAGCATCATCAGCATCTTCAGCATCATCCTCATCAGCAGCATCATCAGCATCAGCATCAGCATCATCTGCAGCATCGTCATCAGCATCAGCATCAGCATCAGCATCAGCATCAGCATCAGCATCAGCATCAGCATCAGCATCAGCATCATCATCATCATCATCATCATCATCATCATCATCATCATCATCATCATCATCGTCAGAGGAGCAATCGAGAATCGGAGGATCGGAGAGTCGGCCTCGGCCGCAGGCTCGGGGCGCGCCCCCGGCGCTTGCGGGCGGCCCCGCTCCTCCGTGCGGCGCAGCGCCGCGCTGCCTCCTCGGGCCCAGGCCAGGCCTGGCCCTCCCGCTCGAGCAGGGGATCGACTACAGCAGTGACCCGCCCCCAAAGTGGTTTTCGTCGAGTCTACAAACAGATGCACACGCGGTTCCGCAGAGCTGTGGCGCACTCTGCGCACTTTGATTCGTAGCTTCGACGGCACACAAAAGACATATCATTACGGGGCGAATCAATTCTGCTGCCGATCCCCTGCTCGAGGGAAGGCCAGCAGGCCCGGGACCGAGAGGGCCGCGCTGCGCGGCGCTGCGCCGCAGAGGAGCGGGGCCTCCCGCGAGCGACGGGGACGCGCCCCGAGCCTGCGGCCGAGGCCGATCCTCCCATCCACCGATCATCGATCGATCCTCGCTCCTCGATCCTCGATCGATCCTCGACCGCCGCGCTTCGGTGCCTGCTTCGGTGCCGGTGACGGGCTAGGCTCAACGCCGCCTGGGGCCTCGCCCGGTGCTCTCGCTCCGTCCGTAGGCGGCCCGACGTGGCTCCCGCCTCCCGCCTCCTGCCCCCCCCACTGCCCCCTCCCCCGTGCCTCGCCTCCTCCTCCTCCTCCTGCTCCTCCTCCTCCTCCTCCTCCTCGTCCTCGTCCCCAGTATACTCTTTTATTCACGTTGGCCATACAGTCAACCCGTGGGGTAAGGCGGCATCATCAGGATGCAAGGGCCTCCTGGAAGGTCATGTACACATTTTGCTGGCGGGGCGCGGCCAGCGAACGCCGCCACGGATGGGCCGAAGGGGATGGATGGCAGGGCACATCTAGGAAAATCACTCATCCTTACTGTGCGGGATGAATGTCCATACGCATCGAGGCTGCTACGTTCGCCAGGTGAACAGGACATAAGAGTTCCGACTTTGCGAAGCGCGAAGACAAATTGAGGCTGCTGCCAGTGCGGGCACAAGAAGGGCTCCCCCGTCTACTCCTCCTCCTCCTCCTCCTCCTCCTCCTCGACATCGTGCCCTTCCCTCATCAAACAGAGCTCTGGAAAGAAACATCTCGCGGCTCCGCCTCAGACCAGGGAGCATGCCGCGGATGCGAGAAGAAATGCCATCGGGAAGAACACGCAAGGACGTGGCCGCACAGGCGGGGATAGGCCAGGCAGGCATGGGTCTGAAGACAACCTCGACGTCGTTCTCCACTCCTCACTCCTCTTCTCCCCTCTTTCGCCCGCGCGCGCAGGAGTGCGCGGGAGGAGCGAGGATGTCGGAGGAGGACGGGCAGCCACAAAAATGAGTAAGAATGCAGTGTTCAATCGAGGTGAAGAAAAGGGGGATGTCGGGATGAAAACGGGAGCGAAAAAGGGATCTGACAGAACAAAAGACAGGGCGAGGGGAAGAAGAAGGGGGGAAACAGGGGGGTAGAAGAGGGGAAGAGGGGGTAGGAACAGTGGGAGAAAGGAGAGAGAGGGAGAGCGAAAGAGAGAGGGGGAAGGGGGACGAGAGGGGAGGGAAAAAGGTGACTCGAGAAAGAGGGTGGTGGTGGGGGGGGGAAAGGGGGAATAGAGGGAGGGGGAGAAATAGAGCGAGAGAAAGAGAAAGAGAGAGAGAGAGACGAGGAAGACAAAGTATCGGGATGCGCGCCCGCATCGTCCCCAGACCTCCGACGTAACGTTGTTCGATATCCCCCCCCCCACCCGGACATATCCAGCCCTTCCCAGAGCCCGCTTTCGTCGCGGTTCCCTTTCGTTGTTCACGCAGAGGCCCGAAACAGGGCTCCAGAGGCAGAAACCGTGGACACCATTTGCCCCCCTGCTTCTCATGACGTTGAAGGCCTGGGTCGCTGGAAGAAGAAGAAGAAGACAGATCTGCACAAACAGTAATCGCTGGAGGCCCACGCGGACCCCACGAGTCCTTCGGTAACGAATCATGGGAGCCTCGAGTACCCTTCGGGGGTGGACAGACCTTCGGTGTACCCTTCGGGGGTGGACAGACCTCCTACCCTTCGGGGGTGGACAGTCCTTCGGTGTACCCTTCGGTATACGAAATTCGTGTTTGTGCAGATTGGTCTTCTTCGAGGTCCAGGCCACGGCTCCCGACCCCCTCCAGCGCGCCCGTCCAGTGCACGGCTCTGCTGCAGGCGGCGATGGCGGTGTTGTGCGACACGGTGCTACGAGCCACGCCTCCCTCGTCGCCCATCTGGCCGAAGAGCAGTAGCGCGCGCTGCCACTGCTCGCCTGCCCCACCGATAGAAGACTCCTAGATGGGGTCGGAGTAGACGGGGTCGGAGAATCGCGCCGCATCGCCGAGACATCGGTGATGCATCGGCGATGCATCGGCGATTCGCCGGCGATGCTTCGACGTCGTCGACGTGAAGCCAATCGGGCTGAACATCGAGCCGCATCGCCGATGCATCGGCGATGCGGCACGATCCTCCGCACCCATTTACTCCGACCCTACCCAGGAGGCCTCGAAAGCAGGGAAGGGGGGAGCAGGCGAAGGAACGGGTTCAAGATCAGGCTGTCTGGAGGTCTCTGGGTCTCTTCTCGGAGGCTCACGGCTGGCCTCCAGAGGTCTCCGGGAGGCCCTGGAGACCAAGGCACGCCAAAGCGTCCTCTCATCCTCCGAAGGGCCCCCGAAAAGATTCTCGATCATCCCAATCATCATGTGTCGTCCTCCGTCCTCCTCCGTCCTGCGTCCCTCCGTCATCCTTCTTCTTTCTCCTCCGCCGTCCTCCGTTCTCCTTCCGCCGTCCTTCTCCTTCTTCCGTCCTCCTGCTAACCTCCTACTCCTCATTCCTCCGACCTTCATCCATTTTCCTTATGAATAACTCCTCCTTTTCCCACCCCAAGACGTTTCCGTGGGCCGGGCCGGGCAATTCGTTTCTGACCTCCTGACCATCCGAATTAGCCCTTAGACTTGGAAGTTGCAACAATTTGACGTATAATGGCGGCTCACTTTCAAAATGTGGCTATCGTCTTAGTGCCGCGCACATTCGCGATAAGTGTCCAAGAGCGTTGCGGATGGAGGGCGGGCTGTTTTCAAAACGTCGCACTCGCCTTATCGCCGCGCGCACTCGCCTGAAAAAATCGCAAGAACTTCACGGATGGACGCTTGTTTTTTGTGAAATGTGGCTATCGCCGTAGCGCCGCGCACATTCGTCTTAAAAGTTTGCAAGCTTCAAGGATGGAAAGCATGTGGCTTTTAAAATCTGGCGCTCGCCTGAGAGCCGCGCACGTTCGTCCTAAAAGTGTGCGAAAACACGCACGCACACATGGAGGGCGGGCGGTTTCAGAACGGGGTCCTCGCCGTGGCGCCGCGCACACTCGTCTTAACCGTCTGCAAAGAGTTACAAGCTACACGCACGGAGGGCGGCTTCTCTTCATACTGCGGCTCTCGCTCCCGCGCCGCGCACACTCGCAGCCACTAGATCGCAAGAGCTTCACGGATGGAGGGCGATTCATGTTCAAAATGTGGCTATCGCCTCAGTGCCGCGCGCATTGGTGTTAAAATGGTCTCAGGGCTTTACGGATGGAGGGCGGGCCGTTTTCACAAACGTGGCTATCGCCTCATCGCCGCGTGGACGCGCCTAAATGGTTTCGCTCTCGCTCCAGCTCCGGGCACATGCATTCGCCATTAAACTTTGTCGGAGCTTCTCAGATGGCGGGAGGTTTCCAAAACGGGGCTCTCGCCTTAGCGCCGCGCGCATTCGTCGTAAAAGTCTGCAAGAGCTTCGAGGATGAGGGCGAGCGGATTTCACAATGTGACTCTCGCCTCAGCGCCGCGCACAGTCATCTTGAATATGTGTACGAGCTTCACGGATGGAGGGCGGGCGGTTTTCAAAATGTGGTTCTCGCCCTAGCGCCGCGCACATTCGTCTTAGATACTTGCAAGAGTTACACACATGCGCGGGAGGGGAGGCGGGCAGTTTTCAAACTGATACCTTCGCCTTAGCACCGCGCACGTTCGCCTTGCGAGGTGTCTGTTTCTGGGGTTCGTATGGCTGGAGCACCAGAAGTTATATTTCGGCACGTTGAGGGACTGTCTGGGCGTACTTGCAATTTTGAATCAATGTGTTGAAATCCCAAGAATGGCGTTCGTGCACGATTCAGGATCGTCAGGACCCAACACTAACGTTGATTCGCGGCGAGGACGCCCCAGGAATAGGGTGCTGGCACGGTTCAGGAGTTTGAAACGGCGGTCTTCCAACGAGGCACGTACAGCATCGAACAAATGTTTGTAGTGACCTGGGAGGGTTGATTGCAACTGTACTGATAAAGCTGTGGGCTTGCACTGGTCTTCCCTCCTCCTCCTCCTTCCCTGGTCCCCTCCACTCCTCGTTTGCTCCTCCAGTTGGCTGTATGATGTGTCGCCTTGCTGCAGGTGTTCGCCACCTGTCTGGTGTTCGCCAACTGTCTGGTCGCCAACGGTCAGAAACCGTTTGAGCCTCCAAGCACCCCACCCTGGCAGTGGTGACCTCGGGGAGGGACGGGGGGAGGACCCCGTCCAAGGCCACCCACTTACGGTGGGTCAAGCATTTCGGGGATTCGAATGGAAGAGGCCCTGTGGTTTTATCTCGGGTCCCGCCGTTCCTGGGGGCAAAACCCGCCCCTAAGGACGAACCCTGCGGGTATCCTCCGAGCGTCCGGTTCTTCGGGGAGGACCCGGGGCTGAAGCTCTAGGCGGAATGGCCCTCGACCAGGTGACAAAAGCCCAAGCAACCAAAGCTCGGCGATCGGATGCGGCCGAATTGTTGTTGGCCGAGTTGGGGAGGGGGGGGGGACGTGCCGCGTCCCCTGGGGTGCTCGTTACCACCCCAGAGTGCACAGAGGGCATCCCCGCTGCTCATCTGATCGCCCCCCCCTCATTGTTCAACTCTCGCGCGCCCCTTTCTGACCTTCCCCTGCCCCCCGCCCCTTTTACGAGATCAGTCAACCTCCTCATCCCTCCTTCGTCCTCATCCTCTCCCTTGTTATCCTCCTTCTCCTCCTCCATCTCCTCCTCCTCCTCCTCCTCCTCCTCCTCCCCCTGGTGCTCTTCGTCTCCTGTTCCAGTTCTCCCGGTCAATAACTCGGCAGCTGCACAGATGCAGGGCGGCCTCGGCTCGAGACGTCCTCGATGCTCCCAGCCAGGAGTGTAAACTCGTGCACCCGATGCACGTGGATGGGGGGCGGCTCCTTCTCAAGAAGGGGAGCTCGCTGGACACCTCCTTGAACTGCATGGAAGATGCAAGCCTGTCCATTTTCAAAACTCGGGGATGGACAGAACCCCCTTTAGTAAAACGTGGTTTAGTGAAAACGACCTGAGGCCCAAACCTGGCGGGCGCAAGCCTGGAAAATAACGGCCGCGGCGCCATCTCGAGAACCGAAAACGGACAATTCACTAATCGACGTGTCACTGTTGGGGGTTCTGTCCGCCCCCGAAAAACGGGACTCTCGCCTGCACGGCAAGCCCGTAGGGTGATGGTCTTTCAAAGGGCGCTTCCTGTCTTGAAGCGGAAGGCCTGTAGTAGAGGGCAGAACATCCACCCCGATGATAACCACCCCGACAAGCGAAGCCGTTCAGTAAACGCACCCCAAACAAGGAATCGAACAGGGCAGGGCTGTTTAGTAAACCCCCAAGGCCGTTTAATGAATGCCAATTGTCCGGTCCGGGTGGTGCTTCCTCCCTTGATGTAGGGACTCCTGGGGTGGACACTCGGGAAGGGGGAGCGTCTTACAGCATCGCTGATGCATCTTGGGTCACTCTGGTTGTCTTTCCTCGAAGGGAAAGCACGGCACACACAGAAACTTCCGAAACTCCGCGCGGATCTCCGAGAAAGTATGATCATGCCGTCTTCTGTTATTCGATCCTCCTCCGCCTCCTCCTCCTCCTCCCCCTCCCCCTCCCCCTCCCCGTCCTCCTCCTCCTCCTCCTCCTCGTCCTCTTTCTCCTCCCCCTCCTCCTCCTCCTCCTCCTCCTCTGCTTCCTCCTCCTCATCCTCTTCCTCCGCGCGGGCCGCCGCCTCGCTCGCACGCGCTCATCGCCGCATTGTAGCCGACGGCGTCGGCGCGGACCTCCGCCTGGGCCGCGGCGCCCGAGCGGACAGCGGGAGACGCCCTGCACGACCAGGCACACGCAAGAGCGGGAGCTCGACCGCAAGAAACCAAACCCTTTGCCTCCAGGAAGTCCATGGATTTCTGGTGTGGGAGTGTCACTGAGAAGGCGAAAACCCACCCCCACCCCCAGTCCCGACTCCATCTCCGAACCCGCGATTCAAGGAGTCGGGACTGGGGGTGGGGGTGGGTTTTCGGGGTCCAGGAATGGACAAAACCCACCCCCACACCCAATCCCGACCCCTTAAATCGCCGGCTCGGGGATGGGCGTCGGGACTAGGGGTGGGGGTGGGTTTTCGCCTTCTGAGTCACGCTTCCAATGTCAGAACCATCGAACACCAGGAAACCCAGGGCACCTTCCTTGGCATGGGCTCCCACTGTGACCTCGAACGCACAAACGGAGCTGCTGTCGCTGGAAGCCCAGCGGACCTGCAAGGGCGGCAGCCCCAGCGAAGGGACCGACCGAGACGCCAAACAACGGGGCCGTGGAAAACCTCGCAGGGACGAACGCGGGTTGACAACTTGGATGCTGATGCTGGGGACCTTCCTGGAGACACTCGCTTCACTCGTGCATCGAAGCTGCATCGAACGTCCATCGATGTGAATCGACCTTGAATCGAACCTGAATCGGCCCTGAATCGAACTCGAATCGAACCGGAATCGAACTGCGGTCGAACTAAGAGTCGAACGGATGCGTTAGCTGGGCCCCAGGAAGGTCCCCCAAAAAGGACGAGGACGAGAAACGGAGACGACGCCAACGCCGAGGACGACGAACGACAACCCCCTCCCTCTGGCAGATGGCCACGATGCCGCCGATGCTCGGCACTACCGACGCGGGGACCCAGCGCGAGGAGCTGGGGGGGGCCTCTAGCACGGAATCTACGACAGCCGGGGGATACGGGATCGCGCCGGTCAGCGCCGAGCGTTTATAAAATGACTCTAACCAATTACATCAGAGGCCCCACCACCCTTTGTGAAGCAATTTGGAACCCACTGGGAACAAAAATCTCGATCCGCACACTCGCGTGAACACTCGCGGGGAACACGCCTGGCTGCGGACGCAAATCTCCGCGGGGCTCACTCAACGACTTCGTCTTTGCCCTCTCCCTGGTTGAGTCCTCTGCCATTGTGGCCGTGAGCCCTTCCGCGGCCACGAGGTCCCCGAATCCCACGGCGGCGTCTAGCTGAACACGGACTTCTCTAGCAAAAGCGAACATATGTTTTTCCCAACCATCCTGTGGTATTGGGTTCTCGTTTTGAAGAGACAGTCCCCGCATTCCTCCTTCTCCTCCTCTTCCCCCTCTTCCCTACCGTCCGCATGCGTTTCGCACACCCAGTACAGCGTTTCGTGGCCCCATAGGGAGCCCCGCCGAAGGTCCCAGTGCTACCGTCCGCATGCGTCCCGCACACCCTGTACAGCGCTTCGTGGCCCCAATTAGGAGCCCCACCGAAGGTCCCAGTGCTACCGTCCGCATGCGTCCCGCACACCCACTACAGCGTTTCGTGGCCCTCCTCTTCCTCCTCCCTGCGTTTCAACCACCCAGTACAGCGCTAGGTGGCCCCAAAGGGAGCCCCACCGAAGGTCCCAGTGCTACCGTCCGCATGCGTCCCGCACACCCAATACAACGCTTCGTGGCCCCATAGGGAGCCCCACCGAAGGTCCCAATGCTACCGTCCGCATGCGTCCCACATACCCAGTACAGCGCTTCGTGGCCCCATAGGGAGCTCAACCGAAGGTCCCAGCGCCACCGTCCACATGCGTCCCGCACACCCACTACAGCGTTTCGTGGCCCTCCTCCCCCTCCTCCTTGCGTTTCACCCACCCAATACAACGTTTCGTGGCCCCATAAGGGGCCCCACCGAAGGTCCCAATGCTACCGTCCGCATGCGTCCCGCACACCCATTACAGCGTTTCGTGGCCCCATAGGGAGCCCCGCCGAAGGTCCCAGTGCTACCGTCCGCATGCGTCCCGCACACCCAGTACAGCGTTTCGTGGCCCCATAGGGAGCCCCACCGAAGGTCCCAGTGCTACCTTACGCATGCGTCCTGCACACCCAGTACAGCGTTTCGGGGCCCTCCTCTTCCTCCTCCCTGCGTTTCAACCACCCAGCACAGCGCTTCGTGGCAGCAGAAGGAGGCCCCGCCGAAGGTCCCAGTGCTACCATCCGCATGCGTCCCGCACACCCAGTACAGCGTTTCGTGGCCTCATAGGGAGCCCCACCGAAGGTCCCAGTGCTACCGTCCGCATGCGTCCCGCACACCCAGTACAGCGTTTCGGGGCCCTCCTCTTCCTCCTCCCTGCGTTTCACCCACCCAGTACAGCGCTTCGTTGCCCCATAGGGAGCTCCACCGAAAGCCCCAGCGCCCCCGCCCGCATGCGTCCCGGAAGCCCAATTTGGCATTTTCGCCCACCCAGTGCGCTCCACCCAAGGCCCCAATTTCACCGTTCGTATGCGTCCAGGAACTGTAATTTGGTATTTTCACCCGCGCAATGCAGCGTTTCGTGGCCACATAGGGGGGCTCCACCGAAACCCCCAATGGGACCGTCCGCATGCGTCCCGGAAACGGGAACCCAATTTGGCATTTTCATTCACTCAGCATAGAGCGATTCGTGGCCCCATAGGGAGCTCCACCGAAGCCCTCAATGGGACCGTCCGCGTGCAGCCTGGAAATCCAATTCGGCACACCACCCACACAGTATGCAGCGCTTCGTGGCCCCATAGGGAGCTTCACCGAAGCAGATATTCAAAATTACGGTACCCACAACTGTATATGGTTGGGACCTTCGCCAGGGTAATTATGGGTATGATGAACAAATGAACACACGCTAGTCTCATACGATGCAGTCGCAAGTGCATTCTCTACGAAAGCGAATATGGATTCACGATCCGTATCCGAGAACGAATATCTAATTCAAATAGATGTAGATGTATACATTATTTGATTGAACTTTCGTTTGTTTTTCTCCCAGCCCGTTCTCATTCAGAAGAAACCTTCGTCGACCCTCCGCAAAGTGGCCCTGGAAGAGCAATGCGCGCAGCGGAGAACACTAGATTCGTCGCCAAATTTGGTCGAACTGCAACGACGATCAGATGCAACACCACCTCGGATTTGAAACAGAAAATCAAGAAGCGGGCAAATAAAAACGCAAGGTGCACCGCATCCGAATCATGAGACGGTCTGGGCATCAACGCGGCAATCTACTTCTAAATTCAAGAGGGCGAGGGCTGGGTCTCGGATTCGACTGGTGATACGTTTTTTTTTTTCTCTCTCTCTCTCTCTCTCTCCCCCTCTCTCTTCTGGACGCAAACACGGATGATTGCAATGAAAGCGTGCCACAGGATGGCAGGTCAAGAACAGGAGCCCCTTCGCAGAAGGCCCAAGGCCTCATTCCCAAGGCCTCATTCCTCGTCCCGGTCCTGGTCGCCCTCGTCCTCCTCGTCGTCCTTGGCCTCTCGCCCTCGCTGTCCTCGTCGTCGTCGTGCTCGCCCGCGTCCGCATCCACTGAAGGGTCCCAGGGACACACACGTAGATAAACACAACTCCCAGGATTCTGGACTCGCGTCTTCTCTCCCGTTTCGAATACTTGCCCATCTTTTCCCGGGAGTCGACGATTATGTGTGTCTGTGCGCTTCTCCCACTCTTGAACAGGGACCGACCGTCCTGGCATTCCAATAGTCCTACCACAAAACATTCTGCGAACCCAAAAATGTCCGAATAACAAAAGCAACGTTCTTCGAACGTTAACCCGATGGGTTAAACCAAGACAGACTCAACCAGAAATCTTCAACAAACATTTCGCGCACACCACAAAAAGGTTATCAGATCATTCCTTGGTAGGCCTATCGGCAGGCCCGGACGCTTCGCCACTGCTTGACACTCCCGATCCGCGCCGTCGTCCGCGTCGTCCGCGCCAACCTCCACCGTCGCCGCCGCCGCCGCCGCCCGCGCCGGGGCCGCCGCCCGAGGGGAGGCGCGCGCCCGCCTCGCGCAGGCGGCCCAGGGCCGCCAGCGCGCGGGCCCACTGCGAGGCCCGGGCCAGCGCGCCGATGGCGGAGTTGTGCTGGGCGCCGGCGCGCGGGCGCTGCGGACGACGACGACGACGACGACGACGACAACGACGACGACGACGACGACGACGAAAACGACGACGACGACGACGACGGCTCGCGAGCGACGAACAGATCCGCACGGTAGGCTCGTGCGGCGTCGGCGCGCGCAGAGGTTTTCGGCACCGCGTCGTCGATTTGTCAACATTCAGCCGGTCGCGGCCCCGATCATTCGAGGCTGAATTCGCGTTACCGTGTCGCTCGGTGCTTCCGCATCGCAGAATTCAACCTTGAACGCCTTCGCCAGCGTCGCCGGCGCGCCAACGCCGCATGAACCTGGATCCGCGCCCTCGCGGTCTGGATTCCGGGGCGCAGTCCTGCAGAAGCGCGGTAGCACGGGTGCCTTCCGCACTGGACGTCCGCAGGAGGCCGCCCCGCATCCGCGGGTTCGCGGCCCAAGGGGCCGGGCCCGCCCGCGAGGCTGCGGATACGGACAGTCATTCCGCCCACGAACGCGGGCGGCCCTCCCTGCCATTCTTCCTCCTCCGTGGGCCTCCTGGAAAAATTTCGTCCCCACGGCTGGATCCGCCTCGGTGAACGGCTGGATCTGCCGAGCGGATTCGAGCCGGGCGGGAGAGCCGCCGTTGTCTCAACCGACCCTTCTCTGAACGACGATGCCTGGAGGATACCTCGCGAAAATGCGGATATGAGAGAAAGACCCACGAATGCACCAACTTTCAACCCTCAATGCAAATTATCCTGGCCAAGGTCCCAACCATCTGCAGTTGTGGGTACCGACATTGTGAATATCTGCTTCGGTGAAGCTCCCTACGGGGCCACGAAGCGCTGCACTGGGCGGGGGGGAACGCTGTACTGTGTGGGTGGTGTGCCGAAGTGGGCTTCCGGGACGCATGCGGACGGTCCCACTGAGGGCTTCGGTAGAGCTTTCTACGGGGCCACGGAGCGCTCTATACTTAGTGAATGAAAATGCCAAATTGGGTTTCCGTTTCCGGGACGCATGCGGACGGTCCCACTTGGGGCTTCGGTGGGGCCCCCTATGGGGCCACGAAGCGCTGCATCGCGTAGGGGAAAATGCCAAATTACAGTTCCTGGACGCATACGGACGGTGGCACTGGGGCCTTGGGTGGAGCCCCCTATGGGGCCACGAAACGCTGCACTGGGGGTGCGGGACGCATGCGGACGGTAGCACTGGGACCTTCGGTGGGGCTCCCTATGGGGCCACGAAGCGCTGTACTGTGTGTGCGGGACGCATGCGGACGGTAGCACTGGGACCTTCGGTGGGGCCCCCTATGGGGCCACGAAACGCTGTAATGGGTGTGCGGGACGCATGCGGACGGTAGCACTGGGACCTTCGGTGGGGCTCCCTATGGGGCCACGAAACGCTGTACTGGGTGGGTGAAACGCAGGGAGGACGGGGAGGAGGGCCACGAAACGCTGTACTGGGCGTGCGGGACGCATGCGGACGGTAGCACTGGGACCTTCGGTGGGGCTCCCTATGAGGCCACGAATCGCCGTACTGGGTGGGTGGAACGCAGGGAGGAGGAAGAGGAGGGCCACGAATCGCTGTACTGGGTGTGCGGGACGCATGCGGACGGTAGCACTGGGACCTTCGGTGGGGCTCCCTATGGGGTCACGAAACGCTGTACTGGGTGTGCGGGACGCATGCGGACGGTAGCACTGGGACCTTCGGGGTGGGGCTCTCTATGGGGCCACGAAACGCTGTACTGGGTGTGCGGGACGCATGCGGACGGTAGCACTGGGACCTTCGGTGGGGCTCCCTATGGGGCCACGAAACGCTGCACTGCGCGGGTGAAAATGCCAAATTACAGTTCCTGGACGCATACGAACGTTGAAACTGGGGCCTTGGGTGGAGCCCCCTATGTGGCCACGAAACGCTGCACTGGGTGGGCGAAACTGCCAAATTGGGCTTCCGGGGCGCATGCGGGCGGGGGCGCTGGGGCTTTCGGTGGAGCTCCCTATGGGGCCACGAAGCGCTGTACTGGGTGGGTGAAACGCAGGGAGGACGGGGAGGAGGGCCACGAAACGCTGTACTGGGTGTGCGGGACGCATGCGGACGGTAACACTGGTACCTTCGGTGGGGCTCCCTATGAGGCCACGAAACGCTGTACTGGGTGTGCGGGACGCATGCGGATGGTAGCACTGGGACCTTCGGCAGGGCCTCCTTATGCTGCCACGAAGCGCTGTACTGGGTGGTTGAAACGCAGGGAGGAGGAAGAGGAGGGCCACGAAACGCTGTAGTGGGTGTGCGGGACGCATGCGGACGGTAGCACTGGGACCTTCGGTGGGGCTCCCTATGGGGCCACGAAGTGCTGTACTGGGTGTGCGGGACGCATGCGGACGGTAGCACTGGGACCTTCGGGGTGGGGCTCTCTATGGGGCCACGAAACGCTGTACTGGGTGTGCGGGACGCATGCGGACAGTAGCACTGGGATCTTCGGTGGGGCTCCCTATGGGGCCACGAAGCGCTGTACTGGGTGGGTGAAACGCAGGGAGGACGGGGAGGAGGGCCACAACGCTGTGCTGGGTGTGCGGGACGCATGCGGACGGGAGCACTGGGTCCTTCGGTGGAGCTCCCAATGGGGTCACGAAACGCTGTGCTGGGTGTGCAGGACGCATGCGGACGGTAGCACTGGGCCCTTCGGTGGAGCTCCCTATGGGGCCACGGAACGCTGTACTGGGTGTGCGGGACGCATGCGGACGGTAGCACTGGGACCTTCGGTGGGGCTCCCTATAGGGCCACGAAACGCTGTACTGGGCGTGCGGGACGCATGCGGACGGTAGCACTGGGACCTTCGGTGGGGCTCTCTATGGGGCCACGAAACGCTGTACTGGGTGTGCGGGACGCATGCGGACGGTAGGGAGGAGGGGGAAGAGGAGGAGAATGAGGAACGCGGGGACCGTCTCTTCAAAACGAGGACCCAGCACCACAGGATGGTTGGGAAAAAAGGGAAGCACGCGGCAGGCGCCGACCGCCTGTTGTCTACTCAAGACTTCAATCACAAGGCAACCGCAGGCGCAGGCTTGTTGTTGTGCGTCTCCTCTCCTCCCCCTCCTCCCCTTCCTTCCGCCCGCCCTCCCTCCCTACACCCTGCGAAATGCTTAAGAAATCATGGGTTAAGAAATTCATAGTCTCAGAACTTGAATAAAAACCCAACATTTCCATTAAACTCTTAGGATTTTCATTGAAAAATTAAGAATGATCGAGACTCTGGCCGAAAACTTAAGTTTTCTTAAGCATCTCCTAAGGTGTACAGCTCCTCCCTCCCTCCCTCCTGCGCAGGCCAGCGTCAGCAGCGCCACGCGCTGCGACGGTCCCCGGTCCCCCCCTTGCCCGTGAGCGGGAGCCCCTCACTCCGACCAAATCACTCCGACGGCAACCGCAGTCACATCCAGCTGGCCTAAGACAGCTGCAGAACGAATTCCAGACTACGTAGGCCAAACCACTCCAGAATGTACACCCGACCAGGCCAAACCATTTAGGAACCGAATCCCGAACGAGGCAGACCTCTGTAGAACCAAGCCACGACCATGCACAACCACTGCAGAATCATGCCTGGCCAATTCTGACCACTGCAAAACCGAAACTTGAACAAGACGCCCCACTGCAAAATCATATTTGACTGGGTCGCGCCCATAGCGGAATCATATTACGCACGCCACGAATGACAAATTCGTCGGCCCAACGGGCCAGAGGCGTGCTAAGATCTCCGGTAACTGGTTAACAATAGTTCTAGTTCGCGCGCGCGGGGCGGCCCCTGGGGGTCCCCCGGCGAAAAGTATCCCGACCGCAGCCCGACCAAGTCTACCCAGAGATGGTTTTGAGAGCCTTTTTTCGACACCCCTTTGAGAGCCTTTTTTCGACACCCCTTTTCGACACCCTCCGAGGGGGGTGCACTCGACTACCCCTCCCCAAGAGGCCCCCAAGAGCCCCCCAAGAGGCCGCCCATGGGGGCCCCAAGACGCCGCCAAGGAGCCGCAAGAGACCCCCAAGAGGCCCCCAAGAGGCCCCTAGGAGGCCCCAAAAAGGCCCCCAAGAGGCTTCAAAGAGGCCCGACAGAGCGCTCGAGGGCCGCTGGAATGAGCGAAGCGATTAAATCATGAAAATCGCAGCCCGCACACCACATGATCCATGAATGTTCGCGATCTAACACATCACACGTTCATGACACCACATAGTATAGCCCCGTGGTTGGTGCACAGCTTTGAAAGGTACCATCGCCTGTATATAGTGATGCCTTGGCTCCACTTCGTTGTTCTTGACAAGCGTCATAACGTAATGAATTTCCGGAATGAATGCATCACCTGTTTTGTTTTTTGTCAAGAATTGCCTGCTGATTGCGGAGAGCAACGCGCATGCTACCATTTCGAAACAGGAGCTCAAATCCGTGTGCCTTGCCTGCTCTGCGATGCGATGCTGATTGTGCGAAACCCAAACATTATCAGCACGGGGTTGAGTGTTGACCGTTCGCCTGACCTGAATGCAGGCTGCGGAGAACGGTGGGCTGCGCCAGGCCCCCTGGGAGCTGCGTGTGGATGCGCAAGGGCGCTGAAATCTGAGTGTGGCTCCGCAAGGGCCGCACGAGAGCCAAGAGCGGCGGTACCAAGGCCCACCTGGGGCCCACCCATCGGTGCCGACGCCGCAGCCGCTTCAACCAGCAAGAGTGTGGCTACCTGGTTACAAGCTATGCTCCCTGCTCCTCCTCTCTGAAGGGTAACGGTGAGAAGGGACTGGCATACGGGGGGACGCCATCGACCTGGAGTCGCCGATACATCGCCCATAGATCGGCGATAGGCCCCCGATAGAAAATCTGCACCCTCCTGGGCGGGGTGGGGCTATCAGACTCCTGTCGGCGATCCATGGGCGAATGGTGGTCGATGCGTCCCCCCCTATGCCTATCCCCCCCCCCCAGATCCTTGCCCCTGACTCCCACACCCTCCACGTGGGAAGCCCTGAGCGGCTGACCGGCAGAGGATGGCGGCCCAATGTCGACATCACCCTGAGGAGGAGGAGGAGGATGGGGAGGAGGAGTTGGAGGAGGAGGAGGAGGAGGAAAAGGATGAGGAGGAGGAGTTGGAGGAGGAGGAGGAGGTGGAGGAGGAGGAGGACGAGGAGGACGAGGACTGCCGCTTCGAGACCAACACTGCGCTGTGATGTGCACCGGCGCTGAAGCATCCCGCGGGCGGCGGACGCATCGGTCTCAAAAGATCACACGCCGTCGCGGGGCATCTCCTGCGCGCGGAGGTCCCGGAGCGGAAACAAACAACTCCGGCGGGTTCCCAGGTGGAGGGCGGCTCTTGTCCGAGGTCACGCCCTCGCCAGAACCTTGTGCACCTGATCCTCAGGCTCAAGCTTCTCCGCTGCTTCAATGATACTTGGGAATCTTCCGAATCGCGCTCTCGCCATGTCTTCACAATGCGAAGCCCCGAAGCCCCGAAGCCATGGCAGAAGACATGATCCTTGTGGAAATATGTCCTGACCCCGGGACCCGGCTTTGCGCTTCAAGTTCTCTTTGTCGACCCACGGGGAGCCCGAAAGGCTCTCGGAGCCCGAAGAAGGCAAGAAGCTTTCGGTCAGCGGCGACGACTGTCACGAAGCGTCAGGCAGCAACAGCCAAAGCGCGGCAGATCCCATTGCGCACCAAAGCCTGTAGGGACCGGAGGCGGTCGCAATCACTTGGTGCTCAATAGCCGCGCTGCTGCCTGGGAGAGACTCCGACAGCGTCGCAAACGCAAGTGTGACTTCACACAGAATTCCTTCGAGTAGCCATGAACGCGCAGTGGAAACCTGGCCGCAAGAACGCGGGTCGAGAGCATGAGCCTCTTCGCCGGAGGCCCAATGCCCCATGGACGCACCATGACGAAGAACATGGTATGGAGGATAGGCCACATCACTGCGAACATAAGAATACCTCTCCAAGCCTTGGGCGGTTGTTCACCCTCGTGCCAACAATACCATCCGTGCTTCGCAATAGAAGGCCTGTAACAGAAACTGCTGTTTCCAATCTTCCGATGGCCGCTTCCTGCGCCGGGGCCGTGGGGTTCTGACCTTCCAAGGTCCAGGCGGAAGTTGTGAAAATTACCCATTGGTCGGAAGAAGTAGGTGGAAACATGAAGTAGGAAGGCGTTGGAAATATATTGGGCTTCCGCACGCCTCCTGAAGAGGAAGGAAGAGGGAAAACCACTCGACTCTTGAAGTAGGAAGGCGCTGAAAGCAGATTGGAATCTTGGAATCCAACAATACCTACTTTCAACGACCGATGGGTATCCCACCGAGTCAAAAACGTTCCAGCCCTCCTCAGTCTTGAACCCTTGGCACGCCCACGCCTCCCACCCCACCCCGCCTTGCGGCGAGCTTTCGCCGCTGCGAAACAGAATAGAAAGGTAGTGTGTGTACCCAAATCGTCCTCCTGCTGCTCACGCACCTTGGGCGTGGCTTAATGGGGGGGTCACAAATGGGGGGGTCAGAAAAGGTCCCCTTTCGTGCCCCTTTCGGGCCCCTCCAGAGCCCCAGGGGGCTCGTTTAGGTACCGTTTGGGTATCTTTTCGGGCCACCCTCGCCGCCCCACGCGGCGCCCAAGCACCTGCGGATTCTGCTCTTCCGGCTCCTCCACATGGGTCCCGACAGAGGGAGGAATCAGATGACGCTACGCTAAGATAATACTTTCGTCTAGGTTCAAGCGCGTCGCGGACGGATCTTGATGCGCGTCCAAGCCGACAAGACGATACCAGTACCAACGATAGCATACTGACTCGTGCAAGGCCCGATGCTTCACTTGGACCAGTCTGACGAGAGCCAGACAACACGACAGCACACGCTGTAAAAGCAAGAGCGAGTGCAGGGTAGAGGTAAGCCCGCTCGGTCATTCCGCTAAGCAACAAACGAGACGGACTGCGACACGGATTCACAAAAAGGTGGAAGATGTGCGCTCCGCGCCTAATTATCCCCGCACTGGGCTCTTGAACACCTATCTAAACAAATAGCTGGTTGGGATGCCTCCGGCAACAAAAGGGCGGCAGACGGGCGTGGCCAGTCCTCACATCCCAGTCCGTACCTCAACCTGCGAGCCGATACAGTCCTGAGCAGAGCATTAGCCCACGCTCTCATCAGAAATCTCACGCTTTCGCGCGGCCCCCTGGAAAACCAGGTTCAGGCTGGCCTCTCTGGAGGTGGGAGGCGTCTACAAACACTGCGACAAATGCGAGCAATGCCAGTCTATACCGATGCGGCTGGCCGCAGAGGAACATGTCCGCCGCCCCAAGCGCGCACAAAACTGTCGAGAGTAACGTGCCGTCCTGCGATTGCTTTTTCCACTGGCTCGGTGTGGTCTCCTGACCGCAGAACTCCAACGAGGTCCCGCAAGCAACCGCCAAGATCCCTCCGATGATGTACTCGACAAGCCGCTCCGAGGCATGCAGCATCAAAATAATATCACACGTGGCAAATAACATGTTTGCGATTGTGGATCCCGAGCAATAAGATTTTGCACTCCGCATGTTCGCACACGGGATGCAAAATCCGCCTACCCTGTCGGAACATGTGAGACGTTTTTCCGTTTCAGCCGTCGTCGTCGTCGCTTCCCCCCTTGACGTTTTTCCGTTCGGGTCGTCGTCGCCGTCGCCGCTCTCCCTGCTACCCTGGGCGCACGCTCCAACCAAAGAGAATTCGAAAAACGTGGTCATCGAGTCGCTCTATCCCAAGCGTCTCAGCCACAAGGGAATCGAAGAACGACATCGAGTCGAAGAGAAACCTCTTCCCTTTGAGATCCCTCCCCCGCCGAGAGTCCCGGAGGGTGGTCTCGGGGGGTCCCAGGGAAGGCCTCGGGGTTGTGACCCACGATGGGGCGAGCTCCCGTCGGGACGGGTGAGATCCAATCGAGACGGGCAAGATCCCAACGGTATAGAAGACCAGGACGGGAGAGACCCCGACGGGCCAACAAAAACGCTCTTTGAAGTGCTCCTTGCATGATGATCTGTGCCGTGGCAAGTGACTGTTAGGGCTCACGCAATTTGCATCGTGGCGCCCAACTGCCGTCTGTGTTGGAGTCTATAATACCACAAGGCAGCCCCATATGGCCTCAAGACGCCCCAAGACGGCCTCATGATGTCTCAGGAAGCTCCCCAACACGGCTCGGCTCCAAGAGGCCTTCCAGGAGGGCTTACATAAGACAACATTCATTGGAGTCCTCTTGGTAACCACATTGGAAAGCTATGGATTTGGGTGCTGGCCAATGTGTTCTCATGTAACTCAATTGGAATCTTATCGGGAAGCAAATGAGAAGCTCTGAATCCAGAAGCTGGCACAGCCTAACTGACGTTAAATTGAAACCTGATCGACACTGAAACGAACCATTTCTGATCTGGGGCCCACGTCCAATTAAATGGCAATCCTATTGGAACCCTCAAACCATTAACCACACGTTCTGGATCTGGGATACGGTCCGTTCTAACTGACACGCAATGAAAATAAAGGTAACGCTGTAATAACAACTCGCCAGCCAAGGCTTTTCATTAAACTCAGTTGAGGCCTGGACAGAAGACGCATCAAAAACCATTGATCAAAAATGTTACACACTCTGACTGAAGTTCTATTGACATGTAATCAACACTGAAGTGAAAACGATCTGGATTGGCGCACGCGTCCATTTAAATAAACATCGATGCAACACACAAGCACTGAAGCAACACATTCTGAACAGAAAAGGGGCCATATTTCCGAAGGGTAGTTGGGCGGTAGACCCAAACGTCTTATGAAAAAATACATATGTGTGGCGCAAACCATTAAATAAGACAGAACCGTAAACTCAAATGTTCGGACAAACGTCCCACCCATCCACCCACCAACCCACGCGCAACTTGCAAACAAAAAAGGGCGTGTGTGTGAAGTTACTGCGAGCAATTTCCAACAAACGCACTGCTGCGTGGAGTGTGCCCACATAGATCTAATTCACGGCGAATGACCATGATGAGGGAAATCTCGGCGACGACGGTGACGATGATGGCGATGATCGCAAAAGCGACGGCAAAATACAATGACGAAGATCATCACTGGCACCGGATGGTGCTGATCATGAGAATGGCGATGATGACTGGCTTGGTCCAGCCCAAACGACTGTGCTGATCAAGATGATACAGGAATGTCTGGCGTACTTTTCAAAAGTAAGGGATCCTCCACTGAATTGGTTTACCCCAAGCGGACTTTTTTGTGAGGTCTATAACACATACGGGCAATGCTCGTAGACCTACGAGCATTTCGAGCATCGTTCGCAGGTCCGATGAACACGCCAACCTGACGCAAAGCAATGTTGTAATCGATCCCCTGTTCGAGATGCACTGGGACAATGGAGTCCCAAAGGTGTTTCGAAACATGCGCCTTGAAAAGCTCGGAAAAGTGTTTGTGTTGGTCGAATGTCGACGCGGATAGACGCGCGCGTGGCCAAACTGTACTAGCTGCCAAAACCGGCGGGGGCGCGATGCTGGTGAATGTTTTCAGCAAGCGCGCGCGCGTGGCCAGCATGGTCTCCCTTGGACAGGTTGCCGGACACTTGTTGCTACGAGTTTGGCGTTACGTCGGGAATGCTCTCCTACATGCGGATTTTAGAAGACAAATATTGCATACACAAAAAAACACGATAGCCCAAACACGAACAGTCGTCCCCATAATAGTTTGTGCTATGATTGACAATCTTCTTGTTGAAATGCATGCCCGACTTAATTTTAGCAGACTCGCGCGCACAATTCTCGTTCTGAACCGGCAGTGAACAACATAAGGCGTTGGATAACCCTTTAATGGTGATCATGTGGTATACGTACACCCTGCGAAATGCTTAAGAAATCATGGGTTAAGAAATTCATAGTCTCAGAAATTGAATAGAACCCAGAACTTCTATCAAAATCTTGGGATCTACATTGAAAAAGTTAAGAATAATCGAGACTCTGGACGAAAACTTAGGTTTTCTTAAGCATCGCCTAAGGTGTACAACGCGCTGGTTCTGGACGCGCCGTGACATGCGCGCGGCGGCGCCCCCGCGTGGCCCGCAAGTTCGTGGTTGCGGCAATGGGGTCCTGTAGAACCGACTCTAAAACTCAGCGCACGTGCACCGCGCAGTGGTCTGCGACAGTCGGGTCGGGCGAAAGGGGGGGATAGCAAAGGGGGGGGTTGAGAATCAGCTCACGTAGCTGATTTTCGCGGCGCCTCCCGGCGCCCGAGGCGCCCATGTATCGAGGAATGGGCCTTTCGGTGGGGCCGAAACCAGCTGCATGCAGCAAATTTCGTAACCCCCCCTTTCCCAATCCCCCCCTTTCGCCCGGCCCGAGTCTTGTAGAACCGACTCTAAAACTCAGCGCACGTGCACCGCGCAGTGGTCTGCGACAGGGATGGAAAAAAAGGGGGTCTACATACACAAGGTCCGGTTGGCATGCGAGCCCCTGCGGTGCAGTATCTGTTGTACACAAGAGCAGATTCTGCTACATAGGGTGAGCGGCAGGGAGGTCAACAGCGAACACATGGCATGCGGAAGGGCACGGGTCAGCATGTGTTACAAGCCTCGAACGTATCCCTATCCCTGAGATGGACACGCCAAAAGGCGATGACAATCTTAGGGATTCGCCCTCAACAAATAAGGACACCCCTAAGATTGGCATCATGATGAGGTGCCCAGCACAGGGATAGGGATATGTTCCAGGCTGGTAAATGTGGGGGATCTCGGGGCGCCAATCTTCTTGAGGAGCCTTTTTTTGCCAGCGGCCGCACGAGGCAGACGGCGGTCGAGTAGCGGCGGGGCGCGCCGGGGGCACAACAGGGCACAATTGGGCACGACGGGCGCGAGGAGGCGCGAGGAAGCTGGAGGGGCCGGGAGTGCAAAGGGAACCACACATTCAGGCAGGGAAGGTCTGCCGTGGAGCCACACATTCAGGAGACGCGAGGAAGCCGGAGGGCCAGGGAGCCTCACATTCAGGAGCCACACATTCAGGAGACACACACTCAGGAGACGCGAGGAAGCCGGAGAGGCCGGGGGGGCAAGGGAGCCACACTCGGGCAGCGGAGGTCTGCGTGCGCGTGCCGGAGTGCAGGGTCGTTGAAGGGCAGTCTCGTCAGGACATTTGAGCCGACCAGCCACAGCTGGGGGAGCTGTGGTCCTTAATTACCCCCCTGGGGGAACCCCTCGCATCGAGGATCTCTCGAGAGGGAGCGTCGACATCGATGGGCCCCCCAGGCGGGGCAAGAACCGCAGCTCCCCCAGCTGTGGCTGGCCTGACGAGCGCATGCCGAAGCGCGGCCCCTCGCACGGGGCAGCGCCGGGCGGCCCACGGGGTGGAAAGCCAGACAGACGCCAGCCAGCGCACGGGGGCGGCGGCGAGGCGGCGACGGCCGCCTCGTGCTCCTCCTCCTCCTCCTCCTCCTCCTCCTCCTCCTCCTCCTCCTCCTCCTCCTCCTCCTCCTCCTCCTCCTCCTCCTCCTCCTCCTCCTCCCTCCTCCTCCTCCTCCTCCTCCTCCTCCTCCTCCTCCTCCTCCTCCTCCTGCTCCTCCTCCTCCTCCTCCTCCCCCCCCTCCCCCTCCCCCTCCCGCTTCTTCCCCCCCAAAATGGTGCACGTCTTTCTCTTCCGTGTGGGCTCCTCCGCACGTCGGCCTCAGGGCGGCCACACCCAGAGCTTTTCACGATACCTGGGTCCAGAGCTGCGGGGGTTGGCGGTGGAGGCCCCGTGGCATTTGTGATGCTCTGCAATGCCTAGTCCTACTTAACCGACGGCGTCGCTGCCGTAGTTGCCTTCATGTACTGGGCCCCGTCATCGCCCGTGAATGCCACGGCGCTGCGGCCCGGCTGCTGCCATGGTTCCCGCTGTCAGGGCCGGCCGCGCCAGCGCGCTCAGGTCGGGAGTTTTCCGCCTCTGAGTGGCCCCGCCTCCTCCCCCCTCCAAGGCAGCCTTGTCCGTCCTTTCCCCTCGCTTGCACGCTGGCCAATCCGCTTCTCGGTGCCCCCGTTTGGCTTTTGCAACCAACCATTCTGCCTCGCCGCCGACGGAAAAAGTGTAATGCTCTGTCAGTCTGTTTTCGACGTTGCTTCGCAACTGTTCCGAATTTGACTCCGAATCCCCTCTCGCCCTCCCCGTCCAACGAAGATCCAAGAGATTTGTGCGGGGCCTCTGAAAGCTTACGTTGAAGTATGTCGTTGATTCTGTTTCGATCACCCCCGCCTCCGCTTGCTCCACTGCAGGTTCGTGTCGTGCCGACTTCAACATTGGTGCCTGTCACCGCGGGGGGTCGTTCAACCTTGAACGAGCGGCCGTTTCCGAAATGCGCGATCGTTCAATATCGACCGATTCTGTTCCGCCTCCGGCGCTCAACGTTGAACGCTGGCGGCGGGATCGCCGCCACTCGACACTGCGGCAGCACAGGATTGGATGAACGTTTTTGGGCTTGAGCCAGAGAGGGTAACAGTACACCAAGCACACACTGCAACTCGGTAGGACGATCAAGGTAATGATCTCAAATGCTAAACCTAATACGCAAAATCTGGAGATCAGTCACACCCGTCTGACTTCTCCTAGGTTTAGCACCCTCTTGGGCTCAACTAACTGCAACTATCCGTTCCTGTGCTAGAACGGCCCCCTTCTCTACTTGAAACGGAGAGGGGATAGCAAATAGCAGAAACTGCACACGAGAAAATTATCACTGAAAGAGCGGAGATGGCAAGGGCAAAATGCACGTAGATGACTCAGCTGAGAAAAGGGAGGAGGGGGGAGGAGAACCGACACCACCACCACCACCACTGGCTGAGCTTCCCGACAGGAACTGGATCCATGTGGGCTGTGACTCTCGGGCGAGTTCCTCTCTCGAAGCTGCCTGCGAACGATTCTTGAGCTGCGGCTCGGAGCGGCGTCTCGCCACCTCTGAACTCTCGTCGACCAAAATCAGGCGACCATGGGACATTAAATCGAACAAAGCGGCATTGCACTTCGTGACGTCCTCCTTAGTCAACGCGTCCACTGGCATCCGCCCGTGCGGGATCCAACGAACATGGCCACGCGCACGCTCCAGAGACTCACAGATAATGGCAAGGTCAATGGCCGTGCGCCTGTCCCGCGCGCACGCATTGCCTTCCTTCTGCATTGTATCATAGATCGACTTGGCGTCGACCACATGCACCTGCTTCTCGCGAGATCCGAGAGAGCAGTCTCGTCGCAGCACGGTCGTGAACGGTCCAGAGGCTCGGCGGCAATCGGGAGTGTCCACGTCGTGGAAGACTACATCTCGATACATGATCTGTAAAAACTCTACCTCTGCAACTGCTGCGGATAGGGCCTGCGTCTCTCCAGCCAGAGTGGATGGCACTTTTCGCCTTAGCTTGGACGACCTCCAGCCCAGAATCGAAGCTCGGACTGCCCGGTTGTCCAGCACAGATCGATCGGCCGCCAGGACCATCCAGGCCCCCTGTGTGGGATCGACCGGCAGCCCGCGCTCGTCATCCAGGCCGTCGGTGGAACCAATGCCACCGGCGTCCGAGAAAGACAAAAAGGCCATCCTGTCTGGATCGAGTCGCCACACAGTGAGTCCCCTGGAAGCCGTAGAGCGCAGATGGCGAGCCAACTTGTTGGCCGTGATCACATCCCCGGTCCTGGCCTGGTTTAGCTTGCTGGCCAGGATGCTGGCTACACCTGCGGCTTCAGGTCGGACCTCGCGGCCCAACCAATTAAACTTGTACACGAGCGACCGCAGTGCCTTGAACTCATGAGGCTCCAGGGGGGAGTCCTTGCGAGCCAGGCGCCCTTTTGACATGGACAGAGGGCGGATCTCTTCTAAAATGTACTTCTCCATATCGATCACCGCCTTGTCTGGGGCAACGGTGATCCTTCGGCCAGCGAAATCCACCGCCCCGGCCTGGCAGTCCCGATATTTCCCGAACTTGAACCTGGACTCCAGAACCCTCCTGAGCCAGTCTCGGGAGGCCTGGTCGGCACTCCCGATGAAGAAGTCATCTACTTCCAGCAGCATCATGTTGGCGATGCGCCCCTTGCCATCGTAGCGCATCCACCAGCAGGGCTCCAGCAGGGACCTCACAAACCCATGGGCCTCCAAATACTTGACGACGGTACGCCTCCAGGCCATAGGGGCATCGTCCAAACCGTAGACATTGACCAAGAGTCGGATCAGGGACCCGGGTTCCAGCACGATCCCTTCACAGGGCTCTACGTAGATCTCGCCCTGTGCTCGATGCATTCTGTCTGACTGACAGAAAGCATTCTTGACATCGGCAATATCACATAGAAGTCCCAGGTTCATGGCTATCTGGATAAACATCATAATCGACGATGTCTGAGGAGCGGGAGCATAAACCTCGAGGGCTCCTGAGTCTGGGTCCTTATGCCCATGAACACACCACCTCGACTTAGCGTCGGGGGCGGCGAAGGTGCCCTCTTGGGGCTTCCAGCGGCGGACCATCCGGCTCGAGATGATACGGTCTGGCTGCTCACGGCGGATGACTCGCGCCTTGCTTGGAGCCACCACTTCTACGGCACCTGTCGCCTTCATAGCCCCCCACTCCTTGGCGTCAGACGCATCGAACTTGGCCCGATCGGCAGGGGATAAACTCTTCAGCGATACCTCACCGCCCCGGCTGGCGGCGAAAGTGCCGCCGTCTTGTTCCTCGGCTCTCGTCGGCCCCTGCTGCCCGGCCGGGACGGTGGCAACGCCGTCATCCCTGGGAACCACCCAAAAAGCTCCTTCGGAAAGACTCTCGCCCCTCGTGGGAGAGCGTGACCGGGCACGAACCCGTCCGGCCTCGATCTCTTGGACCCTGTCGGCCACTGACACGCGCGGCTCAGAGCCGGCTGTGATTCTGGTCCCGGACCCCAGCCCTGGAGACGGAGACAGAGCGGGAAGGCCCGGGGGAGGAGAGGGAGGAGGCTCACCACTACCACTGGAGACTTGAGGGGCGGACGGAGAGGACGACGACGGGTCGGCTGACTCCAGCTTCGCCCGCTTGAACTCCGGTGGTGAGCTGGAGGCTCGGGCAGCCTCGGCCCGTGCGCGGATGCACCAGGGCGTGTCCTCCGGCTGAGACAAAACCCTTCGGGGCCGAGGTGCTGAGCCCGCCGTGGCCTGAGGAGGCTCAGCGGTAGGTGAGAGAGGGGAGACAGTGAGAGGTGGAACAACAGGCGGATGAGGGGAGGGCAAAGGAACAGGAGCATCAGTAGGGGGACCAGGGTTCCCCTCCTCTCTCCCTGGCGTCACCTCTCTGGACAAATCTCCCGTCGATGGTTCGCTCTCGGCAATCGAGGGAAGCCTGGTGCGGACGCTGCCGGCCTGGGCGATGTCCGAACCTGCTTGAGACTCTCGCCCCAACTCGGACCCGGCCCGAGCTCCCCTGGAGACGGCCGCCCGAATCGTACCCGAGGGGGGCCCTGGGACCGAGGGACCCTCCCGACGGACAGGAGCCTCTGGCTCACCCGGCTCGGGGCCCGAAGGGCCCGCAACACGAGGGGCCGAATCCTCCTCTCGGCCCAAAGGTCGGTCCCAGGCGTCCTCTGGCGGGGCCCCTTCTCGTTGGACGTCCACGGCCGAGGCACGACGAGTCCTGGCCTGCTGCAATAACTCCTGCCACCTGGGATCCTGGGAGAGCTGCAGTCCGTACTCCTCGTCCGAACTCGCCAGGCGTATCTGCTCTGGTGAGCATTTCCAAAGGCGCGCTCGGACGGCAACCCAGACGGTCCCGGCTTCGTGGAGGACCACGACGCCCGGACCAGTCCAGCCATCCCGGCGTCGTCCTAGGGAGTCGGCTCGAGAGGAGGTACGAGACATGTGCCTCCACACGAAAACCCACTGGCCGGGGGAGAAGGTCCTGGTCGTCGCGGTCCTGGCCCGGGAGGCTCGACTCACCTGGTCTCGAGAGGTCACGTCGATGGCGAGACGACGTGCGGCGTCTCGAATCCTCTGGGATCTAGCAAACTCGGCACCTGCCTCGTCCTGTTCCATGGGTGAGCGCACCACGTCTTGCCATCCTGGGAGCCCTCGGCTGTCGTCGGACAGCAGGTCGTGGGGAAGCCTAGGATTTTCCCCGAAAACCAGCTGGAGGGGCGAGAACCCTCCGCGATGCCAGAACCTGTTTTTGTGGGCCACCAGTTCCGACACCAGCTCGTCGAGCTCGTCCAGCGTGGCGGGGAGAGCCGAGCCCGACTCGATCTCGGCCTTGAGCCGGTCCTTAACCCAGCCCCCATGACGCTCGACGCGGCCGTTTTGCCACGGGGAGTCCGCGTCGCAGACGTGATGATAGACACCCCACTGCTCGGTTCCTCTCGCAAACCTCCCGGCAAACTCCGAGCCCCCGTCCGAGATAAGATAGTGCGGGGCTCCGAACGGTCGAATCCAGGCCAGGACAAAGGCACGCCACACGGTTGCAGCACGAGCGTCGACCACCCTGGCGCACACTTGGAGGTTAGAACCATGATCGACCATGTTCAGAAAGCCGTGGGAGCCTCCCTGGAAGTCAACCCAGAAAAGATCCACTCCCACAATGTGATTAAAACGGAAAGTCCTGGGGAGAGCCACGCGGCGATGAGTGCCGCTTCTCGACCTCTCGGCACACTCTGAGCATCTGAAATGGTCACGCACCCAAGTGAGGACGTGTCTCTTGACTCCGCCCGCTCTGAGGACTCGCAGGAACTTCCGATTCTCCGGATGTCCCATATTTACATGAAGCTTGAAAGCCAGGCGCTTCTCCTCCTCGGATGGTTCTGGCTCTGGGATGGCCTTCCTCTCACGTGGGGCCGGTCTGGTTTCTGGCTCGTCGAGTCCCTCTTCGTCGCTTACTTCCGATCCGACCTCCGCATCGCCCAGATCATCCTCTGGGAAAACGTCTTCCGCCAGCTCCGCCCAGGTGGAAGGCCCTCGGCTGCCCCCTCCACTCCGCTGCTCGGACACGGCTCGGGCGACCTTCCTAACTAGAGCGGGGGGATACTTGCCGGCCTTGGTAGTGGCATGGCCTCCTTCGAGCAACGCATGCTGGTGCCCCCCGGTACACAGGTGACCATCGAGGTCCCGAAGGACCCTGGGGTGGTTGGAGAGGAGGCCGGTTGGTTTCTTGTTGGGCCCCCTCTTATCTACTTGAAGGCCAAAAGCACACATGTCAATGCGCAGCCGCCTGACTCCCTCGAGCCCTCGCACGAGCTGCACCGCACGCGTGTCCCAAGAGGAGGCATATAGAGGATGCTCGAAGATGAAGTACCGCCCCTTACTGTGTTGGAAGAGGGCTATCTCCATGCACAGAGTCAGATCGCGTAGGCCGGCTGTCACCGATCTCTGCCACGCGATCGGGTCAACCCGATGACGATTTAAACGATTGATCGCAGAGAACACTCGACATTCCGAGCACAGCCATATGGTCTCGGGTTGTTCTTCCCTAATGTGCCTCCAGAGGCGACGGACCTCTGACTTCTTGGACGCGTCCCACCCGGTCTTGAGATCCCAGCTGGGATCCGAGGCCACTGGGGCCCCGCGCCTGGCCACCTCGGGGGCCATACGGGGCGGGGAGAAAACTTCCATGAAGGCCGTCTTGGCCCGACGCCCTCGGTTGAGAGGCCCCTCGGTGGCAAGGGTCTCGCCCAGCTGTTCGCAGGCCCTACGCTCGAGAGCCTCTCGGGCCCTCTTGCTACACGCGACCTCATGGTCATCGTTGTGACGGTCCCCGTCGGTCCACTGGGGTCCTTGTTCCAGGGTCTCTGGAGGCCTCCGAGTCCTAGGAGCCTGAGGGGACCTGATGTGAGGAGGAGGAGGAGGAGGAGCAAAACTCTGCGTCTCAGTCGCTGCGCTCTTGGCGCCAGAAGTCGCGCAGGCAGCCTGGGGTCTCGCGCAACCACACTGCACAAAGCACGATGACAGCTCTAAAATGCTGGCCTGAGACAGAGTGGAAGAACTCAGTAGAGCTCCCCCTGGTTGCTGACCAGCTCCCACTCCTGCTCCTGATCGATCGCGACCTCCGGGATCGGTGGCAGGGGCCACCAGTTGCTCGGGTCGGCCGTCGTCGAGGCAACCGTCGCGTTGTACTCCTCGCCGTGTCCGCCGTTGTCGCTCGGCGGCGTCGTGGTAGACGGCTGTGCTCCACCATCTAGGAAATTCGAGCCCTCGTGAGGCCCGTGTCCGCCACTGCCTGACGAGTCTCCTTCTCCTCTGGGCTCGATGGGCCCTGGCGGGCCCGGCGCCCAGGGCTCGGCCGGGGCCTGACCACCATGTAGTTGCTGAATTCCGTGTACGTGAAGTAGTCCGGCCACGCCCTGGCCTACCTGCATGACAATGTAGCCCAGCTGACCCATGCTCTGCTCGAGGTTGAGCATCCTGGACTCCATCGTGTCGATCTTCTCGCCGAAATCCTCGAGCGACACCAAGTGGCCCTGGATTCCCATGAGGATCTGGTGAATCTGCATGAGGCCCTCCTGGACCTGAGTCGGCGCGCTCTGGGAGTCGGTCGCCACCTGAATCATGCGGTCCAGTACTTCCTGAACCCGTCCGAAGGCGCGGATCCCCTCTGGTATCTCCTGCAGCTGCCACTGTAGGCTCTGTAGCAGCGTGCCCAGGGAGTTCACCGTGGTCAGGGCGGCTCCGCCCTCTCGGAAACCCGGGCTCTCCTGCAGGATGTTGACCGCACGCCGGGCTGATGCCGCCGCCGACCGCGCTGCCTCGGCAGCTGACTGCGGTGGGTCCTGGCCTGCTGCCGCTCCCCGGCCTCGGGGGATCCACACCAACCGTGTCTGGCACCGGCTGCACCTCGAGCCTGACCCGTGCTGGTTCCCGTAGTACCGGATGCACGACTCTGGATGCTCGCACTCGTTGACTGGTCCGGGAGGCGGCTTCGCTGGAACCGGCGGCTCGGGAGTCGATGCCAGCGGCGGAGGGGGCGGCTTGGGCGGCGGCTTGCTTGCCGCGGGCCCCGTCAGGGGAGGCGGCGCCGTAGTGCCCCGCATGTACGTCGTTCCTGGAGGAGGAGGCTTCACTGGTGGCGGGGTCGATGCCACTGGAGTGTTGATTGCTGCCTGCTGAACTGCTGGAGGCACGGCTGCTGCCGCCGCTGCCGCTGCCGCCTGGGAGTTGAACGAGCGATCGACCACCATGGGATATGGGCCAGTGTATCCTGGAGGTGGTTCTGGAGGCAAGGGCGGCTGAGGCCCTGGCTGGCCCGCTGCCTGACCACTCCCTGAGGACGAAGCGCCTCCAGTGGGTGGCCCGCGGTCTGCCTGATCCGCCTCTGCCTGGGCCTGCGCCTGCCTCGCCGCCGCCTCCAGAGCATCGCTCTCGGCCGCTGCGGCGGCCATCTCCTCCGCCGAGGGCTCGTCCCAAACGTAGCCGTCTGAGTCGGGTTCTCCGGGAGCCCTCTCCCCGTTGATGCGGGACTGGCGTGCTCGTAGAAACGCCTGAGTGGCGTCCCACGCTCCCTGGTTTCCCTTGCTCGACGTCCCGTATTCTCCTTTCTTCTTTCCTCCGAGCACGGGATGCACGGCCAGCCGCGCCAGGAGCAGCCCTCCGAGGACCATCGAGTCTGAACAGGCGCTGTTGCTGGACCGCAAGAAATTCGTGAACCGAGAAAGCTAAGACCAGCAAGGCTAGACTTGAGCCGAGGTGGACTACGGAAAAGACAACTGCCGCCACTGTTACCACGGAGACAGTCAGTCCAGTCCGTCCTCTTGGGCTCTCGGGAACCCTTCCTCTCGAAGACCTCCTCGGCCTCTGCACCTTAGCTTGACTACCGGATCCTAAGACCTGACTCGGGCTCTGCTGAGCCCACGACTGGAGGAGCTCCCTCGATTGGTCGTCCTGGTGCTCCGATTGGACGTCGACCCGATTCCTGGAGTAGACGATCGAACTGGTGCTCTGAGTCCTGGGCCTGGATGTTCTCCGAGTCCTGGTCCTGGCCCTTGAGCTTCCCCTCGTGACCCGCAGCAGCAGCATGAGCAGCAAGACGATGGTGATGAGGATAGGGATGTAGCCAGTCACCACACCAGCGTCCGACATCTCTGGGAACTGTCCTGCAGCAGTCTGAAACGAGTCAGCACGCAAAAAGGGATACCTCTTGATCGCGGCTGCTGGCGCCACTGCCTCTTGGTCGAGAGGCCCCACGATCTCCACGAGGCGATGACCTGAGCTGAGACGGCAAAGGGGCACCTTCTGACCGAGGCGCCCAAGTTGCATGCTGTTCCTGGGCAGATCAATGACAGCCTCGAGAAACTCCAGAAGATTCACGCTGAGAATGTGCGGAACGTTATCCGCCAGCACTGTAGTCTCTATGATGCCGAACGTCTGGCCTAAGCACAACGGAAAGAGAATGACATTGATCACGCGCGCGGCTCCACCGACGCCGTGTGCCGCCTTGAGCGGGCGGTCGCCCTGAGGTATCTCGACGTACCTCAACCCAAGCTCCGCCAGGGCTCGAGACTCTCGGTTGAGTGCTCCGACTCCCACGAGGTCGCTGCCGGCACCTGGGTCGACGAGCCCCTGGGTGGCGGACGTGGTGAGGAGAACCGCGCTCGACTCGATCTCCAGCTGCGCCTGCTCCCAGGCTGGGAGGCTGCCCGCGCCCGTCTCTACCGTCGCCACGAACTCGGAGCCGCCGACCTCGCCGACGATGCCCGAGAACATGTACGCGGATGCTCCTCGGCCGTGATCCTTCACAGCTCGGCGATCCTTGGGTCCATCCTTCTCCGGGCACTCCCGGTGCCAGTGACCCTTCTGCTTGCAGATGCCGCAGCGGGTCACCTTGATCAGCTGCTCCCTCGTGAGGCGCCGCCGATCGAACCCACGACCACCTCGACCGCGTCCGCCTCGGCCGCCAGCGCCGTCCCCACGGCCTCCGCCGCGTCCTGGACGACCTGCTGGATGTGCCCGAGGAGGCCTGGGCGCCCGGGAGTCGGGCCGGAAGTACTCCCTGTCCTGACGAGCAGCACGCTTCAGCTCCTTGTTCTGCTTCCATGTCCTGGTGTTCTTGGCCTCGAGCGTCGCTAGCACCTCGTCCACCTGATCTTCGGACACGTCGAGATCGTCGAGCTCGGCCAGCAGAGCCTCGATGTCTTCCTCGTCCGAGGCCTCTTCCTCATCGTCATCGTCGTAGAAGGTCTCCTCGTCCTCTGCCGGGAAGTCGCCGGTACCCTCTGACCGAACCTGCGACCACGGGGGAGGAGGAGAGAGGAGGGGGGACTGAACACCAGGCGACATCTCGCTAGCGCCTAGGCCCTCAGAAGCCGTCGTGTCGGCCAGCATCGCCCCGGCGCCGCGCCCTGGAAGCAGGCGCTCGGTGCCGCCGGAGTCCATCTGCTTGAGCGCCCACGAGACGTTCTCGTAGTCCAGCTTTCCAAGGGTGAGCGTCCTCAAGTTCTGGAGGCCCTGGGCGGACAGGCAAGCGCCTTCCTCCAAGAGCAGGCCCTTCAGCTTGGGCGACATCCATAGATCGTGTCCTTCCGCCTCTTGTAGTTGAGCATCGCGGCGGATGACGAACTGGATCAGCGACTCCTTCGCCTCGCGGTTGGCCTCGAAGAAGGCTCGACGACCCGCGCGGCGAAGGTCATCTCCTTCACGCTCGCCCGCCATGGTGTCCATGCGGCCGAGCACGGTGTCGATCCACCCGTCGTCGGTCAGACGATGCTCCTGGATGTCCTCGAACTTGGCCTGGAAGGCCCAGTCGAACAGACGAAGGAACTTCTCGGAGCGACGCCAGACGGGTACGTCGGTGTTCGCATTCCAACGTCTGAGCGACTTCTTCCATGCTCTGAAGTGCGCCCATCCCGGCCACGCCGGTGGGTCTGAGTAGTCTCCTTTGGACCAGGCGCCGCCTCCTCCTGCCCAGCTGCCAGACCAGGCGGCCAGTCGGGGAGGCGGTCCCGCGGGTCCAGGCGGTGTTGTGAGACCAGCCTGAGTCCTTCTGCCAGCTGTCCTTCAGATCGGGCTGCCGATCCTCCCAGCCGGTCCCTGAGTCGGCCTGCCACCACCGACTCTGCCAACTCTCTCTGCCACTGGCTGTCCACGGATCCGAGCTCTGCCACGGATCTTCGCCCTTCTCGTCGGGCTTGCTCTTCTCATCCGGCTTGCCAGCGGCCGCGGAGCTGGACGCTGCTGCAGCACTCGAGCTCCTGGACTGCTCCTGCATCGCCGCCCTGACGATGTCCCCGATGAGTCCTCTGAGCTCGCCCCTAGTGACGGCAGCCTCGTCCGTCCCCGCACTCACGTGTAGGTTGGCCCCCTTCTCTGCATCTTCATCCTCGACGCCCGTCATGGCGTCCACCGTGGATCTCCACGCGTCGCAGTCGGCCGAGCGCAGCGACCGCTCGGGAGCACGCGAACGCCGGCCGGTCACGCCCCTCGGGCGCGGACCTGGCTCGCGCCCATGGCACCCCGAGCGACTCCGCGCTCCGCTACCAACTGTGGCAGCACAGGATTGGATGAACGTTTTTGGGCTTGAGCCAGAGAGGGTAACAGTACACCAAGCACACACTGCAACTCGGTAGGACGATCAAGGTAATGATCTCAAATGCTAAACCTAATACGCAAAATCTGGAGATCAGTCACAACACGACACGAACCGACCGCAACCACCTCCAATCGATGACTCCACTCCTCTACCCTCGAGGACAAATCCGAAGCGCCAGGACAAGCGGACGTCACAACGACGTCACAACAAAGTCGGGGGGGCATCCCGCGATGCCTGTGAGGGGGCCTTAGTCATGGCCTCCTGGCACGGGGCTTTTCGGAGTCTGCTCGAGGACTGCTCAGGGAAGGAGGCATGAGAGTATCTCGGGGACATCCGGGGTTGGTCGGCTGGGGCGCCCTCGCGCGGGACCTTCGAGGGCTCTCTGGCCCGACTAACGGGTCTCCGAACTATCCGATGAATTTGCGGATCGTCTCTCGGCTAATGTACTCGTTCGGACCTTCGCCCGCATCCAATTCCAAACGGAATCGCGCTGGGGCCGAAAAAATGCCTTGATGGGGCACCCCTTGAGCGAGGCACCTGTGAAGGTGCTACGCCGAACCGGCAGTGCAGATGTGAAGGGACTGCTGCGATCCTGACCAGGTCCATCCTGGGCCTGGGATCGGTGCATACGCCCTCCTGTGCCAGGACTACATATACACAAACCCTGGGACCAAGCTGGACATGACCGAAATCGGTGTATGTGCATGACTCGCCTCAGCCAGTCTCAACACACAGCCTTCGACCGTAACTGCGCGCAATCTTTGTCTGACAGCCGCGCCCGGGGGAGCGATGCTGTGGCCCTCGAGAAGCAGGGCTACCAGAGGGCACAGACCCAGTGGGAGCACCCCCAGCATGCCTCAGTCGGCGTGTGTACATGCCTCGGCACTTCGGGTTACCGCGGAGAGAGCAATTAAAGAAGGCTTGGCGAGGAGGACGGACATGCGAGGCAGCAAGAACTGAATCCTCCCCTCCTGTTTTCCTTCTCTCCCCACTGCCTCCCCCCTGGCAGAATTCTACCACGCATCGTGATAACAGCATGGCGGTGGGGCTGCTGCTGGTTGAGGAGGGGCGAGATTGGGGAACTGGGAGACATCGACCTGGAATCGGCGATACATCGCCGGTAGATCGGCGATAGGCCCCCGATAACAAACCCAGCGCTCCTGGGCGGAGTGGGCTACTGGGCTCCACTGGAGCGACGAACAGAAATGAAGGGGCCCTGGGACACAAATAAATACACACAAATAAAAATATTCCCCATATTTTCCCATATTTTCTGGGCTCCTGTCTTCCCCCCCACTTCGCATATCATTTTCCCATATTTTCTGGGAACCGCCGATTAATTGTGTCTGTGTGTGTGTTTTCCCCTTCCTGAAGAAAGGAGTCTTGCGCGAGATGGCACGGCGACCCCTCACGCCGCGGCTTTTGCGCGGGCCGCGGGCGCGGCACGCCGCACTGGAGACGACGGGCGCTGGCGCGCGACCTGACGCGGGCTGCTTCCTTGCCAGTGTCGGCGAAGACGGACCCGTTCTTCTGCGCCGCTCACTTGTCGGGAGCGGCAAAGAGGGGGGTGTCCAAGAGAGGGGGTGGTGCAAATCATGACCGGCGGCATGTGCGCGGCCCAGCGGGGGGGCCAGGGACGTGATGGAATAAGAAGGGGCGCCATGAAATCTGGGGGACATATCGTGGCCCCCGCCATGATATCGCCCCCCCCCTAGTCATCACCCCCCTCTTTTCCGCTCCCGAACTCGGGGATGGCTGAGCGATTGGGGGCCGATGCATCCCCCTCAACGTTGCCCCCGAGTGCTGCCGATGCCTCGCCCAGCGAGCAAGGCTCCAAACAAAACACACCGAGGCTCCGACTGCCGTGGGCAGGCCGCTCCGCCGGCCCGCCGCCAGCACGCGGGGCGCCGCACGAGCAGCTGGCCCTGGCGGCGCGAGCAGCTCCAAGCAAGGCCGGGCGATGTCGTCATCGCCGCAGAGGTCCCGGCACCCCTGCCTCACCCGCCGCCTGGCGCGCCGGGCGCACGCAGCTCATCACGCCCATGCACTTCTTGGGACCCGCTTGTATTCGGCCCTCTTGCCCGGGATTTCCCAGTGACAGTAGCGCCCGAAGCAGCCATCCATCGAGCTGTTCCCGCAGAAGCGGCACGTAGCCGCGGCCCTGCTCTTCAGGGCCAACACGACCTTCGGACTTTGGAATCCCCACGAACTCGCGGCCCTCCTCCTACCCCTGCCATTCCTCCTCCTCGCCGTGGTGATTATTTTCTTCCTCCTCCTCCTGCTCCTCCTCCCCCTGCGCCTCCTCCACAGGGACATGTGGGTTCAGCGCGGTTCTTCCGAACTCCTTGTTCCCCCTCCGCATCAACACCCGGTCGGCCGTCGCTCTAGGGACGTGCATGCCGCTTGGAACAGGTGTCGTGGGCGCAGAACTTACAGGCGAGCTGGGAACGCCCTGCTCGGCTTTTGCCATCACGTCCTCGGCTGCTGGCTTGGCAATTTTCTTGGCGTCGGCTTCAGGTTCAGTCATCGGCCCGGTCGCAGCATCTGATCTCACCTCCACGGCTACGTGCAGGTGCGGGGGCTCGCCATCCCCGACCTCCTCTGCCGCGCCCTCGACCTGCAACCACTCGTCCTTCTTCTCACCCGCGGCGGGGAGCGGCAGCTTGCACGAGCCGAGGCTCTCTCGGTTTCTCTCCTGGCTCATTCCAGGCAAGAGCCTGTCGTCGTCCCAGACTTTGAACTCGAGCTCGTCTCCCGGGCGCAGGCCTCGAATCGTGATGGAGCCCTTGTCCCACTGCGGGCTCAGGTTGTTCCACCGAACCTCAGTCTGCCCCCTGCTCACGCCACCAACAAACAGCTCACAATCCGCCACCTTGCCCCCTGGCACGTTGAGGCGTGGCAGAATGCCAAGTGTTGTCTGGTAATGTTTCTGTACTCTAGTTCAGGACCGCCCCCCCGAAGTACGCCCTGCGAAATGCTTAAGAAATCATGGGTTAAGAAATTCATAGTCTCAGAACTTGAATAACAACCCAATATTTCTATTCAAATCTTAGGATTTACATTGAAACATTCAGAATAATCGAGACTCTGGCCGAAAGTTCAAGTTTTCTTAAACATCGCCTAAGGTGTAGCACACTTTCAGCATGCATCACTCCCCCCTCCCGAGGCCACGATCCCCCGTAACAAAACCGTGGGCCTGCGCTCCCGAAGCCACGATCCCTCGCAAACAAACCGCTATGTCTCTGCGCCCCTGGCTTCCAAGACGGCCCAGGCAGGCAACCAAGGCAACCCACGTGGACCAAGATACCTCGAAGACGGCCTAAGATCTCCACAAAGCGGCCCAATATGGCTTCAAGACGGCCAATAGACCTGGGCCGGCACGGAAACGGAAAGAGCGCCTCAAACAAGTTAACCGAAATTACTCGCACCACCGTTTCGTATTGGGAGCCTTGGCGTTGAGAGCTTGTTACGTCACCCCTCGCTCCTGGGAGCCTTGGTGTTCAGAGATTGTTGCGCTGCCGCCCGTTCCTGAGCCTTGGCTGGACCCTGGTGTCAGGAACGTGATACGTCACCGCTCTCTGCTGGGAGCCTTGGTCTTCTCAGCTTGTTGACGATACCCTTCGCTCTTGGGAGCCTTGGAGTGAAGAGCTGTTTGCGGTACCGATCGCTCTTTATGTGGGGCCTTCTTGGGAGTCCAATTGGAGCCCTTTTGGGGGCCTCTTGGGGGCCTCTTGGGGCTTCTTGGGGCCTCTTGGGGCCTCCTGGGAGCTTCTTGGGGCGAATGGCTAGACTTTTCGGTTCGCGGTCCCCCTCTTGGGGCCGTCTTGGGGCCCTCTTGGGCCGTCTTGGGCGCCTCTTGGGCCGTCTTGGAGCCCTCTTGGGCCGTTTTGGGGGCCTCTTGGGAGCCTCTTGGGCCGTCTTGGGGCGGTCTTGGGGCCTCTTGGGCTGTCTTCAACGCCGTGAAAACCGAAAAGCCGTGTATGCTAAAAATGTATGTTTTCCTTTGGAAAATCATTGATTTTGGTCTCCTGGTTGCCTCTTGGGACGCCTCTTGGGGGCCTCTTGGGGCTTCTTGGGGGGCTCTTGGAGCCTCCTGGGAGCGTATTGGGGCGAAAGGCTAGACTGTTCGGTTCGTGGTACCCCTCTTGGGGCCGTCTTGGGGCCCTCTTGGGGCCGTCTTGGGCGCCTCTTGGGCCGTCTTGGGACCCTCTTGGGACGTTTTGGGGGCCTCTTGGGAGCCTCTTGGGCCGTCCTGGGGCGGTCTCGTGGTCTCTTGGGCCAGCGTCAACGCCGTGAAAGCCGAAAAAACGTAGATGCTAAAAATGTTGGCCTCTTGGGGCCCTCTTGGGACGCCCCTTGGACGCCTCTTGGGGGCCTCTTGGAAACTCTTGGGGCTGTCTTGGGCGGTCTTGGGCTCTTCTGGGACGGGAAAAAAGTGAACCCGAAAAACATACAAAAACATAGGGGAAACCCCCAAAATAGGACCATTAGACGTGCCCCTGGCCCTCGCCACCCCTCTGGACACCCCCCTTAAGGGCTTCGCCCCAACTCAACGGAACTCACTCGTACCTCGCTCTATCCGTCACCTGGCCCGGCACAGAAACGGAAAGAGCGCTTCAGAAACAGAAACGAAACTACTCACACCACCGTTCGTACTGGGAGCCTTGGTGTTCAGAGCTTGTTACGTCACCCCTCGCTCTTGGGAGCCTTGGTGCGCAAAGATTGTTGCGTTGCCGCCCGTTCCTGAGCCTTGGCTGGGCCTTGGTGTCAGGAACTTGTTACGTCACCGCTCTCTGCTGGGAAACTTGGTCTTATCAGCTTGTTTACGTCACCGTTCGCTCTTGGGAGCCTTGGTGTGAAGAGCTCTTTGCGTTACCGATCGCTCTTTATTTGGCGTCTCTGGGCCTTCTTGGGGGTCCTGTTGGGGACCCTTTGGAGCCCTTTTGGGAGCCTCTTGGGGGCCTCTTGGGGCTTCTTGGGCGGTTCTTGGGGCCTCCTGGGAGCTTCTTGGCGCGAGAGGCTAGACTTTTCGGTTCGTGGTCCCCTTCTTGGGGCCGTTTTGGGGCCCTCTTGGGCCGTCTTGGGCGCCTCTTGGGCCGTTTTGGGAACCTCTTGGGCCGTCCTGGGGCGGTTTGGGGGGCCTCTTGGGCCGTCGTCAACCCAGTGAAAACCGGAAAGCCGTATATGCTAAAAATGTATGTTTTCCTATGGGAAATCAATGATGTTGGCCTCCTGGAGCTTCTTGGGAAGCCTCTTGGGGGCCTCTCGGGGCCTCCTGGGAGCTTTTGGGGGCGATTGGCTAGACTTTTCGGTTCGCGGTCCCCCTCTTGGGGCCGTCTTGGGGCCCTCTTGGGCCGCCTTGGGCGCCTCTTGGGCCGTCTTGGGGCCCTCTCTGGCCGTTTTAGGGGCATCTTGGGAGCCTCTTGGGCCGTCCTGGTGCGGTTGGGGGGGCCTCTTGGGCCGTCGTCGACGCCGTGGAGGTCGAAAAGTAGCGTATGCTCAAAATGCACGTCTCCCTATGGCAAATCAATGATGTTGGCCTCTTCAGGCCCTTTTGGGACGCCTCTTTGGCGCCTCTTGGGGCGTCTTGGAGGCCTCTTGGGCCGTCTTGGGCGGTCTTGGGCTCTCTTGGAGCGCTCTTGGGCCGTCTTGGAGGTATATTGGGCCGTCTTGGACCCCTCCTGGACCGTCTTGAGCGCCCAAGACGGCCCAAGAAGCGCCCAAGAGGCCTCCATGACGCCCCGAGCGGCCATGAACACCCATCCTTCCGGCCCTCCCCCCTCCCCCGGACGCCTCCCTAGAGGGCTTCGCCCAACCACAACGTCATCACTCGTACCTCGCTCTTTCTGTTACCTGGGGCGGCGCGGGAACGGAAAGAGCGGTGCAGCAACCTGCCCGAGAGGGCTCATGGCACCCTGCGCTATTGGGAGCCTTGGTGGTAAGAGTTTGTGACGTCACCGCTCGTTCTTGGGAGCCTTGCTGGCAAGCGCGTTTTACGTCACCGCTCTCTGTTGGGAGCCGTGCCGGAAAGAGCTTGTTACGTCACCGCTCTCTGTTCAGAGACCTCGTGCCCAGAGATGCTCACGTTGCCACTCGCTCTTGGGAGCCTTGGTGGTAAGAGCTTGTTACGTCGCAGCTCGCTCTTGGGAGCCTTGCTGGTACGCGCGTGCTACGTCACCGCTCTCAGTTGGGAACCTTCCTCCTCTTCCTCCTCCTCCTCCTCCTCCTCTTCCTCCGCCTCCGCCTCCGCCTCCTCCTCCTCCTCCTCATCCTCCCTCGTCCTCGTCAGTTTCCTCCATCTCCTTGTTCTCATCCTCGTTCTCCTCCTCATCTCTCCTCGCCACCTCCCCCCTCCTCGTCCTCTTCCTCCCCCTCTTCCTCATCCTCCTCCTCACCATCATCCTTCCCCCAGATCTCCCTGCGTTGCTACTGGGTCGACAGGCTCTTCCCGAGTGCAACCTGTCATGGCCATCATGCGCCTCCTCCTCCCCCTCCTCCTCTCCTCCTCCTCCTCCTCCTCCTCTTCCTTTGGACCCAGTAGCAGCACAGTGGTGGTCATGTCGCACTTTTACCTCGAGGTCTCACGACACATTATGTTGATATTGCGTACGATTGTGTCGCGGTGTGTCCCTGTGTTGATACTGGGTAGGAAGGCGGTTCCCGAGTGCAACTTCTCATGGTCATCATGTTCCTCATCCTCCGCCGCCGCTTGCGGACCCAATAGCAACATAGTGGTGGTCATGTCGCACGTCTACTCCGTCCTCCGCCTCCACCTCTTCAATTTCAGTCTTCTTCCTTCTCCCCCCTCCCCGGAGATCCCCCTGTGTTGCTACTGGGTCGGTTGCGTCACGGCTCATGCGTGGGAACCTTGCTGGTAAGCGCGTCTTACGTCACCGCTCTCTGTTGGGAGCCCTGGTGGGAAGAGCTTGTTGAGTCACGGCGTCCTCCTCCTCCTCCTCATCCTCCTCCTCCTCCCCCTCCTCCCCCTCCTCCTCTTCAGGCCCGCATGGACTCTCTTAAGGCTCTGGGGGCCCTCTTGGCAATATCGGGGCCCCCTTGGGCCGTCTGGGGGTCATCGTGGGCCGTGCTGGCCCCTCTGGGGCGCCTCTGGGGCAATCTTGGGACGATCCTTGGGGCCTGTTGGTCCGCCGTGGGCCCGTCTGGGGCGGCCTGACATGGCATCAAAACGGCCCCACGACGGCCCCCAGACAGCCCCATACGGCCAAGAGGGCTGAACGACAGCCCAAGATAGCCCCTTCATGGCATAAGAGGGGCCCAAGACGACCCACGAGGGGCCGCAGACGCCCCAGGAGAACCCCCAGGTTTGCCCCGCAGGAGGCCACGGCAACCCCAAAAACAGCCCAAATATGTGCCATGTAAGCTCTTCAAGATGTGAGGACGAAGGATGTCACATGTGAAGGCCTTCCCTTTCCTCCACACGCTGCTCTCCTGCGCCTCCTCCTCCTCCTCCTCCTCCTCCTCCTCCTCCTCCTCAGTATCCTCTTGATAATCATCATGATCACCACAACCACCACCACCATCATCATCATCATCACCACCACCACCACCACCACAACCACCACCACCACCACCCCCCCCACCACCACCACCACGACCACCACCACCACATCATCATCGACATCATCAGCAGCATCATCATCAGCATCATCATCATCACCATCGCCATTGTCATCGACATCGCCACCATCACCATCACCATAATCAGCATCGTAATCATCGTCATCGATATCATCAGCATAATCAGCATAATCCTCATCCTAATACTCACACTCAGCATCATCACCAACAACAAGCAGCATCTCAACCATCACCAATATCAGCCTCCTTCTCCAACTTCTCTGCCTCGACATCATCATGCCCCCCAGCAGCATCATCATCATCAGCATCATCATGATCATCAAACACAGCATCCTCATCATTGTCATCATCAGCAGACGCACCATCGTCATCAACATGACCACCGACATATCAATCGTCATGTTTCATATTCAGCTTCATCTCCATCACCATCAGTATCATCAGTATCATCAGTATCATCAGTATCATCAGTATCATCAGTATCATCAGTATCATCAGTATCATCATCATCATCATCATCATCATCATCATCATCATCATCATCATCATCAGCAGTATCATGCTCCTCGTCCCCATCGTTATCGTCATTTGCATCCCCATCACACTCATAGTCATCATCCTCTTTGAGGCCCTCCCAAGCCTGGGAACACGAGGCGTCACAAGTGACGGCCTCATGCACCCCCACGAGCAGTCGCCACGCAAAATGCTGGGCTGCCACGGTGGCGGGACCTGCCGCAGGCAGCTGAATACGGATCTGACTTGCCCATCCAATCCCTATTCTTCAAACCCTTGGCAGCAAGGATTTTCACATCGACCGACAAATTCCCAGGCACATCCTCGGCTGCCAGCTTGGCAATTGTCTTGGCGTCGGCGTTTGGCTCAGTCATCGGCCCGGTCGCAGCGTCTGATCTCACCTCCACGGCTACGTGCAGGTGCGGGGGCTCGCCATCTCCGACCTCCTCTGCCGCGCCCTCGACCTGCAACCACTCGTCCTTCTTCTCACCCGCGGCGGGGAGCGGCAGCTTGCACGAGCCGAGGCTCTCTCGGTTTCTCTCCTGGCTCATCCCAGGCAGGAGCCTGTCGTCGTCCCAGACTTTGAACTCGACCTCGTCTCCCGGGCGCAGGCCTCGAATCGTGATGGAGCCCTTGTCCCACTGCGGGCTCAGGTTGTTCCACCGAACCTCAGTCTGCCCCCTGCTCACGCCACCAACAAACAGCTCACAATACGGATCTGACTTGCCCAGCCAGTCCCTGTTGTTCAAGCCCTTGGCAGCCAGAATCTTCACATCGGCCGACAGATTCCCCAGCACATCCTCAGCCGCCGCCACAGACGTGCCCTCCATGTTGGCGACCAGGTTGCCTGACACGGTGGCGGCGGCAGCTGGCATTGCGCACTTGAGAAAATACAGCTCCTCAGGCGGTGCCAGGAAGAGACTGTGGAAGAATGGGAGCACGAGAACGAGTAGAACAGCGGGAAAATAGACATGGACAACCTGTAACACATGAAAAGGAAGCACCAGAAAAAGCCTCCTGCCACCCACCTGCGTATCACCTTCTCCCTCACGAACGGTTCATTGGCAACCGTCCCCTATTTGACCTGAACAAACTTATATAGCAAGGGAGACGGTTACATTCATCGCAACCCATACGATTCATCCTCGTCTGCGTCCTCCTGTAAACCTGGCAGGAGCTTTCTCACGATAAGGCGAATGGCAATTTAGCCAAATGTCGCGTGTAAATAATATCCCGACGTATTATCAAATCCGGTGGGCGTCCCTCTAACTGCATCGCCCTGCTCAACCAGTCGGAGCGCTACATTCCAACCCGCCCCCACTCGGCTGATAAGCCGAAAGCGGAGTCGGTCGAAAGATAAACAGCAATATCGACTGGGTAACAGGTGAGTTCTAGGTAAGAGGGCAGTGCATCGAAACCCAGACTTTACCTACCAAGTCAGCTTTGGTATGGCATTACCCTGTGACGTACCCAACCCAATCGCATCAAGTGACAAGAAAGGTTGGTCCAGACTTGCCAAGACAATGGCATTGCAGGCGCCGTTATATGTTGTGCAAGCTACATGGGGTGTGTTCGCGTGGCACGATTCACAGGACAACAGAAATGGACGAAGAGCGAGGACCCGAGCTTGAGGAGGACATGGGGGGGGCGGACACGAAAGGCAACAAAAAGACTGACGGGGGGCCGAACCGTCAGCGCGGCAACAGCAGAAGGAAGGTGACAAAACACAGAGGACGACGACGACGAAAGTGACGGGAGGAGGCCGTAGAATGATGCGTTTTCGGTAGTACGCAAAACATGCAACGCTACCTGCGCCATGTCGCCGCGGCGCTCGGGAAAATCATTAAACCTGCTTATAGTAAGTGCAAGAAACGAGCATCGCCTCGCTCGCCCGCCAACTTCGCAACCACCCAGGGATGGCGAGGTCACCATGTGGCCAGCGTAAGAAGTCACCCCGCTGGGCCCCGCAGTAACCCTCGAAAACGGCGACCCTCAGGGATGACGAGGTGTCACCTGGATCTGGGTAGGACGTTATCCCGCTCGACCCCCCCCAGCAGCCCTCGAAAGCTCGAAGGTGGCGACAATTTTCGCAAATCGCAACCCCACAAGGATGACGGAGTCTCATCTGAATATGTGTCATACGTCACTCCGCTGGACCCCCGCCAGCAGCCCTCGAAGGTGACGACGGTTTCGCAGATCGCAGCCGCCCCCCAAGGGATGGCGAGGTCCCATCTGACGCTGGGTAAGACGTCACCCCGCTGGATGCCCCAGCCAGCAGCCCTCGAAAGTGGCGACAGTTTCGTAGATCGCAGCCCCCCAAACATGGCGAGGTCTCATGTGAGTCTGGGTGGGACGTCACTCCGCTCGACACCCCCCAGCCTTCGAAGGGTGGCGGCGCTTTCGCAGATCGCAACCACCAGGTATGGTGAGGTCTCATCTGGATCTAGGTAGGACGTCACTCCGTTCTGACCCCCCCAGCAGCCCTCGAAAGTGACGGCAGTTTCGCATATCGCAACCTCACAGGTATGGCGAGGTCCCATCTGACGCTGGGTAAGACGTCACTCCGCCGGACCCCTCAGCAATCCTCGAAAGTGGCGACGGATTCGCAGATCGCAGCCCCCCAAGGATGGCGAGGTCTCATTGAGTCTGGGTAGGACGTCACCCCGATGGACCCCCAGTAGCCCTCGAAATTGGCACTCGCAAGTCGCAGCCCCCCAAAGATGGCGACGTCTCATAAAGTCTGGGTGGGACGTCACTCCGCTGGACCCCCCAGCAGCCCTCGAAAACGGCGGCTCTTTGGCAGATCGCACCCCCCCCCAGGGAGGACGAGGTCTGATTTGAGTCCGGGTAGGACGTCACCCCGCTGAACCCCACCCCGCTGCCCCCCAAACGGCCCTCGAAAGTGGAAACTTTTCCGCAAACCGCAGCCCCCCAGGGATGATAAGGTCTCATTCGATAGTCTGGGTAGGACGTCACCCCGCTGGACCCCCCAGCAGCATTCGAAAGTGGCGACAGTGTCGCAGAGAGCAACTCCCAAGGATGGCAAGGTTTCGTTTGAGTCTGGGTAGGACGTCTCTTCGCTAGATCCCCCAGCAGCCCTCGAACGTGGCGACACGTTCGCTGATCGCCGCCCCCCCAAGCACGACGAAGTCTCATTTGAATCTGGGTAGGACGTCACTCCGCCGGACCCCCCAGCAATCCTCGAAAACGCACCGCACTCGCAGGTCGCAACCCCCCCAAGGATGGCGATGTCTCACCTAACTCTGGGTAAGACGTCACTCCGTTCGGTCCCCCAGCAGCCCTCGAACGTTGCCACGGATTCGCAGATCGCACCCCCCCAAGCATGGCGGGTTTCGCGCATGAGTCTGGGTAGGACGTCACTCTGCTGGACCTTCCAGCAACCCTCGAAGAGGACGACGGTTTCGCAGACCTCAGCCCGCCAAGAATGGCGAGGCCTCCTGTGGCGCTGGGCAAGACGTCGCTCCGCAGGACCCCCAGCAACCCTCGAAACTGGAGACGAGATTGCAGATCGCAACCCCGCAGGCATGGCGAGGTTCAGTTTTAATCGGGGTTGGACGTCACCCTCATGAGACACCCAGTAACCATCGAATTGGCACTCGCAAGTCACAACCCCCCATGGATGGCGACGTCTCATGTGAGTCTTGGTGGGACGTCACTCCGCTGGACTCCCCAGCAGCCTTCGAGGTGGCGAATCTTACGCAGATCGCACCCCCCATGGAGGACGACGTCTTATTCAGTCTGGGTAGGACGTCACCCCGTTGGACCCCAATGGCCCTCGAAAGTGGAAACTGTTTCGCAAACCGCACCCCCCCCCAGGGATGGCAAGGTCTCATTTGAGCATGGGTAGGACGTCGCCTCGCTGGACCCCCAACAGCATTCGAAAATGGCAACGTATCGTTGATCGCAGCCCCCCGGGGATGGCGAAGATTTGTTTCAGTCTGGGTAGGACGTCATTCCGCTAGACGCCCCAGCAACCCTCGAACGTGGCGACACCTTGACAAATCGTAACCCCCCCTGGGACGGCGAGGTCTCATTTGAGTCTGGGTAAGACGTCACTCCGCCGGACCCACCGGCAGCAAGCAGCCGTCGAAAGTGATGACCCTTCCGCAGATCGCAGCGCCCACAGGGATGGCCAGGTAGGAGGCAAGCTGGCACGCAGGAGAGAACGAGGTGACATGCAGGAAAGAAAGGAAGAAGGGGCGGGAAGGAAAGTAGGCAGGAGGTGTGCGACCACAGTGCTCCAGTCAAAACGAGAATCCAACGCAGGAGGGGGGAATGACTCCGACGGAGTAGACCCCACATAGTAATCCTCTCGGCGAATCTGGAAAAAAAACCTCACCATCGGCCTCGTGATTGGTGAGGCATCATTGCTGTCTCGTCGGCGTATGTTTCTTCTCGCCCTGGCGCAGGCCCTCCTCCCGCCCCCATACGTTTCCCCCATCCTCGCCCTCCTGTCTTTTCGTGCCCCGCCACGCCCTCCCCGATCTATTGCATGAGCGCGCGCGTCGATTTTGCGTCGCGCCGTCGCCGCCTCGACCAGCGCGGGGGCGTTCTCTAATCGCCACGTCGCGCAGCCGCTGGGACAACCCCGCGGGCCAGGACGTCGGGGCAACCGCGCGAGCCGCTGGCGCGCAAGGCCAAGCCGCTGGGACAACCCCGCGGGCTTCGAGCGGGGCGCAACCGCGCTCAAGCGGGAGGCAACACGAAGCTCAGCACTGCCGCGAGATGCTCAGCCTCCGCCCTGGACCACTCCGCTCTGGCGTCGAACTCCTCGAGTTCCTTCCGCAAGGACGCTGGCGGGCCTCGCTCCAGGAGCTCTCGCGGCGGCGGCCGCAGGATCAGCGTGTTCCGCGTGCGCGTGGCGCGGGGGAACATGACGTAGAGGCGCAGCCACCGCTGCTCGTCCGACATGCCCGCGCGGCCAGCGTCCTCGTCTCTCGCGCAGTCGATGGTGGCGCCCTTGCGCAGCGCCTGGCCCTGCAACAGCGTGAAAGTCAGGCGGGGCGCGCGCGCGCGCCAGGGTGAACCCCGAGCGGCGCGCGGCCCCGAGCTCTGCCACTGGAACTCCTGCTCGCTGGGCCTGAGCATCAGCGAGCTCCGCGCCCGCACCTCGGCCTGGTCGTCGTCGTCGGCGTCTTCGGCGCCCCGTCGCAGCACCTCGGCGACCTCTTGGTAGATCGGCGACTCGTTGAAGCCGTGCACCTGCAGCCAGATCCCCTGCGGTAGGACGCGGGGGCGAAAGCTGGCCCGCCGAGCGCCTCGTGCCGCTGCTCGTCCTCGCGGTGGAACTCGAAGGACACAATGGTGGCCCATTGCTGCTGCGCGAGTCCCAACATATTCTCCAGCTCTTCCTGCGCGGCCGTGAAGCGCAACCCCGTGCCGGCGTGGGCCGGCAAGGCGCCGTGGAAGTCTCCTGTCGCGCGCATGTTCGGGGCGTTCACGAGGCGCCGACCCGCGTCGGCATCGCCCTGAATCGAGCTGCACTCGTTCACGGCCGACAAGTAAACGCAGGGCGCGCCCAGGCGCCGCGCGTCGCGACGGGCGCGCGCGTTGATTAACCTCGCCAGGGTCTCCCAGCATATGCCCATGCCGTAGCCGAGCCGAGACTTCTCCCGCCGGTGCCGAGGGCCCAGGACGCCGCGGTCGTCCAAGCCCACGTCTTCCCCCAAGCGGACCAGACCTCTGGCGGGAAGGACTTGCCCTCGCGCGTGCTACTCAGGAACGTGATCAGAGGGTCCCCATGCTCGGGGCGCTTCGTGCCCGTCGGCTCTCGTCGTCGTCGTCGCGGGCCCCTCAGTCGCCCTTGCGCCCCGCACTAATGCGGAGCCGCGGGATGCTTGCCGACGACAGGCCGGGCACAGAACGCTTAGACTGCCAACGCGAAGTGCAAGCCCCATAGGGAGGGGTGGCCCGTGAGGGCTCCCGCCTGAGACTTCCTCGCAATTCCCTCGCAAGCATGGCTCCCGCCTGGGATTTCCCCCATATTCAGGCCTCGCGACGCCCGAACATGATGGCGGTTACAAGAATCGAGCGACCCGTTCGGATTAGCAACGTGATCTGCGGGCCCCGCAGGGGGCCCCCGCCTCAGACTTCCCCGCAATTCTCTGAGAGACGAAGTCTCGACCAATGCTTCCCCGACATTTAGGCCTCAAGGGCCCACAAGTGACGACAGCTACAGGAATCGACTGGCCCGCTCAGATTAATAAAATGATCTGCGGGCCCCATCGGGAGAGAGCCCCCGCCTGAGACTTCTCCGCAGTTCACTCACAGACGAGGCCCCCGACCAAAACTCCCCCCATGTTCAGGCATCGACCAAAAGTGGCAACAGCTACAGGAATCGAATGGTCCGCTCGGATTAATTACATGATCTGCGAGCCCCATCGGGGGGGGGCCCGTCTGAGACTTCATCGCAATTCACTCACACACGAGGCTATCGCTTCATACCTCCCCCATATTCAAGCCTGAGCGGGCCAAACAGAACGACAGTTACAGGTTTGCCGGGGGGATGCATGTGAGTGGCCACGAAATGATAACTGCGTGAGGGGCGATGAAGCTGTTGATGAAGATGCGCGGTAATGCTGATGATGAAGATGATGATGCTGGGGAATGATCGATGGATGATGGATGGTGGTGATGCAGATGATGGTGATGATGATGATGAGTATGAGTGGCGATGATGCTGGGTGTTGATGATGACGAGTGCTGACGCCGCGGCGTTTACAATGACGACGCTGATGATGATGGGTGAGTGATTGGGTGAGTGAATGTCTGAGTGAGTGAGTGACTGTCAGTGAGTGAGCGAGTGGGTGTTCCTGTTCCTGCGCGGTGTGTCAAGAGAAAACAAGAAAGCCCTTTTGGGCGTGGGGGAAAACACAAACACGCCGAACTGGTGCAAGCAGAAGGCGACGATGCTATGAGCGTAAGCGTGCAAGGGGCCACCAGCCAAGCGATGCACGATTTTTCATTGACGCAAAGCCCCGGTCGCACAACATGCTTAACATCTAATGTGGCTCGGAATCGGATAAAAGAGCGCCTAGACCCAAACCTGCCACGAGCTCAAAACTCCGCCAAAACGGCTTGCGAAGATAATGCGGATGAGGATTTGATTGCGCTCGCACTTCGAAGCAGGCAGTAACTCATCCCTTCCATTCGCAGATGCTGATTCGCGCCTTCCGCGCGCATGGACGCGCTCTCTGCTCGCGGACGTAGTGCGAGAACCTGCGAGATTCCCAGGCGACCACATGGGTAGCTTTGAAGTCCATTCGTCGCACCTCCCCTTGTAACCCAAACTGTGCAGCCTCATTGTGGCTGACTTGCTCGGACATTCGCCTGCTCGCAGTGGCAGCGGCTGCACTTGCATCGCTCTTTAACGAGATGCCACAATCAATCTCGAAGTCCTTGGGGACCGATTATCGCCCCTAACGCTAGCGACGCGCCTTCCACCCTTCCAGGGCACTCTGCTTCCCCAGAACATCCGTCGGCCCCCCTGCGGGGCCATCAGGCTGTGAAGATTCGGCTTGCAGCTCCCTGCGCCAGCTGCAGCTTTCACTGTTCTGCTCTCTGCTTCCTCACTGCTAATGGTTGCTGCGCTCGCGATGGGGGGAAGGGGGGGCGAAATGCGCCCTTGTTAGCGACCCCGAATCGCTTTGTCTGAATTCCCGCGGGTTCGTGAGACAGGTAAACATACATGATATTGGCGTCCCGGACGCCATAATCCTGAATGCAGTGCACCGTATTCGCGCCCCCGATGTCACGCGCCCTCGTGAATCACAATATTCGCATCCGAGTCCATAATCCACTATAAACTACACAATGCTGGCGTCCCCGAAGCATCATCTCCTGTCAATTGTTATATGTTCGCGCCCCAGAACCATCGGACCGTCGCAATTGTTTAAATGTTCGCGCCCCCAAACCATAAACAATCAAGAATATGCCATATTGGCGCCCCCGACGCCATAAATCGTCGCAACGCACGGAATGAGTGCGCCCCCGAGGCCACAAACCACTCTGCAAATTATGCAATATTCGCGTCCCCAGAAGCCATAAACCATCGAAATTATGCAATAATGGCGCCACCGAAGGCCGCAAATCCGGTTCAAATGATGCAATATCTGCGCCCTCGAGGCAATGGACCATCATCGTAGATTCCTTAACACTTGCGCCACTGAAGCCATCAACCTTTTGTGAAATTCAAATTGGCCCTCGCGCGATGCCCGGACATTGCTTCGCGCCAGCGTCCAGACATCCCAACGCCGCTCCCGACAGCCCCATGCCAGGGGAGCGGGGCCGGCGGCATGGGGGGCGACACCCTTACGGATAATGGCACTACACTCTGAGTCGAATCCCGCGGCGCCGCCACATGCAATCCCCTCATGGTTATTCCTCCACTTGTCGGCTGGCGTATGTTTCTTGCATCCAGCATTGTCGGCGTCGCTCCATGAGGTGAACTCGCTGGGGCGCGCTTGGCACGCGTGCTGGTTCCTAAATCTGCCGCGGATATTGTGGCACTTGCCCAGGTCGTGTCGGACTCGCCCATGCCGCTCGAGATGGGGCTGCCGCGGCACCTGCGAGCACCATGACTGAAAGAACTGCATCTGAGCGGCCGCGTGCAACAGATGTTGTTCTGACCACTGCAGCTTGGGATCCCTTACCCCCGTGATTTGGTGACTGCTCCTCTTCGCCTTCCCCGCTGAGTAGATTTCCACCGGGCATCTCGCGCCTCGCTTGGTACTGCTCTGGGCAAGCCCGCTTGATGAATGCGCCCCCTATTTAAACTCCGAGCCAGCCAGTGTCAACGCCATTGCCGAATAGAGCAGATGAGCCCCATGAGCCGCCCGCCAGATTCGCATTGCCTCGCGTCTGCGCGCGCATGATGGCGCCCGCCAGTTGTCAAAGCCAATGCCACCTACAAAAATCCTCGCAACAATTTGCCCAGCTGCTGGCTGCGCCCCTGGCGCCGTGCTGGTTAGCGATCTCCGCTGGGCAACCTGATTGAGATGCCCCTGTCGGCCCCGGCGCAAAGCAGCCCGCTTTAAATCAGCGCCCGATTCCATCGGCCATGCCCCATTCACTCGGCAACGGCCACAGGGGGCGACAGTTGCGGGGAATAGAATGGAGGGATGGCTGCGCATGGAAACTTTTTCTGTGGAAATTGCACTTTAGCTCCGCGGGCCCCTGCTGTTGCCGTCTTCGCGATGAACCGCGCATGTGTCCTCCCCGGTTATTGGGCGCGCGTCTGCAACACCCCCCATCGGCAGTCACGTGGATGTCCGGACCTTCGAATATAACTCGACATGGTCGGTCCGGGTACACCTCGAATATCCAGATTCGGTCCCTTCTAATTATATTAATCCGTCGATGCCAACCATGGCGCATCATGCTGAGTACCCTATGCGATGCGTGACTGTTTGACATGGGCTGGTTTCTCGTCGATAAGAACCGCCTCTCCCTTCGCACATTGCTTCGAATCATGACGCAGACCATCGCCGCCGCCATGCGCCCGCACCCCTTCGCGCGGGGGTGGTCCGCCTTAAGGCCCCTGCAGGATGCTCAAAGAAAACGCGACCCACTGTTTCACCGTATTCCACGCAACTCCACTGCAATCTTGACATGCCTCATCCTGCAATCGTAAATGCTCCTCGTAATTTCCCGCCCAGGCCTCCCCGGGTAGAAAGCTTGCGGCCCACTGAGAGCCGCGCCCATTGGACTGAACAGCCATTGCAAGGCTGCGATGCCCTTGATCACCCGCATGGCCGTTGCACGCGTCGCCTCGCACTTGACGCCCCATGGGGTGACGTATTAGGCGCGCGCAGCATACGCAATGCATAACTCGGGTCTGAATCCAAATTTGCATCGCCAAGCCGGCAATTCACGCGGGCAAATAAACCTCGAGAGCGCGTGAATGACCGTCGTGCTGGCCACTGCCGCGCGATCTCGCTGCCCCCGCTAATTTCCCTGGCGCCCCCGATGACATCCGCGCCTGCGCCCTGCTACATCGGCGTTGAACCCCGTATGTTTAATCCGGCACGTACTAATCTGCGCCCATAATAGTGTCATGCTCTCCGCATACGGGCTCGCATTCAAATTATTTCCTGCGTTTGTCCTCCGACTGCTTGCCCCCCTCATTCCCAGGTCCACTCAGTGCAACTCTGCGCCCACGTTTTCTCCCATGTCTACCTTCTCTAGCTCTCTCGCGGACTCCTGCGCCATCAGCTCTCGGCCTCGCGGCCGCGTGCCCCGGTGGATGAATTCTGGCCGGGCGCACGGCGCGATCGCTCATCGGGATGGTGCGAAACTGGGCCCAGCCAGCCTCAAGACCCCGAAAATCTCTTTCGCCTCCAACTCATGATCGCTAGTTCTATCTCCCATGTTGCCCGTGCCCGGATAAAACACATGTGTTCGTCACTCATCGCTCAGTCGCATTTGGCGATCCCCTGTGTCTCTGTGTGCTTGCATGTCTGTTTGTGTTTGTTCGCGGTGCCGTCGAATGGCGGACTCGTCTCTGGCTGCCCAAATATCAGAGATCGACCCCATCGTGCCCATGTCCTGCCGGGTGCGCCCAGCTGGACGTTCGGGCTGCCCTGCCCTCTAAGCCGCTCGATATGTCGTCCGCGACGCCGCGCGCTGCTAAGTTCATGGGCGACGTCTCCACTGGCTAGTGCTTTGCGCCAGCGGCGCCCGAGCGTTAGCCCCGCGGACATCAGCTCCGATGTCTTCGCTGCGCCCCCCGCGCCGCAAATGGCGCAATATCGACGGGCGAGTTTTGATTGGGCACCGTCACTCGTAATCTCTACAGCTCGAGTTCCCGCCCCAGGCGCGTCGGGGCCCGGCAGCCAAGGTAAACCCTGCATGTCGGTAGCCCGCGCATCCCAAGCATTGGCCGCGGAATGTTGAGACAACGCCCTTGGCGCCCTTCGCGGGCCGCCACGCCGCCGGAACCAATCGGAAACGCGGCGGCAAGAGTAGATGCGCAGGCAACTTGCCGAGGCGCGGGCGCCTGCTCTTCCCCGACAAAATTGTCGCGCACTGATCGCCCGAAACACTATTCGACATGATTGAGCCCCATGCACTTCTGATTGCCCTTTCGACTTAGCAAACTGCCCGGGGGCCCGCCGCGACGGGCGATTTGCCGTCGCATTTGACGATGGCCATTACTTTGTTGACGGAGCAACGACAACTCACTGCGCACCTCGACTGAACGTAGACGCGCCCCCACGCGAGAAAACGCGGCTCCAAATTGACTTCGCGCCCCAGCAGCGCACGGCGATGATAGCTGGGGCCCCTGATCATGCCCCCCCGCCGCCCCCGCCCCATCCTGCTCAACGGCATGCAGTCGAACGAGATCAACGGGATGCCTTGTTCTGGCGCCCCTGACATCTCGCTGCGCGACCCTCGCTTGCCCCCTGCCCGACGCAGCGGGGCGCGCCAGCTTCGGTGGGGCCCGGCGGGGCGCATGCGATTCTCCGCGTGACTCAACTTCTATTTTGTTCGGCCTCCGTTGCCTCGGCCTCCTCTCCAATGAATGCATCCCCCGCGTCGCTGCTTCGCCGCCGTCGCCCCCCCAAACAAGACAACGGAAGCCGCTTTGACTGGGTCGCGGCCGAGGCTCGCGGCCTCAGCCAGACAATGGCGAAAGTCCGCCATGAATGCCCTCTGCCCAAAGAAACCCTCGCATCTCTCCTCGCGCGCCTCTCCTGCCGCCCACGTCCTACCGTGACGCGCGGCCCCGGTCAGGGTCGCCCGGCGAACTGGAGGTCGCCGCGATGCCCAAACCGTAGCATTTGCCCAATTGCCGCGAACGCAGGGCAGCCGCGGCGTCGCCCATCGCTGACTCGACCCAGAGCTCTGCGACCCCCCGCTCGGCCATCTCGCGCGCGGACCCGAGCGCCATTTTCGCATTGGCTACCTGCGCGGGCGCGCCAGCCCTGAACCCCCCCGCGCCCCCCGCGACGACCTGGCCCCCATGGGGGCCTCCGCGTTTGACGGGCAGGTGGTTTTCCGCGCTGGAATGTCCAGCGGCGTCGCGGGCCCCTGAGCCCACGGCGACAACTGCTGCTTCCACTCCTCTTTCCTGGCCCCACGAAGGTACTTCATTGATTTCCTCGTTGGGCCCCGTGCACCACCACTAACAATTGCCCAGCGCACTCGCAAACGCAACTTGTCTCTCGCTGAGCGCACCCCGTACACCGGGCATTCCCGCTGACGCCATAGTCGCAATCAATTAACGCCGCGCTCGCGTGGCATGCGCTCCCCCTTCGACCCCCGCCCTCGCCCCCCCGCCCTTCCTCGCTGCCCCGCGCGGCGGCCCCAATGGCTCGGGGCCATTCGCGGCTCAACTAACGTCGATAACTCCGGCCATCTCGTCGACGAAGCACCCCTGCCCCGGCGTAGGCCGCCCTCGGAGCTGCGCGCGCCGCCCCGGGCCCCTGCCCCCCCTTCCCGCCGCGCGCGTGACATCTGCTCGCGCTGATCCGCGCAAATCCCCCCTTGCCCCCCCTTTGCCAGCCTGGGGCTTGGCCCCGTTCGCAACCGTCTTGGGCCCCCCCCGCGCGGCCTACCCTGCCGCGGCCTCCATGGTAAGCCTTGGCGCCCTGATGCCCCCCTGTGAATCCGCCTGCCTGCGCCCCTTAGTAACCCATGAGTCCTCTGCAATAGATGTACCCCCCTTTCTTCGCGCGCGTTGCCGTTCTCAGCCGCGCCTGCCACTCTCCGAGGCCACCTGATGCCTGCCTCGTCGCAAGAGCCTTCGTCTTCAACAGTGCCCCAATTTCAACTGTCGCGATCACAGGCTGGACCAATGTTAATGGAATCGGCGCTCGTCGAAAAGGCGCCTCGTCTTCCCCCCTCGCCCAATCCTCGCGCTTAACGGAAAACTTGTGGTAGGTGTCGACATTGAGCGACTCCGGGGTTTCGTTGAGATCTTAGCACCAGCCGACGAACCAGTCACCCACATGCATCAAAATAAATCGCAAGGATGCAACCATGAAAGTCGGTTGAAACGAATGGGCAGGCCCATGGCCTGCGCGAGAATCTACGAACGCGCTCCACGGTTCAAGCTGTGCGGCCACGCGTTTCATGTTATTTGGCTTTTCAAGTGTCATTGCCAGATTATTCCCATGCGGAAGTGTAGCTCGGGTAGCCGCAGCATTCAACAGCAAAGCTCTTCGATTGCCCATCAAGCCCTCAGTCTCATATAGACCCTCACGTTCCCTTCGGTGTTCCGTCCCCTCAAAGTTATGCTTTACTAAATACAAAAGGGGTCCTCATCCAGCTGGGCGTAATCATCGCCATCCAACTCGTGATCCCTTTTTGCGTCCTCGTGTTGCTTCCTTCCTTGCGAGGCTGTTGTGTTCTCTCGTTGAAGAAACCTCCCACTCGTATTTTCTATCAAATCAAATTCCCCGTCATCGGGCGATGCTCCATCCATGGTTCCAAACCTTTTTGCTTAGTTGGAAGAACTTGCCGTAACAATTTGCAACGTTGCCGAATACCTCCAGCAAGTCTCCCTCTCATACCGTGAACTTCATGGTTCCATCGCCGGAAGCGTGGGGGGCTTGAACGGGAAACTTGGTACCCACTCGCGGGCTTACCTCCACCACCCCCTGCCCTGGCACGTCCTGCGGTTTGGATTGGCCCAGCGTTGTGTGTAACATGCTCCGAAGTATCCACCTGTAGCTGAACAGATACCATCACATGTTCTTAAGTTGCCGATTTGTTCCTCGCAGTGCATAGAGGGAGTTGTAGCGAACTTCAGGGGAACACACAAACATCCTTTAGTTAATCAGCACCGCTGCGTATGTTTCATCATTGCCGGCGGTCTTGGTGCCCTGGGCGGCGCTGCGCTCAAAGAGTAAGTGCGTGCCCTCGCGGTTGGCCGTGGGCGCTGTGTTAGCGTACCTGAGAACCCGTTTTCGCAAACTGCGTTGCATAGTTCCGCGAACCGGTTCGTGACCAACTTGTGCCAAGGGCCTTCAGGTAACGATACATCAGAAATCGGATCGTTGAGGCCGGGGTTTTGCTGGGGCAGCTGCAACGGCCGCCGCCGCCGCAACTTCTGCACTGGAACCCGTGGGGCGAGCCACGGGCTCCGCTATCATGCACATCTTGTAGGAGCTTCTTTCTTCTCTCACGGAAAGGCAAATAGCAGTTGGGCCGCCGCATCCGAATTATCAAATGAGGCGAACGTCCCTCGAAGTGCATCGTCCTGCTCACACGGTCGGAGCACCATATTCTGACACCTCCTCCTCCCCTCCTCCTCCCCAACCTCTTCCTCCTCATCATCCTTCCTCTCCCCCCCCCCCTCACCCCAGCACCTCCTCACTCAGATGCTGGCCAACCTCGCATACCGCCTCTGAGCTCCCGGGGCTGCAATTGATTTTCTGGTCAGGCAAGGGGGGAGGGAGGCGGAAAAAAGGAAGGTAGGGGCAGAGAGAAGGACGAAGAGGAGGATGCACAACATCAGGGTGATGAGGACGCTCGGTTTTACACCGTCGCTGGAAACGTGGTTGAAGTCGGGCTCCACAAAGCAGATTACCATTGTCAATATTTTTGCCGAAACTTGCTCACGCCCCACCCCGCGACCCACCCACCCGCAACGCGAAGCGCGACCGACACTGGCACTGTATCGACGATGCACAAGGAGGCCCAGCCCAGAAGGACTACAAAATCATCTTTGGGGCCCAGGAAGCCCAACAAGATTACAAAACATCTTCGTCGCAGCCGTCGCCGTCGCTGTCGTCGCCGTCATCGCCGCCGTCGTCGACGCCGCCGCCGCCGCCGTCGTCGACGACGCCGCCGCCGTTGTCCGTCCTTGCAGATCGGCCACCCCGCACCAATTCGCTGACCGCGACGCGGGGGACGAAACGGCCACCGGAGGCCGAAATCACATCTCGGAGACACCGAGGTACAAGGAAAATTCGGACAAGCATGTAAACACAAAAAAACAGCAGACACCAGGGTAAAAGTATTCGAACGTGCAGCTCGCCGCCGTCCCTGTCGTCGTCGTCGACGGCGGGCTGGCGCTGGCGACCGACACGGTGTCGGGCTCCGCCATGAGCGCGGCCATGCTTCCCAAGAGCTGCGCCGCCTCCGCCCAGAGCCCGGCCTCTGCGGCGCCGGCGGGAACGGCACTTCCTGTGCCGTCGAGGTGCGAAGGGTCGAGGTTCCCTGAGATCCCGTGTCTTGATTTGTTCAGCACGCGCAGCCCCTAGAACTCCCGCACTTTCCCCAGGGCCGCCGTTCACGGTGTTCGATCATGAGTCGTGTTGACGGTCTTGGGCGACTTCCCCCAGATGTCGAAAACGGCGCAGTTGTTTTCAAACAGCACGTGCGAAGAACAACATAAAACTGATGTTGGAGGCTTATGCAAATGTTCCTCGTTTTGGGTGTTGAGCTTCTGGGGAGCCCTCCGGCCTGGATTCCCCTTTGGAGATGCTGCTCCTGTTTTGAGCGTGTCGAATCATGCACTGAGCTTGGAAGTCAGGGGCCAAAAGAGCGCGATGCGAATCAATCCTAAAACGCATCACGGCAACAACGGATTGATTGATCGCTCCGCTACGCGGGAGGCTAGGACTAGAGGGAGGAAAGACGCGATAGGCAAACCAGCTCGGAAATAGTCGGCCAAACACCCCAGGGGAATGAAAAAAACGCCCCGCCAGGGACTAATGCCACGACTCCCCGCCCACAACCAATCGAAACGAGACAGATGTTCACAAACAATCAGACCACGGCACCAGCTCTTCCGGGCTTTGCAAATCCCACAATCAAAACATTTTCTCCGCGAGCCATCAGGCAGGACCGAGTGGGGGGCAACAGTTCCGCCCACGATGGAGGGCGCGCGCTGTCGAGCACCTTCCCTGGAACAAAAGGGTGTCCGACGCTGGCCGGAGGACATGGCAGCCGTCTGACGCCTGCCCACGTGGCCCGACAGGGCGCGAAGGGTGCGAGAGAGCCACCATCCTTGGAAACAGCCAGAACAGAACGTGTCCAACGCTGGACGTCGGACCTGGCAGCGCGCAGAGGCGGCCGCCCGTGACGCCCACGGGGCGGGGAGCACAGAGGCCAGGCCTCCTGCCCAGAGCCTGGGGGGGCAGAGGCGCAGCCTGCATCGTGCCATTCTCGCCACAAACTTGACCCCCAGGGTCAACGCGGCCGGTCCGTGCGGTCAGCAGGCTGGGCAATACCGCCAGTGGATGCAACGCCGTAGGCGGCACGAGAAACGGTGATAGCAGGCAGGCTCGAAGATGATACCCGCGAGCACCGGCTGAGCGAGAAAAAGCCCAAAGTGAAGCCCTGCCTGGCGCCACCAGGGCGGGAAGGGGGCCGTTCCATTCTAGAGCGACCCCGTTCTATACTAGAGCGGCCCCGTTCCAGCCAAGAACGGAGTCGTTCGAGGCTAAAACGGGCGGGTAGTGTCTCGGGGCAACCCTGGAACATGGCCCGACCCACGATTCCAACATACACCCAGACAAACATGGGGCAGTCCCCTCATGTCTGAACAGCGCCGCTGCCACCGCGGCGAGGGAAACAGCGCGCTAGCACAAACCAACAACGCAAAAGAAGGAACGAAAGGCGAAGACCAGCCAGACATGAGCAGACACATATGGAGCAAACTCCTAAATGCCTAATCAATCCGCCGGGACAGGGCTGCCCCTCAGGAGCCACTGTTGCTGCTGGCGGCAACCTTTCTGGCCGCCAGCTCTCTCGCTTGCACCCGCGCCAACAGAGCTGCCATTCCCGCTGTCTGCGGAAGGGCGTCTGGACCCCTTGGCGGCGGGTGAATCTCGGGGGGCGGCGGAAGCGTAGTTGCATCATGCACATGTGCCGTGCCTCTGCGGCTGGACACACTTCGTCGAGCGCCCTCCTCGCGATAATGCGGGTGCACGTCTTCAAACAATTATCCTAAGTGTGGTCGGGGCTCCCGAAATCTTACGTAACGGGCAGTCTCGTCCGAGGAAAAAAAATACCGGCGCTCAGTGTAAGCCCCGAGCGTGGTTCAAACATGTATGGTAGACGCCTTGTCACTTTTCTGGGTGACCCGAGTGCGGGCCAGAGTATGGCCACTTCCCAAGCGTGCCATCCCCCAGACTTGAGGAAACGGCCTTTGGGTCCACAGGGCGGGCGCTCAAAATTTTCAGCTGCAAAAGCACACAACACCTTGGTCACGAGTCACGACGCGGGTCGCGAATATGAAACGAGTAATATTACAGTCTATAAGCTCGTTCTCGGCAGGGGAGGGAAAAGGCCGGAGGAGGAGGGCGGACCTGGCAAGGGTGTTCGCAAGACTACTACCAACGGCAATACGTTTCTCCACAGGCGACAAAGCACGGATGATTTCCTCGGACTGGTGGACAGGGAGGGGTGACACTAGGGGTGTGGTCGTGCTTTTTTGTGAAGTAGCACGACCCTTGACCACGGTCATGCAGACGCTGAAACGCTGGCCAAAGCAATGCGCAAAAACTGGGAGCATCGCCATTGCCTGGTACTCCGCTGCTTGAGGGGTCTGGGGGAGGACGTCCAACGCCGTTGGTTTGGCGTGCGCAATAATCTCCTCACCAACCCCGAGAAAAGAACCCACGCAACAGAGGTGCGGTTTATCTCTTGCACAGCGCGACGGCAACAAGAACCGTCGATACACACTTCGAACCCCTGCGAATAGATGGACCCCCATTCAACCTGCTCCCCCTGGGGGTTGCGCAGACGGGGGTCGGGGTTATCACGGGGTGGGGGAGTTTGAGCTCGTCCCAAAGAACCCGATCTTCCGACGCCAACGCCTCCTCCAGGAGGTCATGCTGTTCGCCTACTGCTGCCGCTCGCGCAGCTCGGGCGGCCCCGCGTTGTCAACGCCATGCGCAGTGCCGAGCGCTGTCCACGTCCAGCCCACAAAGGGCATCTTCTATCACTCTGGTATCCTGCGGCGCGCGTCCGTGCGCGTGTCCACAGTCCTCAACGGAAAACAGTGGACTCCCCTCAGGCGCTGAACACCCTCAGGCGGTGGACAAACCTCCCTTTCGTTAACCTCCCCTTAGAGAAAACGGCCTGGGACCGAAACCGACGGACCTGGACCCGCAAAAGTGACGGCCGCGACGTCCTCTCGCGAACCGAAAACGGCCAATTCCTTCATCGACGTGTCAGGGTAGGAGGTCCATTCACGTCCGCCCCTCCCCGCGGCGCCGGAGGCGCCAGCAGGCGCGGCGCCGACCCAGACACCCTGGGGCGACCCTCTGGAAGTACTGTGCCCGTGCCTGTGCTTGCTGCGCGAGGGGGTGCCTTCTCGTGGGCTCCGATGGTGGTGTTGAAGTGCACAGTGCCCACCTCCGCCGAAGCCCTTGCTCGGCCGCTGCTGCCTGCCTCCCTTGCTCTGCCTCTGGTCCCCCTCGCTGCCTGCGCGATCGCAGCCAGCGCCCTCACAACCGGGCACCACACCCTGCTGCTCATCCAGTCCGCCTCCCCCCTCCCGCCTCTGCCCCTCTCCCCCTTCAAACCGCAGCGCCCTTCGCGTCCTCGTTTTCCTCCTCGTTCTCCTCCTCTTCCCCTTCCAGCCCCCGCACCCGGACAAAGGGAGTTCCGCGCGGCAAGCATGCATCCAATACTGCTCGACACGTATGGTGAGCCAGCTCCGTGCTTGCAGCGCTGTTGGAATTCAGGGCACGCAATGCAGCAGGGCGCGAGTGTGCGAACAAGACATCGCACATGGGCTCCAACCGTCTCACTGCGGCCGTGCTCAAGGCAAAGGCGGACGGCAATCATGAGTAGCCGTGCCCCTCTCATTGAGACGCCATTCGCCTTCACCGTTGGATGTGGACCCGTGGAGTCGCATGTAGGCGCTGTGCGGGCTCTTGCAGAGTACCAGTGCATGTTCGAGTGCACGTTCGTGGAGTCGGGAGGGGCCGCGGGATGCTGTGCTGAGACGCCTACCTGCGAAGACGGTGCCCGTCGTGATGTCCGACGCCAACGTGCACGTGCACGAAACGCACGACTACGATGCCATCGGGAAAGCGAATCATCAGCCAGAGAACCAAGACGGAAGATATCTAGGCCGAGTGTTGGAAGATGATCGTCTCAGTGCGATCTGTAAGTAGTACATGCTATCGCTCAAGTGGGCTCACCCCGTCGAGGACAAACACATTGTGCAGCACAGTAGAGGTCCGCGCAAGACTCACACATGTGGAATCGTGCTGGCGAGGCCTTGACGCACATCAGTGCGTGCTGAACGGCGGAATCGCTGTCTCTTAGTTATCAGGTCTGCACGTGGCTGGGTCTTCATCTGGGCCCATGTCGGTGTGAAGCGTTCCGAGGTGCGGCGACGGCAGAGGAGAATTCTAGCCTCACATCGACGCTGCACCAGCGACCAACGAGTGCACAAGCACCCGTGCTGGTACGCCAAAGCCCCGATGCAGAGATCGATGCCGTGCACGCTGTGGCTCTGAAGAAGGCTGCACGCAGCCCTGGCATCCGTCGGAAAACGATCAGGAGGAGGAGGAACCGACGAACCGAAATTTCTGCAGAAGGCTGCGCAGATGGGGGGACACAGGCAAATCTGCACCGATCCACACCTCTACAAGAGTGCGTTGGGCCGGCCGTGGCAGGACCCCACCTCAAGCTGCTTCACCAACGAATAATGCAGTGTTCGCAGACTGTGGGGGCACCTTCATTTTATCTGAGACAGTTGTCCATCTTCACTGGTATCGACGAAGTGTGAGCGAAGGGCACCACGTCTTCATACACACGGCCAAATTGTGCGTTTGCATACAAAAAACTAATGTTGACAAACTGCCTGCTAAAATGCCCGAGGAATGCAAAAGGCGATCCTCCGTAAACCTTCAGAGAAAACCGACGCGATCCGACACTGAGGGCGCAATGACCACTGAGATCCCCGTTGTCGTTGACTGTGCCACTTACCACCGAAGAAGACGTATCCTCCAGCGTCAGCGTGATCTTCTCCCCTGGCTTCTTCCCGACGCCTGCTCCTTCCCTTGTTCATCCTGCTCTGGCTTCCCCACCCCCTCCTCCTCCTCCTCCTCCTCCCTCCTCCTCCTCCTCCTCCTCATCCTCCTCCTCCTCCCAACCCCTCCCCCAACCCCTCCCAGTCCTCCTCCTCCTCCTCCTCCTCCTCCTCATCCTACATGGCTCCTCTGGACCCTACCCCGGAGGCCAACTTCTCACCCCAAGCTGCTTGATGTTCTTCTGGGCCTGGAGCTGGCCTTCTCGTGACGCCGTAGCTCTTGGGCCCCTGGACATCCGACGATGAGATGTTTTCCCAAAAACGGCCCCAGAAATCTCGCCCCCTTCCCAAAGGATAGTTTGCTGGCTCTGATCCAGACTTGATTGACACTCGGCCTGATCATGGGACTCAGAGGCCGAAATGGAGTAACAACGCCAAGACTGAAAACACCATATCGTCGGAGATCTGGGTACCAATCCTCAGAATCAACCAACAGACCGATCCTCTTCCGGGGTGCCCTCTGGCCGCGCGAACAATAAGGCAACGCTCAACAAGAACTGGATCCTCAATTTCCGAACCACGTCAATACCCAAAGATCCGATGTCGTGCCTGTATGAATGCACTGCCCTCCGACATCGCAACACTCTCCCAAGGACTGTCTGTTCGTCCCCGGTAGCTTTTCGACGGTCCTGGACCCGGAAGACGGCCCCTTGAAGCTGGAAAGCATCAACACACTCCGCTTGGTCTAGGAGGGAGGAGGGAGGAGAGGAGGAGAGGAGGAGGGAGGAGGGAGGAGGGAGGGGGAGGAGGAGGAGGAGGAGGAGGAGGGAGGAGGAGGAGGAGGAGGAGGGGGAGGAGGGAGGAGGGAGGGCGTCCACCTCGAGCTTCTCCTTCCCCATCCCTCCTGCAGGGCGGAGCGCTGCATCCACTCGAGCAGCGCGGCCGCGGTGTGGGGCCTGGCGGGCGAGGACCGCGGAACGAAATGAGGAAGAATAACGAACGGAAAATGCCTGGGCGAATGATGTCTCCCGGTATTGGGTCGATGGCACAGCATACGGAAACGTGATGCTGCTAGCGACTTAGAAGTAAACTTACAGGCACGTCAGAAGATGAACACCGAGGAGAAGCAGAACATCCCGGACACCGTCGCGCCGCTATATATACATATATATAGGTGTATATGTGTATATGTTTATATACATATGGGTGGAGATACATCGATACGGGTGCTTGCGTAAAACAAGCATGCATACACGGATAGATTGATATACATACGGGTACCCCTGATTGTCTGTCCAACTCCGTTTCAGTCATCCGTTCTCTCCTTCTTCTCCACTTTCCTTCCCAAACTCCCTTCCTGATCCCTCTTCTTCTCACCAATGGTTCTCGTCGCTGCCTCGGACCAGACGCTGGCGCTGGAGGCCTCCGGAGGCTTCCACTCCAGCTGTCTTCCACTCCAGCTGTCCTCGAGCAGGAACCTCAGGATAACCAGAGGAACCCCAAAACACGTTGGATGTCGCCAGAACTGTTCGGATTGGCCTCGGCTTAGAAATATTGTCCAATCTCATGATTAGATTGGTTATCGGTTATATCTTTTGTCACAACCCCCCTGTGTGTTGGGACCTCGTTTTGACCTCATCCATCTCTTCCTCCTCTTCCTTACCTATCCTACTCCTCTTCCTCCCCGTCCTTGTCGTCAGCACCATTTGTATCGTCAACATCACCATCACCATGGTCGGCATCGTTGTCGCCGTCGTCATCATCATCGGCGTTACCACCGTTACTCCAGATTTCGTAATAAAAGGGAGGGGGTCTGGACCCTCCGAGACAAGCCATTTCAGACCCCCCCTGTGGGAGAACCCTCAGAAACATCGTCCCCAGACCACCCTGGAAGAGACCCCCCCCCGAAATGAGACCCCCCTCCCTTTATTACGAACTCTGGAGTACCATCCTCATCACCTTCTCGCCACACGTTCGGAGGCCTCCTGGGGAACTCCACCAGGGGCCCCCGTTGCAGGGCCCGCACGGTGCCCCCCCGACCACTCCGGCACTCCCCCCTCGCACCTTCCGGGGCCCCTGGAGAGCTCCACCGAGGGCCCCCGTGGCAGGGCTCACGTGCCGCCGCACCTACAGTCGGGGTGTTGACCTAAGGAACCCTCAATAAGGGGCGAGGCCCCTTTTTTCCATAAGTTAACCTTCGGTTTCGTATCGAAATCCTAAGGGAAATCCAGGGCAAACTGTGAAACACTTAAGGAACACGGAGCCCCTTCCCAACGAAAAGGGTTCCTTCTTCAGGGCCCCGACTGCACCATGTCAGCGCACCCCTCACACGTTTCGTGGCCCCCTAAGGGAGCTCCGCCGAGGGCCCAAATACAAGGGTTCACGTGCCGCCGCCCCGACCACCACGGTATATACACTCCTCACGCGCTTCGTGGCCCTCGAGGGAGCCCCACCGAAAGCCCTAGTGGCAGGCAGGGCTCACGTGCTGCCGCCCCGAAAATCCCGGCGCTTCCCCCCCACACGCGTCGTGCCCCCCTAGGGACCTCCACCGAAGGCCCCAGTGGCACGGTTCACATGCCGCCGCCCCGAATCGGCGTACCCCTGACACGGTGCGTGGCCCTCTCGGGAGCTCCACCGAAGGCCCCAGTGGCAGGGATCACATGCTGCCATGCTGCCACCCCGACCATTTCGGCACAGCCTTCACGAGTTTCACGGCCCCTAGGGGGCTCAACCGAAGGCCCCAGCGGTAGGGTTTAGATACCAATTCGTGCAAAAACGTCGTCGTCTCAGAGCTGGGCTTCGAAGAAAATAATCCGCGCGGCCAGAGCCTGAGCCGGCCATGGGAGCGTGAGCTCGGGGCGCAGTCGAGCCGCTCCCTGCTTGGACTTCGGCGCGCTGGGCTGGATCTATTAAGCGTATCTCGCATCATCATTCCGCTTGCGTCCTTTGCCCCCGCCCCCGTGCACCGCGACACGTGTGCCGAGCCTGTTCCGACTTGCTCCGGCAAAGTGTCCAGGGGTGTTACGACCCCCCAAAAAAGGTCTTGTGCAGCGGGCGGATATGTTGATGGTTGCCACTCGCGTAGAATGCATTGGAATGCTCGCCAAGAAAATTATGGTTTTCGAACTGGTCCCTGGGGTCCAACCTCCACCAGCGAATGGCGCAACGTAAGAAAAGGAAGAGGAGGGCGGAAACAGAAGAGGTGGAGGAGGAGGCAGAGTGCCTGTGGGCGGTTGCGGGCGAGGGTATTTGCTTTCCAATAGGAACCCTCATTCGCGCTTTCCAGGAGATTCCTGTTGTGAGGCATTCTAATGGAAGAACTCAATAATGCCTTCCAGAGGATTCCTGTTGCAAGGCCTTCCAACAATAATCCCGCCGTAGCGGGTTCTACGGAACTCAGTGCTTTCCAGCAAGAATTCTTGTCGTGAGGCTTTTCGATAAAATCCCTTCGTAGCGTTTACCACAAGACTCCTTCTGTGACTCTGGCCAATCGGAGCCCTCAATCGTGCTTCCCAAAAGATTCATCGTGTGACGATTTCCATGTGAGGCTTTCCGTGCGAGTTCCTCTGTTGCGCTGTCCAAAGGACTCCTGTTGTGACGCTTTCCAACGAGTCCTTTGGTACGCGTTCCATGTGAGGCGTTTCATTATAAGCCCTCTGTTGTGCCTTCGAAAAGAAAGCCGTAGTGACGCTTCCAAGAATAGACCTCAGTAGCGCTTGCCATAGGAACCCTGTTGTGAGGTTTTACAACCGAAGCCATCCGTAGCGTGTTCCAGGGGGTGTCTTGTGTGATGCCTTCCAAGGAGAGCCGTCGGTAATGCTTTCCAACGTCTTCCTGGCGAGAGGCCTTCGATGATGTTCCCTGTGTAGCGCATTTCAAAAGATACCCGTCGGGATGTTTCCCAATCGGCTCCCTCAATCGCGCTTCTCAAAAGAGTTCGCCTGCGAGGCTGTCCAATATATACTACTTGCGGTGCTTTCCAACGGATTCCCCTCGCGATGCTGTCCCTTGATAGCCCTGTACCACGCTGTTCAAAGGACTTCTGTTGCGGGGCTTTCCATTCGAATGCATTCGTAGCGGTTTGCAGCGGATTCCTGTTGCGATCCTTCCCGATGATAACCCACACTGGCGCTTCCAGGGGATTCACGCAGTGATGCTTGCCAATTGAATCCATAAGTGGTGCTTCCGAAAGGGCTTCTATTGTGATGCTTATCAATCGGAGCCCTGAGGAGAACTGTCCAGAGACATGTGTCCAATCGAATTCCGTTTTTAGCCAGGATCGTTGCTGCGACGCTTTTTACAAGAAGAACCCCCAGCTGTGTTTTCATATACATATTCCTGGTGTTGGGCGCTCTAGTAGGAGCCCTCAATCATGTTTCCAGAGGACTCCGATCCTGAGGCTGTCAAATAGGAGCTCCAGAAGTGTTTTCAAAAACTCACGTTGCGAAGATTATCCGTAGAGTTTCTCCATCGCGTTGTCCACGTAATTCGGTTCGTGACGCTTTCTAATGGAAGCTCTCAAGCGTGTCTTCCAACCACAAGAATCCCTGTCGTAACGCTTTCCAATGGAATTACTGCGGGGTGCTTCCCATGCGAGGTGTCTCCATCGGGTCCCTGCGAAGTGCTTTCCAAACAGTTTCTTGTGTGACGCTTTCCATTCGGAAAACCGTAGGAATGCTTTCCATGAAAAGTCTTTTGCATCTAATCCCTGTGGCGCTTCGCAGACGATGCCCACTGCGCTGCTGGCCGGCCGCCCCCAGGGCCCACGGGAGCCTCAGACACGGCCGCGGTGCCCCCCCCGATGCCAATGAGTGGCCGCAGTCACACTCGGACGCCCGAGGAAACGCACAGGCGCCGACGCCAGCGTCGACAGTGGAGGGAAGAAGCAGACCAACCAAGGCCAAAACGTCGCGGGATCTCGTCTGCGCCGACCTTGGTCATGGCCCGTACCCGACGTCGGCGACTCGCGAGGACGATCCACGAGTTGACGCTGACCAAACTGGACGGTGATCGAGACCGACACTGCGCTTCCGCACTCAACCTCGGTCATGCTCCCCTGTTCTGATGAGCCTGTTTTCCACCACCACCACCATAAGTTGGAGGGGGGAAGGAGGAGGAGGAGGAGGAGGAGGAGGAGGAGGAGGAGGAGGAGGAGGACCCCCCCTCCAACTTATGGTGGTGGTGGTGGAAAACACGCCCATCATGTTCTGCCTCTCCCCGCAGCCCGTGGCGCGGGGGCCTCCCAGCGCGGCCCAGCCTGGCCAGCAGCGGAGCGGCCCCGCCGGGCAGGACGCCTGCGGGGACCAAAGTCGAGGGGAGGGGGGGGGGGCGAGCGCAGGGGGCAGAGAGGCGCTCTGCGGCGTCATCTGCAGCGCCTCTCTGAAGGGGAACTGGAACACACAAATAAATACACACAAATAAAAATATCCCCCATATTTTCCCATATTTTCTGGGTTTTTGTCTTCCCCCCAATTCCCATATTTTCGCATATTTTCCTGGGGATCGACGATTAATTGTGTCTGTGTGTTTTTTCCCCTCCTGACTCTCGGCGGCGCGCACACGGAAGGGGGGGGGGGCGCCGAGGGCGGCAGCCTTCGGAGAGGCGAGAGGGTCGGCCACAGGCAAGAGCGACCCTTGGCAAGAGTGACCCTTGGTGCGCGGCTTCAGGAGATGCACGGGGGAGCCAAACCTGAGCGCGCAAGCTGATGAGATCGCATCGCATGCAGCGCTCGGGGGACTTCGATAGGCCCGCATCGAAGGTCACTCTGGCGACGGGTCACTATCAATTATGCGCAGCCGAAGGAAGGGAAATACCTTCTTGGACCCCCCCCCGGCTCCTCCGGAACCCTTACTGAAGTCCCCGGGCCGTTCTAAGAAGGCTGCTGCCTCCTAAGGCCCGCCTCGCCTTCTCGGGCCAGGTTGGGCAAAATTGGGGGGATGGCAAAGAGGGGCTGCCGAATCAACTCGTGTGGCTGGGTTTCCCAGCGCCTCCCGCAACGATGGCCTCAGGACGACCCAGCATGGCCTCAAGATGGCTCCTGGAGGTCTCCAGATGGCCTCCAGACGAATCTAGATATGTCCCAAACGGCCCAAGATGGCCACACCAAGGCAGACGAAACCCCAATATCGCTCAAGAGGACCCCACGAGGATGTCCAGAGGGTCCCAAGAAGCAACAGTCATATACTGTCCTCAGGTTTTGGCAAGTTCGTGGTGTCCCGACCTTGTTGGGGCTTCTGGCAGCCACAAACGGCCCAAGAGGCTTCCAAGACGGCTCCATAGGCATCGAAAGGGTCTCCCAGACGTCCCGATATTGCCCGACGACGCCTGCGAAGCGCCAAGGACGTCCCCGACAAGGCGACAGACGGGCCACGTGAGCCCGACGACGGCCCACGAGAGCCCCAGGAGGCCCCAAGAGGCCCCCCAGAAGCGCCCAAAGGTCACTCTGTAGCCCCACCGAGGCTTAGAGGAGGTCCCTCCTCGCCCGTTTTCCTCTTCTCCTCCTCCTCCTTCTCCTCCTCCGTTCCCTTTCATTCTAACCAAGATGTCCCTGTCGCACCCCGAAGCCAGTTTTTAGGGCGGGCCAGGCGTTTCGCCTGAGACTTCCTCAACATTTATGGCTCTGAAGCTGAAAAGTTGGCAACAGTTTCACGGATTGAAGTCGTGTCGTTTTCAAAATGTGGCTCTCGCCGTAGCGCGGCGCACACTCGCCTTAAACATTTGCAAGAGTCTCATGTATTGAATGCGGGTCGTTTTCAAATTGTGGCTCTCGCCTTAGCGCGGCGCACATTCGTTTAAACAATTTCAAGAATTTTGAAGATTGAACGCGGGTCGTTGTCCAATCATGGCTCTCGCCTTAGTGCGGCGCACATTCGTGCAACATATGCTAGGGTTTCACGGATTGAGGGCGAGTGATTTTCAACATATAGTATGGCTCTCGCCATAGCACGGCGCACATTTGCTTTAACCATTTGCAAAGGAGTTTCACGGATAGAGGGCGGTTCCTTTTCAAAATGTGGCTCTCGCCTTAGCGCCGCGCTTATTAATTTACAACATTGTCAAGAGTTTCACGTGTTCCCATCACCGTACCAGAAATGGTGTTTTGGACAGATTCAGGATCATGCGTGCAGCAGGTAGGTTGATTCTCTGTGTTGAAGTCCTCGGAATGGCGCTCTGGCATGATTTAGGATCGTCAAGACGCAACAACCATGTTGATCCGTGGCGTTGGAATTCCGAGAGCAAGGTTTTGGCATGCGTCAGGGTCTTCAAACGGGTGTCTTCCAACGAGGCAGTTGCTTCAATGGAAATGAACCTGTAGGGGCCTATGAAGAGGGAGCTTGGAGGGAGGATTTGCTTCAACATCGTTGAATCCTCTTGGATTTACACTGGTCCTCCTCCTGCTCCTCCTCCTCCTCCTCCGCCTCCTCCTCTTCCTCCTCCTCTCTTCCTCCCCCTGACAGCCCAACGGCATGCCTCAATGCCACACTTGCGGGCTAGTTCGTTTCCGAATTCTGGTCCGAAAGAGGGGCCCACATGATTATGCATCCCTTGATTCACTGGCCTTACAGAGACTCGCTGGAAGCGTCATTGGCCGCCTCTTTGGGGCTCCTTGCGGCGTCTTGAGCCGCTTGCAAGTTTCTTGACGTCTCCCGGTGCGGCCTTGGAATCTCACAATGAGCTCGCGAGGCCCACCTGGGCCTCTTGGCCCCTCATGGCAGGCGCCCGCAGGGGGAAGGGGGGAGTGCAAAGGCCGAGTACTGAACACAGTGCTCCCTAGAATCTCTAGGTATGTGTATATACATATATATATATACATACATACATACATACATACATACATACATACATACATACATACATACATACATATATCTAGATACACACATGCAAATACGCACATACAAGTATATGTGCAACTGCGAGCAAGAACGGACGATTCAAAAACTGCTCGAACAGCCCCACCAACAACACCTGGAACCTACACCCAGTCCATGCAGCGCGGTTGGCAGGCATCTGGGAGGCGAGGCCCACAGTGGGTGCCCGCTGTGCGCCGGCCGGCTGGACTGCTCCCAAGGGATCGGAAAGTGGCGACAGGCGGCCCGCTTACTGTCGAGCAGCTCGATTGGAGGCCTGGAAATTGGCACCAACACCAGCCCAGGGGGTTGCCTCCACAGGGGGAAGATGATCCTAGATTTCGGTGTTGGTGGCAACATTTCGGCCACCTTGGAAGTCAGAATATGACCACCATCACCGAGATCGGGATCGTCATCCCTCGGTGGAGGCACACCGCCGATCTTGGTGGTGTCAACCTCTAGGCCTGCGAAGCTTCGGAGAAGGAATGCCGACTCTAGCCTTGCTTGCCCGAAGCGGGCCCCTCCACTGCCGGGGGTCCCAAAACGATATGGTGACGGACCGGGCGGCGACTTTGGAATCCCAAGAAGCCGCACCGCCCGGTCCGTCACCGCCCAACTTGGGACCCAAGAGGCCATGGTCGCCCAAGACGTCCTCGGCGAACGACCCGAGTCTCAAAACCGTGCGGTGACCCCGAATCCCCACTGCCTCACTACGCGGCGCAGTCACCACACCGTTTGCGAGTGCCCGACCGCAGCGGGCCCCATCACGGGCCTCCACAGGGAGGCCCAGGGGATGGGGGCAGCTTTCGGGCGAGAGTGCTACCATGGAGGAGGAGGAGGAGGAGGAGAGGAGGAGGAGGAGGAGGAGGAGGAGGAGGAGGAGGAGGAGGAGGAGGAGGAGGAGGAGGAGGAGGAGGAGGATGGGGAGATGGATTCACGATACGTTCCAGGAGTTGCAAGGTATCTGGCGCCCAGCGCGTCTGCAGTCCGTGTAGAACATCAGGACATCTGGGAAATCCTCGAAACTCTGGAGGAGGAGGAGGAGGAGGAGGAACGTATCATTATCATGACCTCATGCCCCTCTGAAGCTTGCCTGACTCGGCAGCACCCAGGAAGGACGAGGTCCAGTGTGAATGCCCGCGGCCACTCCGCTGGGGCCCTGGCGGGCCCCAGGAGGAGGGTGACGGCTGGTGGACGCCCGCAGAGCGCCCAGGAAGAGCGAGACCTGGTCTGGATGCCCGCGGCGGGTCTCTCCGAGATAGACTCTCCCCGTGGTTAGAGGCCTCCCACAAGGGGGTCCGAGGAGGTGGGGTCGGAGGATCGCGCCGCATCGCCGATGCATCGGAGACCTCGGCGTGGAGAGAATCGGGCTCCACATCAGGCCGTCTCGCCGACGCATCGGCGATGCGCCGCGATCCTCCGACCCCACCTGCTCGGACCCCCTTGTGGGAGGCTTAGGCTTGTGCCCCGCGGAGACTGCTGCACGTGCCCAGCGTTCGGACGAAGGCGGCAGAGACAGACAGCAGGAAGGCGTTGAAAATAGATTGGGTTTGCGCCCACCCATGAAAAGGGAGGAACAGGGAAGATCACTCAGTCCGCCCCTCTGACAAGGACCAGGGAAGACCGTTCAGTTATTGAGTTGGAGGGGCACCCAGAGCAACGTCGGATCTGGCCTTCAGCGAACGACGTGTGCGCCTGGCGGCACCCAGGAGGGCGAGGTCTCGCGGGCTGCTCACTCAGAACCCCCTGGAAACCCAGGGTGTGGCAACAGCTAGACTGCTGGCCAGCCTCCAGCGGGGGGGTGGTGGTGGCGGATGCCCGTGGCGGGGGCGGCCCCGCTGACCGCCTTGTGGGGGGGGGGGGCAGGAAGGACAGGACAGACGAGGCGGGGAGGCGGGGAGGCGAGGTGGGGAACTGGGCGCGGGCAGGAGAGGTGGGCGACGAGGGAACCCTCACGCAAAGGAAGGCTGAGTGAGCGCCCGAACGCCGACTGCTCTGCTCCACCAGGGAGCATGCCCAACTCAAGCAGGCTTGGACGCCGTGGCGTGGCGGAGCGCCGCACGAGCTCGGTCGCCAAGCTTCGCGCCCTCGCGTCGCCCCACTGAGAAGAGCAGCCGTGATGGAGGTTTGGGCAATTGCCTGACGGGAGGGGGGCGATGCCCAGAGGGGGGGGGGGCGAAGAAGCGAACACCTTTCGTGCCCCTGTAGGGACCTGCAGGTGCACGAAAAGTGCACCTTTCTGCACCCAACCCCACCCCATTCACCGCCCCCCCCGATTGCGCGACGCCCGAGACATCAGCATCCGGCCCAGACCGGATGGCTTGGCCAAGGTGGCCACGGGGGAACGAAGAGGTTGGAGGCTGGAGGCCTGGCCCTTTTTCTACGAGACCACGCACCAGTCGCTGCTGTGTTGCCACGTACGCGCGCGGTCCGAATTGGCGACCACCCGTGGTTGAGGCCGCGCCACGGGCCGTGCCGACTATCTTATTCATGTTGGCTGCCCCGTCTGAAAACCCATAACCACACCCAAGGCACCTCACTCTCGATTTGTTTGCCTCGCTCTCTCTCTCTCCCTCCTCCCCCTCCTCGCCCTCTTCCCCCTCCTCCTCCTCTCTCCCTCCCTCCTCCTCGCCCTCCTCCCCCTCCTCCTCCTCCTCCTCCTCCTCCGCCTCCTCCTCCTCCTCTTCCTCTTCCTCCTCACCTTCATACAGTCAAAGACCCTAAGAAGGACGCGCGGTAAGGGCGCAAGACCCTTGGAAGCCGAAGTTGGGATTTCTGGGGCGGCGGACGACGAAAACACCAAGGACGCAAGAGCAAGGAAGAGCAAGGACGCAAGGGTATCCTGAGCAAAGTCGCGCGTCCTTATTAGGGTTGTTGACTGTATTTCCCCACATGTTTCGTGGGGTTGTGATTCTCTTCTCTGCCGCGGCGCACCCGCGTCTCACACACCCGCGTCTCACACCTCCTCCTCCTCCTCCTCCTCCTCCTCCTCCTCCTCCTCCTCCTCCCCCTCCTCTTCCTTCCTCCCTCACCCACAGCACAGCACAGCACAGCACATCAAAGCACACACATACACACATACACACACATACAGGCAAACACAAAAACACACACAGCATACAGCACAGCACAGCACAGCACAGCACAGCACAGCACAGCACAGCACAGCACAGCACAGCACACACATACACACATACACACAATCACACGCAGCACACAGCACACACAGCATAGCACAGCACAGCACAGCACAGCACAGCACAGCACAGCACAGCAGACCGCACCACAGGCCAACACAGCACAGCACGCCCCAATCGTCCAGGCATACCAGGCGTGGCACTTTCTGGACACCTCAGGGGGTGCGCTGGGGGTGGTCTCCCTATCCGTTGCGGCCTCGCACAGCGTGGCAGGCGTGGCAATTCCTCGACACCACAGGGGGTGCGCTGGGGACGGTCTCCCTATCCGCTGCGGCCTCACAATGCGTGGCAGGCGTGGCACTTCCTCGCACCACAAGGGGGTGCGCTGGGGACGGTCTCCCAATCCGTTGCGGCCTCCCACAGCGTGGCAGGCGTGGCACTTCCTCGACACCACAGGGGGTGCGCTGGGGACGGTCTCCCTATCCGTTGCGGCCTCGCACAGCGTGGCAGGCGTGCCACTTCCTCAACACCACAAGGGGGTGCGCTGGGGACGGTTTCCCTATCCGTTGCGGGCTCGCAAAGCGAGGCAGGCGTGGCACTTCCTCGGCAGCACAAGGGGTGCGCTGGGGGTGGCCTCCCAATCCGTTGCGGCCTCGCACAGCGTGGCAGGCGTGCCACTTCCTCACCACCACAGGGGGTGCGCTGGGGGTGGTTTCCCTATCCGTTGCGGGCTCGCAAAGCGAGGCAGGCGTGGCACTTCCTCGGCAGCACAAGGGGTGCGCTGGGGGTGGCCTCCCAATCCGTTGCGGCCTCGGCACTTAGGGGGTGCGCTGGGGGTGGTCTCCCTATCCGTTGCGGAATCGCAAAGCGTGGCAGGCGTGGCACTTCCTCGACACCACAGGGGGTGCGCTGGGGGTGGTTTCCCTATCCGTTGCGGGCTCACAAAGCGTGGCAGGCGTGGCACTTCCTCGCACCACAAGGGGTGCGCTGGGGGTGGTCTCCCTATCCGTTGCGGCGTCGCAAAGCGTGGCAGGCGTGGCACTTCCTCGACACCACAGGGGGTGCGCTGGGGGTGGTCTCCCTATCCGTTGCGGCGTCGCAAAGCGTGGCAGGCGTGGCACTTCCTCGACACCACAGGGTGTGCGCTGGGGACGGTCTCCCTATCCGTTGCGGTCTTGCAAAAAGTGGCAGGCATGGCACTTCCTCGACACCACAGGGGGTGCGCTGGGGGTGGCCTCCCAATCCGTTGCGGCCTCGCACAGCGTGGCAGGCGTGGCACTTCCTCGACACCGCAGAGGGTGCGCTGGGGGTGGTTTCCCTATCCGTTGTGGGCTCGCACAGCGTGGCAGGCCCTGTCTTGTGGCAGATTTTGAGCGGATTGTGATGGGGGGACGACGTGCCGAGAGCGATGTCATTCCCTCGTTGTCGTCTTTGTGTGCCCCCGTATCTACTGGCCCCTGTGTAAAACCCTGCCAGAGGCCCATGACAGCGGAGGATCGCCGATTCGGGGCCGCGGGGTCTGTCTGGACAGGCGGTGGCACACGTCCGTCATCCAGGGCGGCCTGCCGTCCACCCGGGACCAGAACTGGATAAAATGATGCACGCGGCCGTGATCACGCGCGGGTAGAACTCCAGTCCCCGTTGCGTCCGCGAGCTCGCAGACCTTCTCCAGCACCCTGCGCCACGTCCCGTCGTCCTGCGCCGTCAGCCACGTCGCCGTGGCCGCAGTGACGCAGGTCTGCTCAGGGTCGTGCTTCCCGATGGCCTCCGTGGGGAAGACCCACCACGCCTGCGGCTGTGGCGCGGGGCAGGCTCCCGGCGCAGAGGGGGAGAGGCAGGAGAGCATCACGACGAGAGGATGGGGGAGATGTGGGCGGGGCTCGCCTCGAGTGCCTTGGCTTGGGCGGTGGCGGGACAGCGCCCCGCGAGAGGTATGAGGTCGACTGCAGACTTGATGCGCCCCAAACTGAAATCTCGATCGAATCTACTTGCGTGGACATCATGATCTACGAACACAATAACGTTTGTTCGCAGGTCCTACGAGAAACGACAATTCTGGGGCAGCTCGATTCTGTAGTCGATCTCTTACCGGAGGTATGGGCAACAGGGGGGGTGGACGGGCGCGTCGGGATCACGTTGGGGACCGCCGCCGCACCCAATGCGAGAACGTGCCCTTCCTGCCCTTCGCCTCCAGCTCCTGGAGGACCTTGGCCGCGCTCTCTCACGTAGCCTCTGCCCTCCCTCCCCCTCTACACCTCCCTACCTTCGCCGCCCCATCCCGTACCATGTCACTCCCTCCCAAACCTCCCTCCCTCTCTGCGCCTTCTTCTCCTCCTCCTCCTCCTCCTCCTCCTCCCCGTCTTCCTCCTTTCCCTCCTCCTCCTCCTCCTCCGTAGCCTTTGGTCTCAAGTACCATATTGGCTCAAGTCTGTCGTCGCTGGGCCGTGAGCCCGCCATCCGACCGATGCTGGCCAGGTGCGCACGGCGCAAGCCCAGCAAAAGCGCCGCGGGAGGCTGCGCGCGGCGTGGCCCAGGCGACGAACGCGGCGGCCGGGCGGGCGGGCGGCCAGCGGGAAGCGGCGCGCCTCCTCCGCACCGCCGAAAGGCCTGCTCCGAACGGCAGTGGCCGAGCTGGCCACACCCTTCCCCACCGCTGTGGATGCGGCGCCCCCGGAGGGGCCCGCGGCTGCCTCGCGGCCGCGGCGGCCCCGTGGCCGCGGCACAGGCTGCAGCGTCGAGGAGCGGGCGGCTGCGACCGACGGCGCGCGCGGCTGCGACCGACGGCGCGCGCGGCGGCGGCGGCGGGTCCGGCGCCCAGCGCGCTCGGCAGCGGTGAGCTCATAATTCTGTGAATTTGGGCACTCCTGATGCTCGGGCGCAGTGGACGGCGAACATGAAGACCCGGTTCGTCCTCGTCGTCGACGTGGGCGGGGGGCCTGGTAACTCAGGTGGTGACAGGCCCGCCCCCCGCGGCGAAACCGCGGCAACGCACGGGGCGGGTAATTAGACCCTCCTCTCCTCTCTCTCCTCCTCCTCCCTCCTCCCTCATCGTCGTCCTCCTCCTCCTCCTCATGATTATCCATCTCCTCCTCCTCCTCTTCTTCCTTCTCCTCCCCTTCCTCCTCCTTCTCCACATCCTCCTCCTCCTCCTCGACCTCGTCCTCGACCTCGACCTCGTTCTCGTCCTCGTCCTCGTCCTCGTCCCCCCCCTCCTCCTCCACCTCCTCCTCCTCCTCCGCCCTCAACTGGACATGTTCCAGGAACACTCCGTGCTGAACGCGGAAGGTTCTTGGATGATCCTTGGGTGGGCGCATGAGCAAGCCAGGACGCTTCGCCACTGCTTCATACTCGCCCCTCCCGTCGGCGACGCTGCGCGGCGAAAGCCTTCAGGGCTGATCTCTCGTGGCGGGCTCCCACGCCGGGCTGAGGCCGCCACGCCTCCCAGCGCGGCGCGCTGCGCGGCGAGCAGCCGCTCGTGCGGGGCCGGCGCGGAGGCCCAGACCTCGCCTCGCTGCGAAGAGGCCACGGCAAGAAGCCTGTGCCGATCTCCGGTCTCGAGTCCAGGACGGACAACGTTCGCCGTCTGCGATCTCTGGGGGCTCTCGCCGGGCCACGGGACCGTCGAACATAGGCTCAGAATGAGAAGCTGGCCCTGGGGAATGGTTCGAGACTTCTGTTAACGGGCGAAGAACGGTATAAAGTAAACTCTGTCGCTGTCGGGGGCGCCTGTCCCAAGGCGGCTGGAAAATTTATACCCCTACGGTGCCACCGGAAGGGTATACACTTTCCAGCCGTGTGTGAGGGGGAGGGGGACCGAAGGACCGAACCCACCCCCAAAGTGTCCGTAGGTAGACGTGATGAGGATGATGGAAGTTGTCCTCTTCACCCTCTGTGTACGAGTACCTTGAGCCAAGCCGAAAGGGGCGATGGATATGAGCAAGATAGGAGGAAAGTAGGGGGATTCACGCACACCCCCCGTCCCGATCCCGCCCGATGCCCACGCACAAAGGCGAAAGGCACCGAAGCGGGGATCGGGATAGGAGAGTGAATCTCTACTGAACTCCTGTCTGCAATCCACTGCTTCAGCCCAGGAAGGAAAGAAGGGACAGCCAAAACTCTGTCGTAAGGTTCGCACCCAACGGCGGCGCTAACCCGCAAACAAAGTTTTACAGCGCCTGCCGCCGAGATAGAACCCAGGACAGTGCTGTGGGCTGGAGAGAAGTGGAATGGAGAGACTGAGCTCTTATGACACCGACCCAAACGGTCGGTGCCCGAAGCAACACATGATATGAATGCAACGATGTGTGCAATGAGCCAGATCCAATCCAAAGCAAAACGCAAAACTTTGAGATATGAGGAGTAGAGTGCATGCGCAAGTTCCAAGAAAATCTTGTACGTCTTGCACCAGTAATGAAGAATCAAGTGTATTTATGCAATTATGCTTTTTCACATGTTTTTGCAATTGTGCATTTTCAACAGTACATGCTAGACAATCATCTTTGTGGCTCTTTAGGCCGTTTTGTCAAGACTGCAATCGATAATAAGGTTGTCACCTGCTCTACTATCGCGAAGCTAACGTCCCAGAGATAACGCACAAAACTTATGCCATCGCTCCAACCAAATTCTCGGCGTCGGCTGCAAGAAATGGTGAGTAGGCTGGTTGCGGTACCTTTTCATATACAGCTGGGCCTGTCCATGGTGACAAGTATGGTTTTGATATCGACCAAGATGTGAGAGGCACGTCAAAAGTCAGAAGAAATTTGGAAGCCATCAAAATTGTATGCAGATGTCATCATCCATCATGATGTGGTGCTGGTATGCTCTGATGTCCATGAGGTACAACTGCCGAGCCGCGTAATCAGCGGCGGCAGAACCAGCGGCACGCCATGGGGGCGCCAGAGGAGGCGGAACCATGGCTCGAGGACGCGCCAGATGATGTACCGTAAGGGGAGTTGTGGTGTGTAGGGGGGGCAGGGTCGGCCTCCGTTCCCCCTTTCGACGTGCCCTTCGTTGCGCCGTACTCGCTGCGGTTGCCCGCTGCAATTTCGGCGTCCAGATGGGCAGCACCCCTTATGACATCTGTTATGTAGTCAGACCACGCGCGATCGGCGCTCGGGAGAGCGACGGCGTCTCTGGTCTCCGGACCGAGAGTGGGCGAATGGAAGCCGAGGCCAGGATCCAGCGATCGATCCGCGTCTGATCGGCGATCGGGGTCCCAATCGACCGGCTGATCGGGCTGGTCGGCGGTGGCTGAGCTCGCGGCTACGTGCTGTCGAGGGAGGACGCAAAAACAACCTGAACGCGAGGGAGGCGTCTGCCTCTTCAGCACAGGGGGGTCCGAACTAAGAGCCGGGGTCTTGATTTTGACCGTCTGTCGAAAGAACAACGGCTTAGCCAGAGCCAGCGGGCTCCTGCTTCGGGATTTCTTCAGCCGAATCGGATCCGGAGAGTCCTGGGAGCGGGGAGATTTTCCGTGCCGGGTCGTTCCTGGAGAGTCCCGTGTTCCGCGCCGTGGGGGCAGGGGAGGTGGGTTTCTCTTCCTGTGTCCAGATCCTCTGGGCGCTCTGGTGTCCAGATGCTCTGATGGAGCAGCAGCCGGGCGTGTCCTTGAGGACGTAACAGAAGCATGCGGCTTTTGAGCCGGAGCTGAGTCATCCCCTTGCCGTGGCTGGTCCTTCGTGGCGCCGCAGCACGGACAGGGCGCGCTAGTCGGAGCCAACTCGACCGTGTCGATTTCGCAGGCGTCCGTCGGGACGAAGGTATCGTCGCAGGCATGTGATTGCCATGTGACGGTGCCACAGCAGAGCAATTTGACCTTGCGCCTCGAATGAGCCTCTGGGCGTCGACGACAGTGCCCCCCCGGATTCGGTGGAGGCGGAAACACTAACTCCATGTTATCAGCGTCAACGTGTGGTATGTAGTCGCGAACAGGGGCCCTCCGTGATGGTCCACCATCTGGTGGTGAGAGAACACACCCATCTTTTCTGCTCCAATGGATGGTCCAATCCTCATCCTCGACGAGACGACCCATGGAAATAACAGACGGACAACCTTTGAGAGCCAAAGAACCTGTGTGCAAGTTAATGGAAGGCACAGAAATATTGATGTGCTCATTAACAACTCGATCACCGTTTGCTGTTTCCAATACGTATTCATGTCCACGACGAATACCACATGTTTCAGCGTGAGTCAAATCGTCCTTGTCCGTGATGTGGTGCGCAGAACCACTATCCAAGACCCAAGACCGTGCGAGAACCGCGGGGGACTTTGCTGCAGTTTCCTGCTGCATGGTCCCTGCTGCAGTTCCCTGCTGCACTAGCCCTGCTGCAGTTCCCTGCTGCACTAGCCCTGCTGCAATTCCCTGCTGCACTGCCCCGGCTGGGACAAGCGGCATGCAGGTGTCGAGGTCGTCGTCCAGGCGCTCGGTCAAACGGATGGCGTTCTCGATTGCCTCCTGGAGCGCATCCGCGGAGGTCTGCAGCCAGTGGTCCGGAAGAACATCAGGAACGTGGACCACATATCCCTGGTTAGGGGAAGTACGGTGTCGACGCATTTTGGTCTGAACAGGGAAGTAGTGAATCTCTGTGGCTGCAAAGTTCCATTGCAAGCCTTTCGGCGTCTGAGTCTTTCTGCCAGGGACTGCAGCGAGAGCGAAGGATCGTGGACGACAGACGTCAACTTGAGGTCGAAGACAGCCGGGAGGCCGATCACAAGGGCTCGGGTCGTGATCATTGCTTTGGCTGCTGCGGCGTCGGTCGCGGGAGGGGGAGCGCCGTAGTCGACAGGAGTCGTAACAGCGCGTGCCCCCCGGACTGTTGGACACTCGCGTGCTGTGTCCAAACTGGGGGCCTGGCGAGGCACCAGGCAGGGCGCCAGGCTCGGCGCCGGATTGGGAGCCGGGCTCGGAGCCGAGAAAGGTGCTGCGCTCAGAACAGCCGGGTTGGGGACCGGACTCGGAGCGGGACTGGGAGCCGGCAAAGGCGCCGGTCAGGGCGCCGGGCTCGGAGCTGGTCTGGGGGCCGTGCTCGGAGCCGGCCTGGCAGCCGGCGCGGGTGCCGGTCAGGGCGCCGGGCTCGGAGCTGGTCTGGGAGCCGTGCTCGGAGCCGGGGGGGGCGCCGCCAGGCAGCAGTGCGCCAGGTGGGGAACCGGGCTGGGAGCCGGCCTGGGAGCCGGCAAAGGCGCCGGTCAGGGCGCCGGGCGGCGAGCCGGGCTGGGGGTTACGCTCGGGGCCGGCCTGGGAGCCGGCGCGGGTGCCGGTCAGGGCGCCGTGTTTGGAGCGTATGACGTACACTCGGTTCCAGGGAGCGGCAGGTGACCGGGCCCTCGTGCTCGTGCTGCTCCGCTGGCTGGTACGGTCTGAGTCGCGAGAAGGTCGACGTCCGCGCTGGGAGTCGTCGTGGAGCGTGCCTTCCTGACTCTCATACCCGTCTTGGTTGGGAGCGGGCCGAGATCGCCAGTTATCCCAGGTCTGAGATTGGGAGGCGTCACGAGGAGGCTGCTGAGATCCCCCCGGACTCCTGGACGAACGGTGGTTTCGACCAGATTTCGGTCCACGCGAGGGGGGGCGGCCACGGCTGTCCTGACTCCGCGGGCGGCTGGTGCTCTGTGGCGGAGTCGCAGCGTTGGCTGCCAGGTGTGCGTAGGTGCACGCGTCGCCCTTGGCGCAGTGGCCTGCCTGGAAGTAGCTGCAGGCGGGCACGTGGGGGTAGCGGCAGCGGTCGCCGTACGAACAGGCACCAGTTTTGGCGAATCTGTGGCAAAAACGCGCGGCGCCGCCGTGAGGCTGCTGCGAGCCGGGTGGCTGGGCAGAACGCTGGGGCTGGCGAGAGTTCTCGCTGTGAGGGGCGCCAGTGTCAGGGCGGCTGCGGGAGTCCACCATGTGCAGGAGCTTGCACGCGTTTCCCTTGGGGCATTTGCCCTTGCTGAAGGGCACGCAGAAGCCAGTCTTCGGAGAGACGATGGCTGCGGTGTCCCTGTTGCCTGTCCTCAGGTGGTACTGGTTGCGCCGCGTTCGGTGTAGCTCAAGAACAGCTGTGACTCGGTGGTGGAGCCAAGTGTAACAGCGCTCTGGTGCCCCTTTAGGAGCTTTGTTGTACGTGTTCATGTCGTCCTTCATCCAAGGATGCAACTCAATCTGTGTACGAAACAGTGACTCCATAATGTTCGGCGGAGGAAGCTCCCGGAGCTCCAGGAGCAGTTGGTCCCACTCCGTCACGAACCTTTTGAGGTCATCTCCATGCATACGTAGAGTGTTGATCCTTTCGAAATCATGAATCGTATCGTCGGCGTCGGTCACATCGTAATAACGCAAAATCTTCCAGTAGATCTGACGTCCCTTTATCATGCGACCGTGCTTGTGCTCTGTGTTCTCCAGCAATTTGATATCCAGTTTCAATTCGCTGCTGAGAATCGCTTGTAAAGCTTCCGCAAACTTCAGATCCAAACTTGCGAAATCACCGCTGTCCTGTAGATCTTCCAGTGTCACACCGGGCTGTTCTGCAACACAGAAGAACTTGTATGCAGCATCTGGACGCCCAGAGGCACTGCAGAAGGCCTTGCGGACTGCGTGCTGCCACTCAAGAACATGTCCGATTCTGGGAAGACCTGGAACACGCACACGCTCGCTCTCCTTCACCGGTGTGATGGTAGCAACAGGGCTCCCTCCGATGGTGTATTGAGACTGCATGACAGTAGCACCAAGGACGTTGGGCACTGGTGAGTGCGTGCGAAAGCTTGCAGCGTCGAAGTTTGCCTCCTGTGCAGGTGCTGCGGAAGCGGCCGGGGCCGCGGTCCTGCTGGCAGCTGACGGTGACACACGTCGGGCCTGTGGCTGGTAGCCAGCGGCTGGGGTTTCCCCCTGCACACCCCCCGCGTTCGAGGCAGGGGCGCCGGGAGAAGTGCGTCTGGAGGTCGGGGCTTGCGGTGGTACAGGTGTGTGCTGTGTAGCGTCAGCTACGTGGGCCTTGAATTGGTCTTCGAGAATGATGTTGTCACGTTGCAACTGTTCGATGCAGCCTGAGAAACCATCAACAGTCCTCTGGACCTCGCGGGTCTTGTCTGTAAGCACGGAATACTGTCGTTGAGTAGACTGGGAAAGGTCTGTAAGAAGAGAACGTAGCTGATCCATGTCGGCCTTTACGCGCGACAGCTCCTGCTGCGTATCCGCCAGGCGGGTCTGCACTTCAGATACCCGTGCCTTTCCAGCATCCCTCTCAGAGCGAAGCTCGTGTAACTGCCTTTGCACGTGGTCCGCCTCCGCACGCACGGTCCGTTGTACGGCTGCCAGTACGGCGGGGTCGTCAACCGAAGAAGGGGGCACCAGCTGGCCAGTCTGGGCCCTTACAACGCGCAGCTCAGTCACGGCCTCTTCGAGAGTCAGGACTCTGGCGGTGAGCTTTGGGATCGAATCAACTTGGGAATCAGAGAAACGCTGGTTGACAGCATTTTCGGCTTGACAGAGTTTGCCGTAGAGATCTTGTTGGATTTGTTGGGTCTCAGCACGAAGATCAGATGTAGCGGACATCGTGGCGTCACGAAGCTCAATAATCTGGCCCTGGAGAGCTGAGGGAGCCGCGCCGGCGCTGGCGGCAGCAACTGCTTGGAGTTCATCGTGGAGAAACTTGGCGCGAGTATCATTGTGGTCACGCATATGGATAAAACGTGCTTCCAAATGAGAGAACTCGGAGTGCACAGCGGCAAGCTCGGAGCGGTCTTGGCCACGCTGAGCGGCAACAGCATCGACCTTCGAAACGAGTTGACACATGACGTGACGATCCTCGTACAACCTAGCGTCGACTTCCTGCAAACCTTTAGCGAGATCCGATCGCAAGATCGCAGTCTCAGTGGCGGTTGCCTGGTGCACGAGAGCAGTCTGATGCTCCACATACGTCTGTACCTGGTCTCTTAGCTCAGCCATATCTGTTAGGGGGACGGCGGCAGGCGCAGCCACAGGTGAGCTGACAGCGCGTCTTCGTGCCCTCTGGGAGGGACTGCGGCTGTGCAAATCCTGGGCTGCAATCTGGAACTGTTCGGGGCCACGTCTGTCACGAGGCGAAGCTGCGCGAGAACGAGAAACAGTGACTTGACGACCGGCGAAGGCTGCGCCGTCGCGGGTCTGAGCACGAAACTCGAGGGCGCGGACGTGCTCTCGGACTGGCGTCACGGCACGGGTGACTGGGTTCCGTCCTGGCGCGCCGGCGTTCGCGTGACTCCCGCCCCAGCGGCGAGATCCTCCAGAGCCTCTCTGCACGGGACTTCCCTGTGGAGGCGAAAGAGCCTCCGAGGCGAAAGAGCCTCCGAGATTTTGAGGAGGTTGAGGAGTCTGGAGCTGAGGAACTCCAGGAGCCACAGGGTGTCTCGCTCTGACAGCATTTCTGGGCGGATCATTCCGTGGCACGAGGACCTCAGCGCTCTGAAAGAGATGCTGCGCAGCACCCGAGCTGCGGTCTCCCGCTGCATCTGACACGACGGGCGACGCGACGGGATGAACGACTGACGACGAGGAAGGGGCCTGGAACTGAGGAGTACCAGGAGCGTGTCCTTGTCCAGCGTCAAGACCCTCAATACCTGGAGAAATGGCCACACGATCAGCTCGCGGGATGCCATGCACGTCCATCAAAACTTCAATCTCCTGCTCCAAGTTGCGCGCCACGGGGTCCGCCACGCCGTCGCGAAGAGGCGCGGGGCCGAGAGGCGCACCGCCCTCCATCGCGACTGAGTGGGGGGCTCAGGAAGCGCGGAAGTTGGAGCGATTGCGTTTTGAACAGAGAAGGCTGATAACCTGTGTGAGGGGGAGGGGGACCGAAGGACCGAACCCACCCCCAAAGTGTCCGTAGGTAGACGTGATGAGGATGATGGAAGTTGTCCTCTTCACCCTCTGTGTACGAGTACCTTGAGCCAAGCCGAAAGGGGCGATGGATATGAGCAAGATAGGAGGAAAGTAGGGGGATTCACGCACAAGCCGCCCTGGGACAGGAGCCCCCGACAACGACAAAGTTTATGTTATACCGTTCTTCGCTCGCTGATTCTGGGGACCCCTCTGGACCGATTCCCTGAGCGACTCCGAAGAAGAGTGGTTTGCACAGGGTGTGGTTTGCAGCCGGCACCCGCGGGAGGCACCTCCCTGGAAGGGCGGCGGCGGGGACCCCGATGACTAGAGTTCTCTCCGCCGCGCGCCGTTGGAGGCCGACAAAGGACACGACGTCGTGCCCCCCCAGGGCCTCAGCGGCGCCGACCGCAAGCCACACCCTGGCGTACGGTCGAGGCGTTGACCTAAGAAGCCCTGAATAAGGGACGAGGCCCCTTTTTCCGTAAGTCACGCTTCGGCCTCCCATCGAAAACTGAAGGGGAACCTTGGGCAAGGTGTGGAACAGTTGAGGAACATCGAGCCCCTCCCCAACGAGAAGGGTTCCTTCTTCAGCGCCCCGACTGTAATCACCACACCCTTCGGAGACGCCGATCTAGATATAGGAACAAAAACTATGCACGTGCACCGATTATGGCCAGGCCCATCCTGAGCCCAGGACCGGTGCACGTGCCCTCCTGCCTTGGCCAAGAAGGCATGCATGCACCGATCCCGGGCACACGATGGGCCTGGCCAAGATCGATGCACGAGCATGGTTTTCTTCGCCCAGTCTAGGGGCCTCCCAGATGAGGTCCGAGTAGATGGGGTCGGAGGGTCGCGCCGCATCGCCACTGCATCGCCGATGCACCGACGATGCATCGGCGATGCATCTTCGACGTCGGCGGTGCATCGGCGAATCCAGCGCGGAAAACATCTGGTTCTATATCGAGCCGCATCGCCAATGGCTTGGCGATGCGGCGCGAACCTCCGACCCCATCGGACCCCATTTGAGAGGCGTAGAACCTTTTGGGAGGCCCTTTCCAGGTCCCAGGACCGTCCAACAATCGGCAGAAAGCCCGGGGAGAAATCTCCAACCGGCCCCGAAACGCTCGGAAGTCTCCCAGCCTTCTGAGAATGTTCTAAGCATTCCCGGAAGACACAAACAACTTCTCAGAAGGCGCGAAAGCTTCTGAGAAGACCCGCCGCCTTCTGAGAAGGCCTTCTCCTTCTCAGTTTCCCCCCTCGCTCGCAGCCGAAACAACGACTCGGGGTTAGCAGCTGATCCTGGGAGAACGGTCCAGACCTGCGGGGGCTCCCGCTGTGACAACATCACAATGTCGGAGGTCTGGGGGAGGGGGCGGGGAGCAAAAGCGGTGCTTCCTTTCGCAATGCCACTTCCCTACGCGGAAGGCGCACACCACCACCACCATGCCTGACCGAGGCCATCCTGTGTCCTGCAGCCCAGAATGGTGATAGCCAGGCATGGTGGCGGTGTCTCCTGACAATGCCTGATTCGGATTACGGCAGTGTCGCTTCCTTCGTCGACACGCCTGGTACATCTTGGAGCCGTTGCTAAGATGAGGCCAGACACAGCTCAATAGGCCGTAGAGCCCGCGTTTGCGCGTCGCTTTTCTGCCAGATCCAAGGCAGCGATCCGTTGCCGTGATCCCAAGCAAGTGGCTGGGCCAATCCGAAGCAGCAGTTTCTGGATCGGGGAAGAATCGAGGATCGCGGATCGCGGTCTGGGATGCCTGACGCCCTCTCTGTGGGAGGCCTGGAAATGGGCACCAACACCAAGACAGAGGGCTGCCTCCACAGGGGGGAGGTGATCCTAGATTTCGGTGTTGGTGGTAATACAATATTTCGGCCGCCTGGGAAGCCAGAATCTTACCACCATTACCGAGATCGGGATCTTCTTCCCTCGGTGGAGGAACACCGCCGATCTTGGTGTTGGTGCCAACCTCTAGGCCTGCGACTCTGGGCATCCTGGAACGCCCTCGTCGCCGCGGCAAGACTCGTCTCGGAAGCCCGGCCAGAGCGCACTGTCGGCTCCTACGGAGAGGACCCCGACCCTCGGTCGTCGCGAGAGAGCAGTGACGGGCAGCTGTCTCAAGACTTATGCGTCCAGCAGCCCGCTTCTGGGCCCCAATAGGGGGCAAACAAACCTACCTCGCTTTTGACCGCCCTCGCTTCCAAGAGAGACCAGGTGATGCCAAACTACGGCCCGTACTGGTCAGGCCGCCTGACGAGGGGGCGCGTGGTATGACTTGGTTTTGCCTGGAAGCGAAAGCGGGGTAGGTCATTCACGCTCGGCCCCAAGGCATCGAAGATCGACTCTGGAAGACGGGGCCAGCCCCGATCGATGAAGGGGCCAACAATTCAGGGGTCCGCGGATTGAGCAGTTCGATGAGCTGCATATCTTGGCACGTCTGCCCCGCATTGGGGCGGGATCGAAACACACACACACACACACACCACCGGGCTTCGACACCTTGATGATCTCTGAATTATCTGAAGATGTCTCGAGCGCCGCGGGCTTCCGATTGCAGTGTGGCCAGAACTTCCATCCCAACTTCTAATATGCCGGTCAGGTCGCAATCCTGAAGTGACAACGCGAAAACTCATACTCAGAACCAACAGGCATGTGAAAAAAAGTAGGCCCTGCTTTTCACAAGCTTCAGAAGTCATTCCGACTCAGGACATAAGGAAGCTCTCACAGGCCACCCCTTGCTGTCTCTACGAGGGGGGGGAGGCAGGAGGGGAGAGAGAGGATGGCGACGAGGAAGATGGGGTAAGGAGGGGGGGGGGGGGGGCAGGATGGGCGAGAGAGCGAGAGAGGATGGATGTAGCAAGGAGACTATGGGGACAGAGGAAGGAGAGGCGGCTGCGAAAGTCTCCTGTGTGTACCGCTTCTTCTCCCCACGAGGAGAAGGCTGGGGCGCCCCGCGGCATGGGATCCGCGCGCCGCAAGGGGGGGGCGTGCCGTCTACGGACACTGCACTTGCGAAGAGCAGCAGCAACACGTGGAGAATATGGGCAGGGAAGGCGAGCGAAGGACACGGCGGACGATGAGGACGACAAAAAACCTCCGGAAAATGCGGAAGACGAGGCGAACGATGGAGATCAGGAGGATCCGTGATGCCATCTCGAGGTGCACGTTCCAGCGCCACTAGGTTACCTCTGCGCGTCACAAGCAGGTGTACGTGCAGGCGCTCCACGAAGGGGGATGACGAGAGAGGAGGGAGAGGAGGAAGGGGGGAGGACTGGCACAAGGATATCAGGAGCCGCGGGACGGCGACGCAACGACAGCAGGAGCGGATGGCGAATGCGACAATAAAGAAAATTGGCAGACTAGCAACAACAATGGTATTAGCAGGAGGCTGAGGATACGGAGAATGTTCAGGAGATGAAGTAGAATGAGGAGGGGTGGAAGACGATAATGTTGAGAATGAGGGGCAGGAAGATGGGGAGGAGGATGGGAAGAAGAAGGACGATAATGATGACGGTGAGAAGGAGGAAGAAGAGGAGGAGAAAGGAGGAAGAGAATAATAAGCTGAGAGAAGTGAGAGAAGAAGGGTTGGGAAAGGGAAGGCGGAACATGATGGGACGAGGGAGAAAGAGGAGAACGAGGAGAGAGGAGAGGAGGGGGAGGGGAAAAGAGAGTAAGCAGGAGGGGGGAAACGAGCGCGGTCCTCAACTACCTCCTCGATCCCCAAACCTCCGACGTCGTGGTTGATCATGGTACGGACATTCCAGAACCCTCGACCCCTACTCCAAGACAAATCTCCCGCAACGGGCCGCTCCCTGATGAGTCGAGAAGCGGGCCCAGGAAGACCCGCGTCCGTCGCGATGTAGTTCTGAGCTTAGCACACGCAGCCCAGAGCACCGCCCTGGCATCCTCTTCCTCCACATTCGCATCCTCCTTGGATTATTCCTCCTCCCTCCTCCTCCTGCTCCGTCTCCTCCTCCCCGTCCCCCTGCCCGTCCATGCCCCCCTCCCCCTCCCCCTCCCTCATCTCCTTCTCCTCCTCCTCCTCCTCGTCCTCCTCCTCCTCCTATACTGCTCTCCTCACCTGGTGGCGTCCAAGAATTGAGTGTTCGGCACACAAGATCCCTGGGAATTAGGACTTCGCTTGGCGCCGAAACGCTGGCCTCATGTTCGGGCTACCGCTCGTTCCGAATCGTGTTCCCGCTGCAACGGTGGCCTCATTTTCGGGCTTCCTCTCGTTCCGAACCGTGTTCCCGCTGTAGCGCTGGCGTCTTCATGTCCAGCGCCATGCCACGGCATGGTTTCCGGTCCTTCCAGATATGCCACAACATTCAACCATTGCCCCCCGAACGAACCATCGGAAGTGAAACACATTCGGTGCCGATTCGTTGCTTTTTGAGCCGCAGAAGTCCCCCCCCGCTTGGGGCGTCACCACGCCATGCTATGTCAGGCTCCGTGTCCTCACTTCCGCGCTTTGGCGCTTGTTCAAAATGCTGTTCTCGCTGAAACGCTGGCCTCATTTTCGGGCTACCGCTTGTTCCAAGTCGTGCTCCCGCAACAACGCTGGCCTCATTTCCGCGCTTTCGCTCGTTCCGAACCGTGCTCCCGCTGCAGCGCTGGCGTTATTAATTCCAGTGCCACGCCACGGCATGATGCTCGGTTCTTCAAAATAGGCCCCAGCATCTATAACATGACATCGCGAAGAAACTATCGGAAGTGATTACACATTCGGTGTCGATTCGTTGATTTCTTGGGCCGCAGAACCCCCCCAAGTTTGGGGAGTCGGCACGCCATGCTATGCCAGGCTACGCGTGAACATATTCAAAACCATGCTGTGCCATGTAATGCTATGCTATGCTACGACATGCGGGTGTGCGAATAGTAAGGAGATCTTCGCCATGGTAAGGGATGGGAGGGAGGGGTAGGACGTCAGATATGACGCGAGTGCACCTAGCTTGTACTTCTTCTCGTCCTCCTCCTCGTCGTCGTCCTCCTCCTCCTCCTATCCTTCTCCTCCTCCTCCTCCCGCAATTTTTCTCCGCTATCTGGATCCGCCTGTGCCTCTGCGTCGGCGTCGCCATCGGCCGTCCACTCGGACATTGTTCCCGGGTTCACCAATCAGCAAGCGACCCAACGAATGAGGCAGACAAAACACTTCACACAATGATTCGAGGACTCCGGATTGCCCATTTCGTGGAACAGCATCTCGCATAGTTCTGGATAATGGTCTAACACCTGGAACGGCGACCATACGCTGGGATAGTCCTGGATGTGAAAGCCGATGATGTAGAATCGATTAGCCGGGTCATGCGCGTTGTACCAACGCCAGCGCTTCATGAGCTGGAAAATCTTTGCGTGCCTGTCCCATCGCTGGCACGGGACAGCGCGCCCCACCCAGCAATTATCCCACCTGCCTCCTCGACGGAGGTGGTGTCGGGAATATCCTCTTGTACCTCCCTTTTTTTCCTCTTCCGGGAAGGGTTGATCACTGCTCCCTATCAAGAAAAAAACCGTCCCCAAGCCGACAGGTAGCCAATCCAGACCCATTCGGCCACCCCTCCAAATCCCTTTCCAACAAAAAACTGTACCAAGCGCGCGTTGCACCAAAAATCCGCATCATCCGCGGACGCCCCGCGATCACTTTCCGCTGGTTCTTGAAAAAGCGGCGCATGTTGCCCGCGGCGTCTAATGCCACCACCCCAAACCATCCCTGGGCACAAAGCAATGCAACATACAGTCTCCACCAACACCCGACATCCTGCATCATGCGCGGACGCTCCGCGACGATCATGTGGCATTAGCGTTTGACAAATACGGGGGGGAGGGCATATTAACTGCGGTTTGCAATGCCACCCCCCGAAACAACCATCGCAAAACATAATACGAAACAACCATGTTGCATTCCTTTTGGCCCAAAGAAGGCCCCAAGGTAAACAAAGAAGACCCCAAGACACCGCCCAAACGGGACGGTCCAAAAGGGCAGCCGAATCGCCGCGCGATCGGCCAAAGACGCCCCAAAAACGTTCCACTCGGCCCCAAAGAGAGCACTGTAAGGTGTTGCCCCCGCTTGCTGTAGCACGCGTTTGTAGGACACACATGCTATATATATTAGGATGAAGGCTCTTCAAAATATGGCGCAGGGTCCGCGCCTGGAACTCACGAAAACGTCGTCTGGCGCCCTTGTCTAGCCACGCAAAATTCTAATACGATGTAACTTTGACATTTTGTCGAGCAACAAGGAGTCCCGCAATACCTTCCACTGTCTCCCCGCACGGACGGACGTATGCTTCCGTGCCCTGGAATATTCTTGAACAGCCCCCGCGCTCGCCTAAATACTTTAACCAGCTCTGGCTTCACGTTGCCAGAACTGTAGATCGTCGCCCCCGATGCTTCATGTGTGAAGTAGCTGGAGTCGGGCTTCCATTTGGGACTAACATTTGGATATTGCGACTTGTTTGTGCAAGTTGAAACTTACCCCCAGCGAAGCTGCGTGTCATCTTGTGCTCCTGACACTGCACTTGCGACAGCCAGTGCCTGTAGTGAACCATCGTGCCACCAGGTCGAGGTGCCATCGGCGTACAACCGAAGAGACTAACCACCAGCAGCAAGTTCTCTGAACGATGTCTTCTGCGATTTTGAGAACCAGACTCATCACCATGACAAAAAGGAGCGGCGAAAGCGTAAACCAGCGAAATTCCCAATCGTTGGTTCATGATGCTTGATATTTGTTGTCTGCTTCGCAAAATGGATGTTCTCATATATGCTGCCTATGAGAAACAACGTGCGCGGTGGTACACCACACACCCGCAATGAGTCCGAATCAGCAGTCACGTTTGCCGGCTGATGTTATCATGTTTCGGCACAGCGCATCTTAAGTGCAGCGGATGGCGGTGATCAGTACGCCTCGGTCGGCACCTTCACTGGCGGATACCATCATCGATTCCGAAGTGCCCCGGCCGGGAAAGACCGCGGCATCTCCCGGCGCAGTCGAGTTTGCGCTATTCCTCAAATGCCACGCTTGTCACTTAGAGGCTAGAATCTGCCCAAACTTCAACAACTCGCAACGCAACTCGCTTGTTGGATCCGACGCCGTGCCCCAAGACGTTCCAAGCGGCCCCCAAGAGGGCGCTGTAAGGTGTTGCCCACGCATGCTGTAGCACACGCTTGTAAAACACCCATGACACATAATGATGAGGCTCGTCATAATATGGCAAAGGGGCCGCGCCTGGAAACCAGGAACAACCGCCTGGCGCCCTTGTCTAGCCACGCAAAATTCTAATACCACGTAGCTTTGACATTTTGTCGAACAACAAGAAGTCCCGCAATGCCCTCGGCATTCTCTCCGCACGGACTGACCAGCGTGCCATCAGATCGAGAAGGTGTCATCAGCGCACAACAAAAGACACAAATCACCAGCGATAAATGCTCTGAACGATGTCTTGCCCTGCTCGTCATCTGCATCTGCGGTTTTGAAGACCGGGCTCATCGCCATGACAAAAAGGAGCGGCGAGAGTGCAAATCTGCGACATTCCACGTCGTTGTTCCATGATGCTTGATATTTGCTGCCTGCCTGCGTCGCAAAATTTAATGTTCTTGTATACACCGCCTATGTGGGAAAACATGCGTGGTGGTAAACTACACACCCGTAATGAGCCCGAAACAGCAGTCACGTTGGCCGGCTGATGTTATCACGTTTCGGGACAGCGCTTCTTAAGTGCAACAACTGGCGGTGATCAGTACGCCTCGGTCGGCACCCTCACTGGCGGATGCCATCATCGATTCCGAAGTGCCCCGGCCGGGAAAGACCGCGGCATCTCCCAGCGCAGTCGAGTTTGTGCCATTCCTCAAATGCCACGCTTGTCACTTAGATGCTAGAATCTGCCCAAACTGCAACAACTCGCAACGCGACCCGCTCTTTGGACCAGACACCGTATCCAAATGCACTAATCTTCTGGCTTCAGGACGGAGTGTATAACTTCAAGGCCTGAATCCTAAATTATGAAAATTCCAAGGGCGCGCCGCAAGTCCCCGCGTGAGTTTGCTCGGAACCAGGTGGCACCCGAGTGATATTGTTTGTTTTTCCTGGGCAGTGGTCGTTGCCCGGGGGGGGTCGGGCGAGAGGGGAACGGCAACGGCGGCCGCGGCGTGCAAGTGCGTCCGCGCCGCCGGCGCATTGATTGCACGCGTGCATCGCAGTCCCTTGTGCACACGACAGTGCCCAATGACTGCGCGCAGAACAGCGCCGCCTTTGTACACCACAAAGCCCCCGTTCACCAATGCAGCCGCGCGCGCCGCAGCATCGCGTCGCCCGTGCCATGCGCGCACCAAAGCATGCCTCCAAACACCGCGCCACGGTTGCGAGCGCGCCGCCATGCATGCGGGTGGACCGCCCCCCATTATGTAGGGAGGGGTCCAGGCCCTCCCCCGCCCCAGTACAACCGCCAGCGCCACACTCACGGTGGTGGAGGTTTGCCCGGGTAGCGAGCGTTGCCCCGCGAAAGGAAAACATTCACCAAACGGCCCAGGAAGGCTCCAACTGGCCCCAGAGATATTCGAAAAAGGTCCCGAAACAGCCCGAGGGCGCTCCAAGACGCCCAAGATGGCGTCAAGAGAGCCCAAAATTGGCCCCCTAGACGACCCCAAAGAGGCCCGGAGAAAACCTGAGGGGGAGAGCGCGAACCGACATGCGGAACCTTCTGCCTCCAGATGGCCCCGGACCCTTCTGGCGGGCCCCCAGGAGGCCCCCCCAGAAGGCCAAAAAAAACCCAGGAACCCCAAATCACGCCCGCGCGAGGCCTACCAAACACCCCACAATCGCCTCCAATGGGATTCCGTAGCGCCTTCCGAGAGATCCCCGCATGCATCCGGAGATGCCTCTGAGCTACAACCCGAGCGCGGTGGCGGGACGAACCGAAGGGCGCTAAATACAAGGCAGCTAGGAATACCTACACGTCCACTCTTCCGGTGATAGGGAGGTTCGAGGGGGAATCAAGGCGTCGCTCAATCGACATCTCGATCGGCATCACCACCGGTATCACAATCATGTCACTCAATCGGTCCCACGATCGACTCGCATTCAATCTCACGCTCGATCCCACCATCGGTCGCAATACACCTCCTCTTGTCGATCTCACAATCGATCTCCATCGGTCTCACTATCGGTCCCACTATCGATAACCGCATCGATTTCGCGATCGATCCAAAAGTCGATCTCGCCATCGATATCGCGATCGATCTCGCTGACTATCGATTTAACGGGACACCACTGGACACCGTCGGGAAAACACGGCGGCGCAACCCTTGCACCCGCCCGCCAACCAGGGCGGCGGACTTCTGAGCCCCCGCGGCGCCCAAACCAGAAAAAGGTGCATCCCTCTCGCCCGCCCGCGCAGCTTCCCCTCGACCGCGAGCGCGGCCCGAACGCGACACCGAAACCGATGTCCTTGTGGCGGGTTCTCTGCGTCGCGACGATCCCACCCCTTCACGTCCAATGCCCGTTTTTTGCTTGCTACGCGTTCGACCTCATTCGCGTTTCAAGCGATGTACTCACACGTGCCTGGGCCGCGGCGTGCCCAAGCGGAATCCCCGCAGGCATGTCCGGTTTCTCCCTCAAGTCACGTTCCCCCCAGTCGGCCACTCAGTGAGTTGACGCTGCCAGTGCAGCTGCGGCGCGGGACAGCGAGACCTGAAGCGCTGTCAGTCGTGGCGACGGCTGCCATCGCGCAGGGGGAAACTGCCCCCCCTCCCCTTCTTTTCGGCAGCTCTTCTCCTGGCCCAACACCGCGGCCCAGGTCGGTTGGGGGGGCACTTGGGTTTGCGAGGCCGGCGCTTGCGCCCCCGCGCGAGGCTGCGCATTCCCATTGCCGTTCTAGGACATCCCTTGCAGCTTCACTCATAGCGCAGCCCCGCTGGGCCGCGCAGCTGGCAGCTGAGAGGTACGCCGTCGCAATGCCCTCATCAAGTCCGAAGGCCTCCTCCGCGCGGATATTACAAGCCCCAATGGCTCCGCGACCTGAGGCCGCGACCGAATTTGCCGCGCCGCTCGCGAAGTCGCCCCCCCCGTTCCACTGCTGAACTTTCTCGCGCGCGCTGGGCCCGCTGTGTGAGATTATGTCGACGTGGTTCCAGGTCGTGCCAATGCTGAATGTCGCCGCCCATGCCCGCTCGGCATCGGCGTCGCGCATCGGCGCCGGGAAACGCCCCGAGAAAATATCCTGGCCGACGAGGATCGCCCGGCGAGGGTGGGAATGGCCATCCGAGCCTGGGCGCCCGAAGAGAAACGCGCGCAAGCCGCGCCCCAGTGACCAGCCGCAGTCGGCGCCGCCCTCGGCGCGAACTCTGCAAAGCTCGACGGCCCCCGACGCGCGCCAAGAAATTCTGCCCATGTACCTGGTCGCCCTGGCCGGCGGGCCCACCGCGTCGACGTCGGCCGCCCCTCCTCCATCTCGCCCCCCCTCGCCCGCGTCGCCGCCCTTTCCACGGCCGCCCTCTCCCCTGCCATTGATTCCTCGGGCTCTGCGTCGCCGTCATCGCGCCCCTCGTCGCATTCATCGCCGCCGTGTACCCTCGCGTTCCTGCTGCCCCCTGGGCCAGAGCGCGGCGCCGAACTGGCCCCGGGGACCTGCTGGGCTGGCCGATCTGTCCAACAGCAAGAGCCTGGCGAGGTCTCGGCTGTGTCCTCGCTGGCGCGCAGCGCGCTCCAGCCCCCCCCCCGCCCTCGGCGCCGCCCGCGGCCAGTGGGTGGCGTGCTTGGCGCTGGCGCGTTCCATCGCCTCTCGGAGAAAGTCAGGGTCTCCGTCTTGGCCCAGCTGTTCCCGCGAGCGTTCGCCCACGCATGCAGCTGACGACGTCGTGGGCCTGGCCTGGCTTCTCCCTCCTCGGCCCTGGCCCCCGCCCGGGGGCGGGGGTCGCGGGGCGCGCCCGGCTCGGCTTCGCCGCCGTATCGCGCGCGCCCGTCCAGGCCTGCAACCAATGAGGTACTGGTCCTACTGCGCGCCAACGTCGGCTCTTCTCGCGCTCGATGTCGTCGCGCTGTAGGTGATGGCGTCGGGGTGCCACTGCGCCTGCTTCTCGCGTGCTTGTCGCGTCTGTGGTCGGCCTCCGATTTGCGCGAGGAAGGTGCGAGTCTTCCATCTATTTTGACGGGTGGCCCGACGGATGAATTGCCCATATCCGTGGGAAGCCTGGCCGGGAGCTTCTTGCCTACGGGGGCCGGGAAGCATCGCGCCGCAGCAGCGCGCGCGCGGCATCCGCGGGGACTGGGCCGAACTCCCGGGCACTGCTGTCAAGGCAGTAACAGTCGGCTGTCGAGGTGGCTGCTCCCCCCCCCTCATCATTTCTGCTGCCGGAGAAATGTCGATTCCTTTCGCGCGCACTGGGCCCGCGCCACTGGCTTGTTGATGACGTCTCGTATCTGTCACTCTGGCCACTAACTGTTGCCACTGCTGCCTCTTCTCGCAAACGCGGGCCCACGCATGTAGCTGATGAAGTCAGGCATCGAACTCTGACGATGCTGCCTGCTGCCACTGGCCGGTCGTCTCGCAAACTCTGGTCTAAGCGTGCGCTGAAGGCGTTGGGGCGGCAGCGTTCTTGCCGCCCCCAGGGCGTTCGGGCGACCACTCCGGTAACTGACGACGTCTGAAAATATGCACAACCATTGCTGTTTGCTGCCGCTGTCGCCTCTTGTCGTTTTCGTTGGTCCACGCATGTGGCTGATGATGTTTGTTTTCCTGCTCCCTCATTGCGGCCCGCTGCTGCCGCGGTCAATGTTTCTCGCACGAGTTGGTCCACGCCTGTAGCTGGTGACGTCACGATTCTAGCACGCTTGCCGCCCTGCTGCGCCGGTCGATTAAATTTGAACTCCTCTGCCTGTTCCCATCGCAAGCTTTTCTTGGGTACTCTGGTCCACTCGCGTAGCTAATGGTAACTGGGGTCCTGCTTCACCACCACTATCTCCGCCCCCGCCATGTACCCCTTATGTGCCTTTCTCGCACGCGCTGGCTTCCGTCTGTAGCTCATCATGTCTGTCATCCACTTCTCTCGCCGCATACTTGTGCCATGGCAGGGACAATTCGAACAAGCTGGTCCACACATCTAACGAAGTGATGCCGATATGGGTCTGGCATGTGGTTTCGTCGCATGTTGGGATATAACGTTGCCCCCCAAAACGCTTCTTGCGGCCACTGCCGCCACTGCTAAAATTCTTGACGCAGGAATTCTTGAGCACCTCTACCATTTTCGCCAATCTGTCTGTAATGGAGCCCACGGTGGCCCGCACTTTGTCCATGTAAACCCTTTGTTCCTGCATCCGGGCCGCCTTCTGCGGGGCCCTGCGGGCCTACTGGGCCAGAAGCTGGCATCTGTCACGCAGTTGGTAGCGTTTTTTTTTGTTCTCTCGAATCGCGGACAGAAAGCGATACGGCACGGACGCCAGCGCCCCATCAAGGTGCCGACGTAGTCGGGCACATGTGGCAGCTGCGCGATGCGGCGGGCAGCCAACGAGACGAATTCTGCCTCGCTGCCCCTGGCGCAGCACAGGTTCCAGAGGAAAGCGCACCGTGCCGAAACTGCTGCTCCATCGTGGCTGTGGCGCCCGCCAGGACGCGGCGCGGGCAGCGGGCTGAGGCCGCCCCCACGTTCGCGCGCGAGGGGTGCGGTCTCCCCGCAAACGGCCACAAAAAACCTCTTCCTCCTGCTCCTCGACCTTGTCGGATCCCTTTTCCGCCCTCCTCCGACCCCTCAACCTCCTCGAGCTCATCCACCCCCATCCTCCACCTCAATCCTCCACCTCCTCCTCTGACCCGTCCTCCTTCCTCCTGTCATCCCCCGCCCTCCTCTCCGGAGAGAGGGGGCGCAGGCGAGCCGAGGGGAGCCCACGGAGGACGCCGCGCGACGGCGAAGAGGAAGAAGACGGGGACGCCCACCGACCGCGCCGCAGACGACGCAGACGAGCACGACGAAGGCGAGGATGGCCACGGCGGCGGCCACGGCCACGGCAACAACGGGGCGCGGCCCGCGGGGCCTTGGCGGCCCCCCAGCGCCGCGGAAACGGCGCTCGCGGAGGGAGCTCGGCGCCCCAGCGCCAGCAGCGCGCTGAGGGGGCGCGGCGGGGGGGGTCCCATTGGTCGTCATGCTGCCCCGGGTTCCTTGGCTGTCGACCTCCTCCCTCCCTCCCCAGGGAACTCCTCCTTCTCGATCATGATAGCTCCTCCCTGCTCCTCCCCCCCTGCCCATCCCGCTCCTCCCCCTCCTCCTGATCCCCTCCTCCTCATCATCCTTCCTCATGCGTGTTTCCTCATTCGCCCAAGATTTCCCTCCTCTAATCCGCCTCCATCCTCATCCATTCCCCTCATCCTCCTGTTTCTCTCCCCCCCGTTTCCTCCTCCCCTTCTTTGTATTCAAGTTTGTCGTCCTCTTCTCTTCCTCCCCTTCTCCCCTCTTCTCCACACACACACACACAAACGACGGGAGAGGAGAGGACGAGAGAGGAGGGGAAGAGAGGGGGGAGGAGAACGAGCAGGACGGATGTCAATTGGAGGAATGATAGGAATAATTCGCCGGCCCAACGGCCCGGGCGTGCTAAGATCTCCGGTACCTGGTTAACAGTATTTCTAGTTCGCGCGCGCGGGGCGGCCCCTGGGGGTCCCCGGACGAAAGGTACCCCGGCAAGGTCCCGGCAAGTCCCCGGCAAGGTCGGGTCAGAGATGCCGGAGTTCTGTTTATCGGTCCAAGAGGGCCCCGAGAAGCTTTCTAGACGGTCCAAGAGAGGCCCGAGACGGCCAAAGATCGCCCGAAGACGCCCCAGATGGCCCCAAGACAGCCCAAGAGGCCTCCAAGACGCTCCAAGGGCCTTCCCAGAGGCCTCCGAAGAGGGCCCCAAGTTGCCAAAATCGTTGATGTTCATTGGTTTTTTCTATGTTTTTTTTGCGTTCTGGCCTTTTCGCTTCCGGACGCTCCAAGAGGGCCCAAGAGGCCTTCAAGACTGGCCCCAGAGCGGCCCAAGAGCGCCCCCCAGACGGCCCAAGTGCTGCCCAAGGCGGACCAAGAGGCCCCAAGACGGGCCCAAGAGGGGCTCAAGAAGGGAACCGAGAACTGAAAAATCGAGCCCTCCGCCCCAGAAGGCGCCCAGGACCCCGAAAGAGGCCCCAAGAGACTCTCCAAGACACCCCCAAGACGCCCCAATAAGCTCCCGTGAGGCCCCAAGAGGACCAACAACGTCAGGCCCCAGGCCCCAAGAGGACCAACAAATACCGCCAAGAGCCCGCCGAAAGCCCCCCAAGAGACCGTCACGAGAGCTCAGGAGGCCCCCTGGAGGCCTCCCGAGTTCTCCAAGAGGCCTAAAAAGAGGCGCCAAGAGGCCCCAAACGGCCCCACCGAGGCTCCAAGAGGCCACGAACGCGCAAGCAAACGCCTGCGATGGCACACTATGGGCCGGCGGAATGAGCGAAGCGATTGAATGATACTGGGTAGACGCGGAAGAGGAGAGAACGAGCGACAAGAAGGGTGGAGTAGACGCGATATTGGATGAAGAGGAGGATGAGGAGGATGAAAAAGAGGAGGAGGAGGAGGAGGAGGAGGAGGAGGAGGAGGAGGAGGAGGAGGAGGAGGAGGAGGAGGAGGAGGAGGAGGAGGAGGAGGAGGAGGAGGAGAGGAGGAGGAGGAGGAGGAGGGGGGGCATGCACCGTCTCGTCGAGAGCCAAACAAGAAGCCTCCGCGCTCCCGCTGGGAGAGCGAACGGCTGGCCCCTGTCAGAGGCTCCCAAAAAAAAAGCACGAGCGCGGAGGCGGGGCGAAGAGCGCATGCAGAGCGGAGAACGTGGCAGCAGGAGTGGAGGCCGAGCCTTTGTTTGGGCGCCCGAGTTATCCGGGGTAACTCGGGTCCGGGATAACTCGGGTTCGGAATCCCGAAAAACGAACCCGAGTTAGCCCTGACCCGAGTTACCCCTGATGATTTTGGGGCTCTGGACGCCCGAATTATCCGGGGTAACTCGGGTCCGGGATAACTCGGGTTC